>JBBMOL010000406.1:0-342932 GCA_037954665.1 Laguncularia racemosa
TGCGTTACCCAGTTTTGCTTTCAGCCATGCAACTTCCATTTTAATATCAAATTAGTCAATACATCAGATTCCGGATTTGCTATTATAGCCAAGCAATTTCCTAATTTAGTTGGTTTCATTATTTCAATCGTCCACTAAAAAATTAAAACAGACAAGGAACTAATCAAAATCCATTAAAAAATTAGGGATTGGACCATTAAAAAAATTTAATCTACTAGCCATTATTCCCTAACATTGACAACCGTACGTCCCCATTAGTAGTAACCCTGTGGCGAGTCATCGTCTACAGATAAGACCAAAAAAAAGAAAAAGAAAAAAAGGAGAAGAAGAAGAAAAAGATGGAGGTCATGACGAAGGCATTCCAGACTAGAAAAGACCGGAAAAAAAAAAAAAACGAAAACGACAGAACATATTAGAGTAGACCAAGACAACATGATTCAGCGGAATGGACATATTATTATAGCTCGAATATTTAAATTTTCAGTAGATAATTTAATTCATTTATTAATTATATATAAATATTTGGAATTCATAACTTAATATGTTAAGTAAATATATTTCATATTTGGATTGAATCAGTTTATTAAATAAAAAGTTATAAATAAATCTATAAAATAATTCCAAATATATAAAAAAAGCAGTTATAAAATTAATATTTATAACTAAAAACTGTATATTTTTAATGCTTAAATATGAAATTACAACCCAAAAAGAGTTTAATAAAACAATGTTTGATCTAATATACCAAATGGAAATATTGATTGGCCATGTAGCATCATAATATTAAGTGGAATTGTGGTTTGATGGGATATTACCATTTATGGTATACCATTGTTTATATGTAAGTACACCATATATAATGTAGGTGTTTGTACATACAACATATGTATATAGATTATATATTTGCTATATATATGTTATATTTGTTATTTAGATATATGTTATATCTATCATTATTGTCACATCTGACTCCAAAAGTTTGACCTAAACATGTTACATGGTCAAGGGTCCAATAGGTGTGAACAAAAAATTAAATATGCAAATTATATTTTAATTATTAGAGAAAATAAATATGAAATTGCACAATTAAATCCACAATTGGATTAAATTCATCCATTAACCATTAAATAAATACAAAACATAAACCTTAAATGATCTATAGATCCACATAATTGAAACTTTAGATTAAATGTAAACTAATTTTAAGAAGAATACAAGAGTTGAAGCCAAAGGTTGTCAAACTGAAAACCATAAAACTTAAATTACATTTCAAGTTTTAATTGATATCATTATGATCATTATGTTATTCAACAATTTGCATAACTTTGCAATTGTGTCCAAATCCACATCTTCAATCTCTTTGTAATTTGGAAGAACTGAAAAAATAGTCAATAGGAAAACTTTTGTTTTATACACATTTTAAAATTAATAATTTAGAAATAGTTAATATTAATTGTGGCAATAAAATATTAAAATAATTTAATGCTACTTTGTAGGCAATTGGTAAAATATTAAAATACACAATGTGAATGCTTTCCCTTTTCATTTATGACTTTGTGTTTGTCATTGCATATTTATTTGGACATTAGACCACTTTTATTATTTTGCTTTTGAATTATTTTACATCTTTTTTTTTTCTTTAGTTGCATTTCAACCCATTTGGCTCAACTAGGTAGACCGAGTCATGGACAAACCGAGTCAACTAAAAACTGAGCTTTCTCAAAGGAGTAGCCCATTATCAAGGTTAGGTCCAAGATAACCTATTTTAATCAATCGGGTCAGTCCAAGTTTAACATCTTTAATATCTATATATATTATATATATAATCTAGATGTCATGTACAAATTATATATGTAAACACTATAAATCTATTTTATATGTTATATATGTTTTTTTTGTTATATAATCTATATACACATGTTATATACATACATACATACATACATACATACATACATACATACATACATATATATATATATATAGATAATCTATATGCAAGTGTGGCATATATACTATATTGTATGCATTAACACATATAACATATGTATGTAGATTGTAGATATGTTATATAAGTTATATATTGTAGATCTTGAATAAGTTATCAAGAGGAGGTGAATTGCTTATATATTTGTTATGTATGTTATATATTATGGGTCCCATATGAGTTATCAAGAGAGGGATGAAATGATAACTTAGATAAAATTCAAACTTTTTTTGTTTTAAATATGATCTATTAATGTTTTAATACTAATAAAAGATATAAATAAAATTTTAGAAAATAAGTATTATAATGGTTAGAGAAAGGTATAAGTTTATTATATATTATTGATATATTGTTTAAGCGCATAGAAATAAGGTGTTTAGAACAAGCTTATCTTTTTTAATAGATGTTCGCTTCGAAAAGCAAATTAAGTAGATGTTAGAATTCTATGGTCGAAATTCCTACTTCAATATGCTATGATGAAACAATATGATTTTGGAAAGAGAAAAGAGAAGGTATATGATCGAATAATAACTCTTAAGGAAAATGCAAGTTTATAAAGTGAAAAAGCAAATAAAGGAAATAATTTACAAGTCATGACTCAACTCCATTGGTTCAATATAATTGGGCAACATATTGAATCCGTTCTATTAAGTTGGACAAAAATATCATTGATAAGAAATTTTAGAAAAAGATAGATATATATGGAAAGCTAATTATTGACTAGAAGATCAAAACAAAATGATTTTAAAACATTAATAAGAGATTATCAACATTTAACACAAATTATTATCTAGATCTAATGGTACAATGCATTTGAATGAAGAAATTAAAAATGAAATATTGAATATACTTAAAGCTAACTAACTTTCGGATAAGATTATTTTCTTGAATGAAAAAAAAGTCTCAAATAATTTTTTTTTTTAGAAAAAAAAAGAGGAGAAAGAGAGAAAGATGCGTATGCGTGCCTATTTATGTGTGTGAAAAAAGAGAGAGAGAAAGTGCCTCTATGCAAGAGAAGAAAAACAAGGTACCATTGTGTTTATGCTGTGAGAGGGTGATGAGATAAAGATAGTGGTTCATATGGCTATACCTCGAATACGCATAAATACTAGAATTTTAATTCCCATTGCATTCTCTTTCAAAATTCTCTTACTCGATGAAGTTAAATGAAAGATTAAAATATTGGAATTTATAAGATTTGCACCATGCCTAATTTTGATACTCTCATTTAATGATGCACACAATTGGTATAGCTCCTAAATTTAGTGTAAATACACAAATATTGTAGCTAAGCTTAATATCGTAAATAATCTAACGGTATTAGGGGCAATTTCGTAATTCCTATGAGGACTATAAATAGGTCATTATAAACCCTATTGACCCTTTTCCTTCCTCTATTTGTCACAAAACCATAGAGCTTTCTTGAGTGAATCCATAGAGAAGGAGATAACATGTGAATCCATAGAGAAAGAGACGACATTTTCCCACCAATAGCTTATCAGATTAAGGTAAGTACATAAATCAACAATTGTGAATCAAGATTTAAGTATGTATATTATAGCGTAGGGACTTAACGTATTGAGGTTTACAAATCTAGATTAATCCATAATACACAAGGGATGCAACAAGCGATTCACTCATCACGATCACAAATTGGTCAAGTAAGTGTATCTACTAGTATATTACATTATGAATTTTATGTTAGATGGATCAATTAAGTTAAATTGAATAGAAATCAAGCTAAGAGATTGATTTATGAGGTGTATAATGACATATAGGGCCCCCCAACACGATCATGTTGGAATTGTTTTGAAAACTAAAAGTGGACTAAGAGATATACATCCTCCTAACACAATCGTGTTGAAGACCATGTCGAAAATGAAAGGTGAACATAGAGATACACGACTGTGTTGAAAAAGAAAAAAAAAAGTAGGGGGGGTGTGGGGTGGACCATGTTGAAAAAAAAAATTGTATATTGCCTTTAGCATGGTCATGTACTACCCTACACTCAACTACACGGTTCCTAACATGACCATGTTGAGTTAAAACGCGTTTAGTACCCTTTCGATATTTATAGGAATACAATTCTAAAGTCAAACCATTTAAATCATGTATAGGTTTAAAAGATTTGTGAAGTTAGAAAAGTATAAAAAAAAAAACCAAGTTTTTCAAAGTCAAGTAAGTGTATACCATGTTTGTTGCTTGTGCTTGATAAATTAGATTTTATGTGTGGGTTTAATGATATTGTAAATGAACCAAATTGAAAGGTTAATGTGCAATGACTCATGGACTCATAGATAGTGGGGACTACCCACTATCATATATATATATATATATATTATGTATGGATGTGAAAGGTTGATGTGCGATGACTCATGGACAGTGAGGAGTACCCATTGCATATATATATTATTATTATTATGTATGGTAAGAGACTCATGGACAAAGAAGATTACCTTTATCATATATATATTATTATCATGTATGGAAAGAGACTCATGAACAGATGATTACCTTTCTCATATATATATATATATATGTATATATTGTTTGTGGATGGATTGTAAAATGATGTTTAGGAATGTTATGTGTGAAGATGTTTATGCTGTGATTTAGTATCGACTAAAGATTATGAAAGATAAATAAAATTATAAATGAATATTATGGTGCAATTTTGCATGTGTTACTGTTTCTAGCATGACATGCACGTATGTGTGTAGGTATGCTTTGTAGTAGGCGTTAGCTCACCTCTTGTGGGAATTTTTTTTTAGTTACAGTTGCTATTAGAGAGATCGTAGGATATGTTGAAAACTTGGGGGAATCAGCTCAAGATTAGAACAATAAAGAGAATATAGAATACGTCTATTACGATGGCTAGTAGATAAACTAAGGAAAGACATGTTAGATTTTTATTTAATCATTTTGGGAATTTATATTGTAAGTGAATGTTAATCACTTCCGTTGTTTAAATTGAGAAGATTGTTTAGAAAACATCCTCTAATGCTCTCCTAGGGTTTTCTCACCCTCCGTTCAATGCGCCGTCCCCGCCGCCGATGGTAGGCGGCAACCCACCTCCGCAGACGGCTCCGCCTACTGCGGCTCCGTCATATGCTACAGCCCTCCTTGGACGACCCTCCACTCCTGCTACCTTTGCAACACTACCTACAGATTTCAACATGATATCCATGCCCACCATCTACAAAGGAGAACCTACCTTCATCATCACTAAGGCTGAAAGTGAACAACTTGCACAACCTTTCCGACTTGCCTTAATTGGAAAATTCTCAAAGGGCAGACCGAAGATGGACTATTTGAAAAAAGAATTTGACAGAATTGGTTTCAAAGGGGGTTTTTCCATTGGAGCTATTGATTTTCGACACATCCTCATCAACTTCGATTTAGACAAAGACTACCAGCGGTTTTGGATTCGAGCAGTATGGACCATGGATTCATATGTGATGAGAGTCCTCAAATGGACACCTTCTTTTTGTCCAGATAAAGAATCATCACTAGTTCCAGTTTGGGTTTCTTTAGAGAAACTTCCGATTCATCTTTTTGAAGAACGATACTTGCGTCGGTTGGCCCTGATGATAGGTACACCTCTCAAACTGGATGAAGCTACAAAAAAGAAAACTAGGCCCTCTGTAGCCCGAATTTGTGTCAAAGTTGATCTCCTAACGGATCTACCAACGCGGCTTAGATTGGAGGAAGGAGATGAGATATATTTTCAGAAGGTGCTGTATGAAGACCTCCCCTCCTATTGTCGTCTTTGCAACACTATTGGCCATGCAGCAGAGAATTGTCGCAATTGTGGACAGAAAGCAGCAATTAATGTACCAAAGAGTGCAAGGGTAGCCGAGGTTAAAACAAGCCGTCCACCTAAATCTTGGAAAACATCCCAGATATTGGAAAACCCCTCTTCCTCAATCGGATTTCAAACTTCAGACAAAGCCAGCACACCCATGATTGCCCTTGATAAACAAGTTAATAAATTGCCAGCGTCTGATGATAACACCCCTGATGGAATGATAGCATCTGCAAATTTGCTCACAGACAGGTCCAAGGAGAAAGAATCGGAATGAGCTGAGAAAGTGGATAAGCAAGTTACAGAGGACTTTGCCAAAGGAAGAACAAATGATGTCGGAGCTGTATATTCTATTTTGGATAAGTCCTCGGAGGGAATGCTAAAATCAGCAAATCAGTACATGGAGGAATCTAATGACAAAGTGTTGGAACCAGATGTGAATGAGGATGCACAAAATTTAGACCGCCCAGTTCAAAAGAACAATACTATAAAGTCCTCTGTTGCAGTGGATGCTACCAAAGGAAGTCTAGATGAAGGTACAGTCGTACACTCTAAGAAAGGAATTCAGCATAATAAAAGTAAATATGACACTAGCTGTCCCAACATCATCTAAGGTGACAACACCCTTGCAAACTAATCCTAATTCTTCATTGGAAAATATCAATACTACTATTACATCTCTGTATGTGGAATTACCGAATATACCTGCTGTTCCACTGGTGACAACATCCTCTCGTTTCAATGTACTTGCTGATAATAATGAACAAATGAATGAGGAAACAGACTATGATCAGTATTTAGGGGAACCTACGGATATATCTGAAGACACATTGTCGCCTCGAAATCCCCCTCGCTTGACACAATCAGATGATGAAGCCACCACAAGCAAAAAACACAGACGACACTTTGGCCCAACAAAGAAGATCACTTTTTGTCAAACAAATCCCCGACACTCTGCGAGGATATCTGGTAACCCAACACACCCCTCTATTTAAATGATAAGTATGCTTTTCTGGAATGTGCGTGGGATAGCTAACAAAGCATCTCAACGTCGTCTTAAATTTCTAATACAAGCTCATAAAATATCACTAGTTGCCATCCTAGAGCCGATGGCAAACATTGCTGTTCTCCAGGTGTTGAAGAATAAATTTAATCTTGCTACAACCTTCTCTTCTGCTAATAACAAAATGTGGATTTTTTTCTCCACTGAATTTTCTGTGTTAACTGCAACCGATCATGAGCAGGTATTATCCTTGGAGGTAACCCATCACCATTTTCCCACCACAATTTTGATTTCTGTAGTTTATGCTTCCTCCACTACCCAGAGCCGTCTGAGTTTATGGTCGACAATGAAGAATCTTTCCCGTTCTTCTTATGGCAAGCCATGGCTAATAGGTGGAGACTTCAATGTCATCCGTTCGGTGGAGGAATATAAAGGTAACTCCACTCCTAATCAAGGGGCGATATTTGATTTCAATAATTGCATAACTGAGTGCAATCTCATTGAGCTTCCAACTGTGGGGAATGAGTTCACTTGGCAGGGAGTTAGATCCAATGGTACAGTTCTCAAGAAACTTGATCGCTTGTTGTTCTCAACGGATTGGATCTCCACGTTTCAGGTTAACTCTATTCAGCATTTGAATAGATCTTCTTCAGATCACTACCCTATACTATTTCAATATCAAAAAGAGGCATCATCCAAGCCAAGTTTGTTTCGGTTCTAGAAGATGTGGCTGCGAAGACAAGAACTATTCGATATCATAAAAGAAAATTGGTCTCAACCTACAAATTCATATGGCATGCTAGCTTTCTCACTTAAACTAAGGCGACTCAAGTTTAGGCTCAAGGATTGGAATAAACAACATTTTGGGGATGTCTTCCGCAATCTGAAGGATGCTGAAGCTTAGGTCTCCAATCTAGAATAGCTGTATGAAGAGGCTGGAACAATAGAAGACAGACTTAATTTGGAGAAGTCGAAAGCACATCTGTTCTCAAAACTCAGGGAACACACAGACTATATGCAACAGAAGTCCAAAATAAAATGGTTCAGGGATGGAGATGAAAATTCCACTCTATTTCACGCCTTTATCTCAGATCGTCGTTCCAAAATGATGATCCATAAAATCAGAAATGGAAGTGGTGATTGGATCTCATCTCCTATTGAACTAGAAGCAGAAACTATTCAATTTTTTACCAACCTTTTGCGGCAACAACCAGTTGATGATGATGCTGGAGCCGAGAATAGGCTGCTTGCTAACATCCCAAACTTAATTACCACTGAAGACAATAGATCACTGTTACGTCCTATTGAGGGCCTGGAGCTAAAACGAGCTGTTTTTGGATTAGATGCGGATAGCTCACCTGGAGTTGATGGATACGGGGGCCTTTTCTATCGATCATGTTGGGACATAATAGAACAAGATCTCTTAGCTGCTACTCGAGATTTTATGGCTGGTACTCTGACTCCTCGGGCAGTTGCAAGCACCCTGATTGTTCTTTTACCTAAAAAGCATTCTACAACATCATTTGCAGATTATAGACCAATAAGCCTCTGCAACTTCTTGAACAAAATCTTCACAAAGGTGCTAACAGAAAGGTTGAAGTTAGTTTTGCCATCGATAATCTCACCGGAGCAGTCGGCCTTTCTGAGTGGTCGCGATATCATAGAGAACATACTCCTTGCCAAAGATCTCGCCCAATTCTTGGAACATCCCCCAAGAGGCGGAAATCTGATAATCAAGATGGATATGATGAAAGCCTTTGATCGGGTATCATGGACCTTCCCCCAGAATTTGATGCTTAAATTTGGATTTGCACATCATTTTGTATCACTCATCCTTGGTAATCTAGGAGCAGCCTGGTTTTCGATTATATTGAACGGAGGTCCAGTTGGTTTCTTCCAAGCATCTAAGGGTATCAAACAAGGGGATCCACTATCTCCATATCTCTTCTTGTTAGCTCCGGAAGCTCTATCTCGTGGACTTAAAAATCTTGAAGAAACTGGACAAATACTCCCATTTCATACTCCCTCATCAAATTTAGTCAAAGTAACACACCTAAGCTTTGCAGATGATATCTTGGTTTTCTCTCGTAGAGATAAAAAGTCCTTGCAGCATCTCAATAGATTCCTTTCTGATTATGAACTAGGCTCTGGACAAAAAATCAACAAAGACAAAAGCTTCTTCATTCCGCCCAACAATTGTCCCCCAATATATATCCGACAAGTCTCGACTTCTATTGGTATCCCTGGAAGTTCATTTCCATTCCAATATTTAGGATGCCAACTCTACAGGGGTAGAACACGAGAAGGTTACTTCTCACACCTGATTGATAGCTATGAACGGAAACTTAGCCATTGGTCCACCAAGATCTTATCGCCTAGAGGCAGAATAATCCTCATTCGTCATGTGTTGCAAGCAATTCCAATTCACACGCTCACAGCTATCTAGCCTCCCAAATCGGTGATAAAGAAATTGGAACATAAATGCCAAGAATTTTTATGGGGATCTTCAGACTACGGAAAAAACAAACATTGGAGAGCGTGGAAAAAAATCACTTTTCCATCGAATGAAAATGGACTTGGAATCCGTGACTTTTCCTCACTGATTACAGCTGCATCATTGAAACTATGGTGGAAATTTAAACAAGGCAAGAGTCTTTGGACAAAGTTCATTAGTTCCTTATCTGAAACATCAAGAAAACGTACTTCTTGGCGGCGTATCCAGGCTATACAAGATGTTGCAGAACAGAATACGTGTTTACAAGGTAACCAACGTATATGGATGCCATCTGTTACCGGTGCTTTCAGCTATAAAACTGCATATGAATTGGTTAGGCCAAAGCAACAATCCATTCAATTCTTTGATAAGATAAAACACCGTTTTTTGCCTCTTCGAATTTGCATATTCATGTGGCATTTATTTAATAAGCTATATGCATTTCCAGAGGTTCTTTGCAGCTTTGGTTTCTTCCAAAACCCCTCTCGGTGCCCATTGTGTTTGAGTGAAATGGAATCCACACAACACCTGTTTCTCAAATGCAAAGTAGCTACTGATCTATGGCTTCTTATGGCTAGTTGGTTGGATATCCATATTTCTCCGGTTGCGGGCTTGTGGAATATGATACAAAATTGGTTTCAAAGGCATCCCAAGGGCACAGTTTATAGCTTAATCTGCCAGCTTACACCGGCCTTTACCTACTGGGAACTATGGAAGGCTAGAAACATAATGGTTTTTAAAGGGCGCACAACATCAGTTGGAGCCCTTTTCCATCGGGTTAAGGATCAGATAATCCTAACTCTTAGATCCTACTCTCCTAAAGAAAATACCATACAAGAAGCAGATGCTATTAAACAACAGTTTGCAACCACTTTAGAAGTGAAAGTGAAAAAACAGATAATTATCAAATGGTTGAAGCCTTCATCAGGTTATGTCATCAATGCTGCTGGTTCATCTACTTCAGATAGAGTGGCTTGGGCTTACACTTTGCGACGGAATGATGGCTCGTTTATACATTCAGAAATGAAATGTATAATGGATGCATCAAAGGCATTATCTACGGAATTGGAAGGTATTCTTGTTGGCCTACGCTCATGTTTTACCAACAATATATCCTCAATACAGATTCAAATCAGTATTATGTCACTAGTGTCTTACCTTCAAGACAGAGTAGATTGTCCGTAGCAACTATCCATCAAAATAATAGAGGCAAAGAACCTAGTGCAATTACTATCAGCGTCCATTGTTTATGTGTATCGTGAAGCAAATGCTTTAGCGGTAGGACTTTCTCATTATGCAACTCAATTTGATAATACCAATATCGTGCGTTGGCAAGATCTCCCCGGAAGACTAAGAGGTATCTACCTCCTAGATCTTTCTGGGTGTCCATACATTAGAAGTTGATAGCTACCATTGTTACCTTACTTGCTTTTTTGTATACATCCTCCATCTGGGAGAATGCTTTTTGTACAGTATTTTCAAATACTGTTCTCTGTATGGACTTTTGATGCTATTAATAAATACAAATAGCCATATTGGCTTTTTCTAAAAAAAAATAAAAATTGAGAAGATTGTTAATGACTTATTGTTGAGGATGGGGAATTTCATTAATATTTGTTATGCAGCAGATAATTTAAGGCTATCATCAAAAGTATTTGAAGGATAGTAGTGATTGAGCCTTTACGTGCCTCCAAGAAGTGAGGACACGTGGTGAGCCATAGCAAACCTGGGTTTCGGGGCATTACAGCTTAGGTAGTATCAAAGCTTAAGATGGTAGATCTCTAGATAGTTTAGCTTTGATGATCATTAGAATTAAGTGATGATCAATAATGTAAGTTTCATCCAATAGAAAGTAAGTCGTAATCTTTAAATGAATTAGGTATTGGATTTGTAGAATAAAGATATATATTAAGTGTAGTTAGAAAATGGGAATGATACTACTAATTTGTGAACCCCTTTAGTAATATTAAAAAACTTTCATGTTTAATTTTTTATTTTTTATAATATGAGGAATGTATATATATTCCTATATCATTCCTCACTATTGTATTTTGTTTTGCAAAATGCCTAAGAGAATTTCACATCTAGGATCATCCTTAGGAGCTGGAGGTGATGCTCTTGATAACAAAATGCCCTCTAGAGCTCCTCATCGGGGACAAGGAGTGAATGAGGTGAATGCTGCACAAATGCTAGAGGATATCAATACTCTAACAAGAGTAGTGGCACAACAGCAGCAATAGATATAAGACATGCAAGTGCTAAACATGAGACAAGCCTAGATGATGGGAGAGATTTGAAAGAGGCCAACTAGAGAAATGAGTCTAAACCATTTTTTTAGAATGTTTAGGGAATTCTGGCCTAAGGTTGATGATCCATTAGATGCTAAACAATGGATAAATGAACTAGAAAAGACTTTTGAAGCGTTGGGAACACCAAAGAGGCTCAGCTTGTGAATGGTGGTCGAGTGTTTCCAAACTTACCATAGGGGTGATCACTTGGGGTAGGTTTAAATAAATGTTATATGAGCAATATTTCCTTACCACCATTACGGATAAAATACAGGCATCATACTATAGCAGTTGCCAAGGAAAAAGATTGGTAGATGAATATGAGACTAAACTCAACTGTTTAATGAAGTTCATGCCACTTGCATTCAAAGCTAACGAGAAGTCCATGGCACATTGATTTGTGTTAGGATTAAAGCCCACATTGTAGCATGAGGTAGTTGCTTTCCAACCAAAAACCTACTTGGAAGTTGTAAAAAAGGCAAAACATTTAGAATAGAGTCATAAGAGAATTTGACGAGATGAGAACATTGGGAATGAGAGTGGTATTGGCAAAAAGACCCATTCAGAATATTATCACTCAAGATAAAGGCGAAAGGCCTCGCATAGTACAAACCAAATCTATAGTTATAGCAGTACCCTCCTCTCAAGCAAA
Source organism: Laguncularia racemosa (assembly GCA_037954665.1). NCBI lineage: Eukaryota > Viridiplantae > Streptophyta > Magnoliopsida > Myrtales > Combretaceae > Laguncularia > Laguncularia racemosa. The sequence goes on from JBBMOL010000406.1 coordinate 12,230, forward strand.
AACCTTATATGTGGGACAAGGTAACAAGTGTGGAAGATGTTATGGGCCACTTGAGCTAAATGAATGCAAATGGCCAAAGTGTGCCTGTTTCTCATGTGGGAAGATGGGACATAGCAATGAAACCTATTGGGAGAGGTCAATCCCATTGACATTCTGCTTCTTCTACAAATAGAGGGGTCACAGGATGGTGGACTGCCTAGAAAATAGAAAACAAAAAGTACAACCAGCCTCGGCATAGAAACTGGACTAGGACTAATAATGGTAGACCTCAATAGGCAGGGCCAAGACAAAAGGCACCAGCACAAGTGTTTGCATTACAAAGACAGGACACTTTAGATACAGAAACCTTAGCAAGGACATTATTAGTGAATTTTGCTGAAGCATATGTGTTGTTTAATACTAGCATATCACATTCATGTATATTTGATGCATTTAGAAGTAAATATAATGTATGTAAAGAAATTCTAAATGTTGTATTGAGCTTTAGTACTCCTATGGTTATGGGTAAGGGATTGAACTAAATATGTAGAAAGGTTTGTATAGAAGTATAGGGTAAAATATTGTTTGTAGATCTTCTGTTGTTAGACATGACCGATTTTGATGTAATTTTGGGAATAGATTGGTTAATCAGACATCATGCAATAATAGATTATCATGATATGACCATCTATTTCAACATGCCAGAAGGAGAACAATTTAAGTTTAAATTAGAAACTTATAGACCAACAGGATTGCCAACTTATGAATTGCAGGGTAAAAGTATGATGGCATCAATAGTAGTTAAAGCTGAAGAGGTGATGGAAATTGAGAGAGTAAGGAAAGTGAAGGAATTTACTAGAGTATTTCTGGATGAACTACCCAGTTTATCTCTTGTAAGGGAGATTGAATTCAGCATAGATACAATGCTTGGTACGTCTCCCATATTAAAAGCTTTGTATCGTATGGTACCCGTAAAGTTGAAAGAATTAAAGGATCAAATACAAGAGCTATTGGACAAGAAGTTTATCCGACCAAGTGTCTCACCTTAGGGTGCACCGATATTATTTGTGAAGAAGAAAGACAATAGCATGCGGTTATGTATAGGCTACCGAGAGTTGAATAGGGTTATAATTAAAAATAAATACCCTCTCCTAAGGATTGACGACTTATTCAATCAATTACAAGGAGCTCAAGTCTTCTCAAAAATAGACTTAAGATCTGGGTACCATCAATGAAGGATTAAGGAGGAAGACATCCAAAAGACTACTTTCAAAACTAGATACGAGCATTATGAGTTCCAAGTAATGCCTTTTGGACTCATAAATGCACCGGTAGCGTTCATGGATTTAATGAACCACATATTCAGGGAATATTTGGATGAGTTTGTCATTGTGTTCATAGATGACATTTTAATATACTTTAGAAGTGAAGAAGAACATAAGCAACACTTGAGGGTAGTATTGAGTAGATTACAAGAAAAAAAGTTGTACACCAAGTTTAAGAAGTGTGAGTTTTGGTTGAAGCAAGTCACCTTTTTGGGACATGTGATTAGTAAGGATGGATTATCTATAGATCCTGAGAAGTTAAAAGCTTCTTAAGGTTAGCAAGATATTATAGAAGATTTGTGGAAGGATTCTCGAAACTAGTAACCCCTTTAACCAAGTTGACTTAGAAAGGAGTCAAGTTTGTATAGGATGATCGATGTGAAACAAGCTTCATGACATTGAAGGAGACATTGACTTCTACACTTGTACTTGCACTACCAGCCAGTGGTAAAGAATTTGTGGTGTATAATGATGCTTCTATACAACAACTCAAATGTGTGTTAATGTAGAATGGTAGGGTGATTGCATACACATCTAGACAATTAAAACCTTATGAGAAGAATTACTTGAGACATGATCTGGAATTAGTAGCTATGGTATTTGCACTTAAGTTATGGAGACATTACTTACATAGAGAGAAGTGCAGAATATACATTGATCACAAAAGCCTTAAGCACTTCTTTACCTAGAAGGAGCTAAATATGAGTCAAAGACGCTAGCTAGAATTGATAAAGGACTATGACTTAGACATCCAATACCATCCCGAAAAAGCTAATGTCGTTGCTGATGTACTTAGTAGAAAGAAGCATGGTAATTTAGCAACAATGATCATAACTCAAAAGAGAGTATTGGAAGGTATGTAGAAGCTAAACTTGGAGATTGTTACCCAAGAAGTTAGAGCTAGACTAGCCAGTTTATGAATACAACCAATATTAATTGATAAAATAAAAGTTGTAGAAGTCGAAGATGTGGGGATACAGGAAATGAAGAAAAGAATGGAAGAGGGAAAAGCTGTAGAGTTCAATGAAGACGTAGAGGGGTTATTGAGGTATGTTCATAAGCTATGTGTGCCAAATATAGATGAATTGAAGAAAGAGAAATTGAAAGAGGCACACTATTCTGGGTACGCTATACACCCTAGAAGTATCAAGATGTATAAAGACTTAAAGAACCATTATTGGCGGAGGAATATGAAGAAAGAAGTGGTTGATTATGTATCTAAGTGTACGACTTGCCAACAGATCAAGATAGAACATCAAAGACCTGTTAGTATGTCACAACCTTTACCTATACCAGAATAGAAATGGGAACATGTGACCATAGACTTTATCATAGCAATAGCCTGATTAGTGACTAAATTGAACATAATTTTGGTAATTATTGATCGACTTACAAAATCGGCACACTTCATACCAATAGGTATTAGGAATAAACTGGAGAAGCTGGCACAAATTTATATAAAAGAAATTATAAAGTTACATGGGATACTAGTCTCCATAGTATTAGATAGAAATACGAGATTTGTGAGGAAGTTTTGGAATAGTCTACACAAATCTTTGGGGACAAAACTATAATTTAGTAAGGCTTTTCACCCATAAACAGATGCTCAGTCAGAGCGAATGATTCAGATATTAGAAGATACGTTAAGGGCGTGTGCATTAGACCTTGGTGGAAATTGGGATGAACATTTACCCTTAGTGGAATTCACCTACAACATCAGTTATCAAGCAACCATCCAAATGGCACCATATAAGGTGTTGTATGGAAGAAAGTCCCGATTGCCATTACATTAGGATAAGGTGGGTGAGAAACAAATATTAGGACCTAATCTAGTGCAAGATGTAGTAAACAAAGTGAAGTTAATCAAGAAAAGAATGCAATCAGCCCAAAGCTGCCAAAAGTCATTTGTAGACAAGAGAAGATGCCCATTGGAGTTTCAAGTGGGAGATCATGTGTTGCTAAAGATTTCACCTATGAAAAGAGTGATAAGATTTGAACTAAGGGGGAAATTGAACCCTAGATATGTGAGACCTTTTGAAGTCTTGGAGAAAATTGGACCAGTGGCATACATACTAGTATTGCCACCAAGTTTGGCTAGAGTACACAATGTATTTTAGATTTCCATACTAAGGAAATATGTGACAAACCTAGATAAAATGACTACATTAGAACCTCTACAAGTGCAGTCAAATCTCACAACTACGGAAAGACCCATTAGAATTGTGGATACTAAAGAGAAAACTTTGAGAAGACAGGTTATCAAGTATGTCAAGGTGTAATGGAGCAATCAAATTGAAAAAGAAGCAGCATAGGAACTAGAAGAAGAGATGAGAAGAAAATACCTAGAACTCTTCAGTGATCTAAGTAATTTTTTAGGATGAAAATTCTTATAAGGGAGGAAGAATGTAAATCCACGAATATTGCAGCTAAGGTTAATATCGTAAATAATCTAAAGGGATTGGTGGCAGTTTGGTAATTCTAATAAGGACTATAAAAATGCCGTTATAAATCCTATTGATCTTTTTCCTTCCTTTACCTCTTGCAGAACCCTAGAGCCTTCTTGAGTGAATCCATAGAGAAGGAGATGATGTATGAATCCATAGAGAAAGAGACGACATTTTCCCACCAATAGGTTATCAGATTAAGGTATGTACATAAATCAATGATTGTGAATCGTGATTTAAGTATGTACATGGTAGCGTAGGAATTAACATATTAAGGTTTACAGATCTAGATCAATTTGTGATACATAAGGGACACAACAAGCGATTCACTCATCATGATCACAAATTGGGTCAAGTAATTGTATCTACTAGTATATTACATTATGAATTTTATGTTAGATGGATCAATTAGGTTAAATTGAATATAAATCGAGATTAGGTATCGATTTACAAGGTGTGTAGCAAGATACACGGCCCCCCAACATGACCGTGTTGAAAACTAAAAGTGGAACGAGAGATACACGACCTCCCAACATGACCATGTTGAAAATAAAAGGTGAACAGAGAAATACACAACCTCTCAACACAACCGTGTTGAGATAGTATTGAAAAAAAAAAAATTAACATGACCTATCAACACGACCATGTTAAGGTTGTGTTGATGAATAGTGAACAGAGAGATACATAACCTCTTAATATGATCATGTTGAAGGCCATACACGACCATGTTAAGGTTGTGTCGATGAATAGTAAACAGAGAGATGCATAACCTCTTAATATGATCATGTTGAAGGCCATACCATTTGAATCATGTATTGGTTTAAAAGAGTTGTGAAGCAAGAAAAGTATAAAACAAACCAAGTTTTGCAAAGTCAGGTATGTGTATACCATGTTTGTTGCTTGTGCTTGATAAATTAGATTTTATGTATGGGTTTAACGATATTATGAATGAACTTGATTGAGTGTACATGTAATTATGAATTGCTAGGTCTAAGAAATCGAGCATGGGTCGGTGTTCTTGGAGTGGCACCCTGATGATTGGTATGTGATGTTGTCCCTAGTGGAGTTGTGTATCGAAATGATCCAGGTCTAATGTGGAAGATTGTGTTGTTAAATGTTGTGATGTGAAAGGTTGTGACATGTATTGTGAAAGGTTGATGTGCGATAACTCATGCACTCATGCACTCATAGATAGTGAGAAGTACCAACTGTCATATATATATATTATATATTATTATTATGTATGGATGTAGAAGGTTGATGTGTAATAACTCATTAACTCATAGACTTATGGATAGTGAGGAGTACTCACTATCATATATATATTATTATTATGTATGGTAAGAGACTCATGGAAAAAGAGAATTAAGAGACTCATGGAAAAAGATGATTACCTTTGTCATATATATATTATTATTATGTATGCAAAGAGACTCATGGATAGATGATTACTTTTTTCATATATACATATATATGTATATGTATCTATTGTTTGTGGATGGATTGTAAAATGATGTATAGGAATGTTATCTGTGAAGATGTTTAGGCTGTGATTGTGTATCAACTAAAGATTATAAAAGATAAATAAAATTGTGAATGAATATTATGGTGCATTTTACATGTGTTACTGTTTCTAGCATAGCATGCGTGTGTGTAGGTATGCATTATACTAGGCATTAGCTCACCTCTCGTGGGAAATTTTTTAGGTTACAGATGTTACCGGAGATATTGTAGGATATGTTGAAAACTTAGGGGAATCAGCTTAAGATTAGAACAATGAAGAGAATATAGAATATGTCTATTACGATGGCTAGTAAGTGAATGTTAATCGCTTTCGCTATTTAAATTGAGAAGATTGTTGATGACTTATTGTCGAGGATGGGAAATTTTATTAATTTTTGTTATACAGTAGATGATTTAAGTCTATCATCAAGAGTATTTGAAGGATAGTAGTAACTGAGCCTTTGCGTGCCTTCAACAAATAAGGATACGTGACGGGTCGTAGTGTACCTACGTTTCGGAGCATTACATTTAGTTTTCCAATTTTAATTTACATCTCCTACATTTCGATTTAAAATATCAAATGGGAAATGGCATACTAGTATTTCATTTATAAACCATATGTAATATTTGAGTTTTAGATCCATTTTCTTTGTGCCATTTTGTGCATATTAAAGGGATAAGATAGAAAGAAAAAGGAAGAGAGAACTAGAAATGAGAAAGAAATCTTCTGTTAAGACTTTTTTAGTTTATTAGCATAAACATGAGTCATCTAAATGGGATGAATTAAGTTTTAATTCTTCTTTTTTTTATTGTGATAAAAAAAAACTTTATTAAATTGTTTTTGTAATTAAATGTATTTTTACTAACGTTATAAATGTTTTACTATTAACTTGAAAATTAGATTTTATTTTATTCATATTAAAATACTAAACTAATCTTTCTTTCATCATTTTTTATATAATGACAAAGTCATGTCACGCCTTTATATTTTCAACACACGACAAGTGTTGATTGACTGTCCGCAAAACCGGAAAGGTTCTAAAAATGTATCCCAGATTAAGGAATTTTTTTTATAATATTTATTTTATTTTTTGTGATATCAAATTAATCTTTAATTTTATTATTAATTTATATAATAATAATAATAATTTAATATATATAACTCAATAATAAATTTAAAAATTAAACTAATTTTTGACATCTAAATCCTAAATTTACTATAATTCAACACAAGCCTGATCATAAAATTTTATTGAATATCTCTATCGAAAGCACCTCTTACACGCGTGTCTGCTACACTGTAAATTAAAAAAAAAAAAAGTTGAAACATGGCGTTATAATATATATTCATCAACGCCTGTTATTTGCCTCCGTTTTCCAAAACTGACCTTATTGATAAGCTTTTAGGTTCAGTAGTTTCTGTGCTGTTTCAAAAATAAAAGGTTTAAGTTTATATAAAGTAAATATAAAAGTATATATTCGTAATTCATAAAAAAATGTTTTTTATTTTATTGACGGCTTCATCATATTTACAGTAATTTGATTTATTAAAATCTCTGCATGTTTACTTGAATGTAATAGCTATTTTATTATGGCTTTATTATAGATAGAATATTTATTACGTTGTTTACTTTATAGAATAGCAATTCACACGTAATTGCAATTCCACAAAATTCCGAATCTCCATTCCCGTAATAGCAATTTGGTGCTATTAATAAAAATGTACATCTAAAAGATTAAACTCGCAATAGATAAATGGGATCACTTATATTTAAACAAAAATGAAAGTTAAATATACTTTTAATAGGAACAATATGAATTTTAGTCTTTTAAAAAAAAATTATTTAAAAACTGAAACTATTAAATATAATATATAATTATTTTTTTTTTTGATATATCTGCTTTTCACTCAACATCTTCCGTCTTCCCTACTCTTTGACCATGGCATCCTTGCAAGGAAAAAGTGGGCAACAAATTTGAAAGCAAAAATTCCATTTAGCTTAACATTTAATAGCATTTTCCTTGGAATGTACATATTAATAAATAAAAATATAATTGAATAGTATTTTTAACAATTTGATATGTTTATGTAAAATTAAAGAATCACTTAAATTTATAGACTTTCTTTTTATATCGATCTATCTCGATCGTCGTGCATTCGAACATTATCCCTTGCCCTCGCCATCATTGAAGTTGATCATGGCTCGCCTCCATCATCGCTGGTGGTTGTCGATATAACATCATGCATTGTCCCTTGTCCTCGTGCATCTAAAATTGTCCTCATCCTTGTGCAACCTCAGTTGTCCCTCACTACCATAGATCTACCCTCAGCCTCATGCATTGTTGGTTGTCCCTTGCTCTCGTCATCACCAATCTCAATTGTCCCTCGCTGTGGTCATCGCTGGCTCCATTATAGCATTTAAGGATTCATTCATTGAATCATTTATTATTCTACTCTTATTCCTTCTCTTATTCCCTCAAGTAAACAATATTGTCATAATTCCATTACATCTAAGTAAATAGCATCATACCAATTTGCCATAATAGCTATTCTCCAGTAATAGTTATTCTATTACAACCTTATTTCATTTAATGAAATAAATGGACTATTATTTTCTTATCATACAAAAATGCATTAGAATCAAAGCTTATAAAAATAAGTACTACTTAAGTGTATGTTGAAACAAATAAATTTTACTTAAATATATTGAACTTTTGGTATGTGTAAATTAATTCTCTAATGAATCAATAAAGAGAAAGTTGCATTAGTGATAAAATCAAAAGAAAAGTTAATTTTTGAATCCTCGTAAAAATGAGGTTATGATTTGGGTCATTAAAAAATTAAAACATCCTTAAAAGAATATAAAAAATTAGGTACTAAAAATTAAAAGAAATAAAACACCACTAAAAAATTAAAAAATATTAAGGAATAGACCATTAATAAATTAAAACATAGAAGGAACTAATCAAAATCCATTAAAAATTTAAAACACCATTAAAAAATTAGGGTTTGGACCCCAAGAAGGAGCTATTACTAATCAAAGTCCACTAACCATAGTCTACAGATAAGACTAAAAAAAATAAAAAAATGAAAGAAACAATAGAGAAGAAGAAAAACTTAAGGATGATGAAGACATCCCAGACTAGAAAACACCACCAAATAAAAGAAAGAAGAAAAAGATGACAAAATAGATTATAATAGACCAAGACAACATTATTGACCATGATGAGTCAAATAAGTACACAGCATGCTATAGTGTGTGTACCAAACTCATACTATCATATATATATATATATATGTCATATATATGTTATATTTGATATTTAGATATATGTTATATTTATAATTGTTGACATACCCGACCCAAGGGTTTAACCTAAACATGTTAGATGATCAAGGGTTGAACCGGGTCACTAAAAATGAAAAAAGTAAATTATACTTTAATTATAAGAGAAAATAAATATGAAATTATATAATTAAATATATAATTGGATTAAAATCCATCCATTAGCCATTAAATAAACAAAAACATGAACCTTAAATGATATATAGGTCCATATAATTGAAACTTAGATCAAATCTAAACTAATTTAAAGAAGAATACATGAGTTGGAATCACACATTATTAGACTCAAAACCATAAACTTAAGTTTATCACACATTATGATCATGATCTGATTTAACAACTTGCATAACTTATCAATTGCATTCAAATTCACATCTTCAATTTCTTTGTCACCTAGAAGAATGAAAAAAAAATTAATATTAGGAAATTTTGTGTTTTATTCACATTTTAAAATTAATAATTTAGAAATAGTCAACATGAATAGTAGCAATAAAATATTAAAAGAATATAATATCACTTTGTCATCACATGGTAAAATATTAAAATACATAGTGTAAATGCTTTTCTTTTTTGTCTATGACTTTATGTCCATCATTGCTTATTTGGTTGGATGTTGGACCACTTTTACTATTTTTCTTTTACATTATTTTACTCTTTTTTTCTTTTCAGTTGCATTACGATTCATTTGGCTAGAATGGGTTAATTGGGTTAACCATAAAACATGCTTTTTTCAAAAGGCCAACCCATTTTTAAGGTTAGTTCTCAGTTAACTTGTTTCAACTAATCGACTTGGTTTAGTTTTGACATCTTTCATATATATATATATATTATATATATAATCTACATGTCATGTATAAATTATATATTTAAATACTATAAATCTATTTTGTGTGTGTGTTATATTCATTATACATTATACATATATATTACTTATATATGTTATATATCAAGATATATATATATATGTGCATTACATATATAATCTATATATAAGTATTGCATATATATTATATTGTATGCGTTGATTCATATAATAAATGTATGTAGACTATACATATGCTATGTAAGTTATATATTGTAGGTCTCGAATAAGTTATCAAGAGAAAGATGGATTGATAACTTGGATTGATAACTTAGATAAAATTTAAACTTTTCTGTTTTAAATACGATCTATTAATGGCATTGTAAGAGACAAGTGCATGTTTTGATATTAATAAAAGATATGAATAAAATTTTAGAAAATAAGGATTATAAAGGTTGAAGAAAGGTCTAAGTTTATCATACATTATTAATATATTTTGAGTCTATAATAATTAGTTGTTTAGAATAGGTTTATCTTTTTGAATAGATGTTGGTTTCAAAAAGCAAATTATGTAGAAGTTAGAATTCTACAATTGGAATTCTTACTCCAATCAGCTAAGATGAAACAATATGATTCCAAAGAAGAGAAAAGAGAAGATATTCAATAATATAATAATTCATAAGGAAAATACAAGTTTATGAAGATGAAAAGCAAATAAAGGAAATAATTTACAAGTCAAGACCTACCTCCATTGGTTCAATATATTTAGGTAATATATTTAACTTGTTTCATTAAAATTAGATATAAATATCATGGAATAAAAACAAATTAGAAAAAGTTAGATATACATGGAAAGCTAATTATTGACTAGGAGACTAGAAAGGAATGATTTTGAAACATTAACAGGAGATTATCAACATTTAACATAGATTATTATCAAGGCCTGATAGCACAATGAATTTAAATGAAAAAAAATTAAAGATGAAATGTTGAGGATGGCTAAGATAATGGACAATCAAGTCTTGAACACCGGAAGTTCATCTATAAATACAAAGGAAGATGGATTGGATAGATACAAGACAATGACACAATATGAGAGAAGAAAAGAGTATTAAGCAAGAGCAATAGAGTTGATATTCTAATTTTATATTTGAGCTAATTTTGTAGACGATCAATATTTATCAAATCTTCAAAGATTGAAAACTTTATTTTGAAGTTGACTATAGTTATTTTGCCTATTGTTTATGTGATTTAGCTTCTATATAGAGCTAAGTGTTATAGAGTAGAGGAAGTGACTGAAAGCTATATTAGAGTGATTATAGAGTGGCCGATTATTGTAACACTTATTGAGAAATTTTTTTTGATATAGTGGAATAAACTAGTAATGATAATGAAGATCCCAACTGTGGAGGCTAAAAGAGTATACTAATGTATAAGGTAGAATCCTTATAAATCACTACTTGATTTTTTAATTCCTTACTCTTTATTTATTTTTGCTTGCAATTTATTTATTGTTCAAAGACTTGCAATTTCCACCACCAATACAAATTTAATATGAATCATATATCCGCTGATAAGTAATCAATGGGAATTTTTATTCAGAAAGCGTTTTTACAAACATAATTAATTAAAATTCGTCCCCATACCCCAATTGCTTACTAGAACCAACAATTAGTAAAAGAGCTTAGCTCAATATTGATTGAATTTAAAGATTAATAGTGGAGAATTTGATAGCCTAAACAAGTAAGTCACCTTATTTTGATGGATATAATTTTTCTCAATGGAAATACAAGATGGAAACTTTCATCAAAGTTTTAGACTGTGAAGTCCAAAAATTTTCAAAAAGTTATATAAACAATTACAGAAAATAAATAGAATAATAAATATTAATTTATTCTAAATTTGAGATAATAATAGGTTTTAAAAATTTAAACAATTAGAAAGAATAACTTTCGTAAGGAAGATAAGATAATGAATGTAATAAATTGAATTTTAAGAAATATATTACCGAATAATTTTAGGAAGCGACGTTCTTGAAAATATCTTAATATAGATATATAAATGAATAAATGAAAATAATTGTAAAGTTTAACTTTAGTTCGAGTAAATTAAATTAAAAGAATAAATCATCCTAAACATAATTTTTAAACAATATTAGGTTAAATAATGAAATTAATTTAAATTATAAATCTAGGAATTTCAAATTAAAATTTAGAGTAAATATTTATCTTCGAAATAATCAAATTAACCTAGACGTAAAATTTTGTAATAAATTGTTAAAGATATAATTTTTAAAGGTATTCCTGTATACGTGCGAAATGTTAAAATATGAGTATTTTTAAATAAAATATAGTTATAATATAATATATAAAAATACATATAAATATATATAACTGTTAAAAAAAAAAAAGTCCCATCCCCTTTCTTTTCTTTCTTTTCCTTTCTTTTCTTTTCTTACCTTTTTCCCCCGACCGGCCCCTGCTCCCTCCTTTTCTCTTTCTTCCTTTCCCTTTTTCTTTTCTCCTTCTTCATTTCTGGTCATCTTCTTCCCTTCCAGTTCTCCTTTTTCTGTTTTGGCCAACCACCTAACGACGGTGACGACAACCCTCAACAGCAACGGCAACGGGAGCGACAGTGATCTCTACAGCAACATGGAAGGACAATGATGAGGAGGACGACAACCACAACAACCGTAACAGCGGCAACAACAACATCTAAACCTCTGTGGTGATCTGATCTCCGGCGTAGATGGATGACCTATGCAACTCCACCTTTCTTCCTTCTTCTTCCTTGTCGTTTTCATGTTCCTTAATGCGGTGTTGTTTCCTCTCCGACTCCAACCGTAGTAGCAACAGCAACGACAGAGGCAATGATCGCAGCAACCATAGCGACAATGGTGGCCACGACAACAAGCCCGATGACAGCAACAACTGCGACGACGACGACCATGGCAACGACTCCGACAACAACCCCAGTTGCAACGACAACAGTAGCAACAACAAACAGTGGCTGTGGTGATGAACAGCAGCGGTGACCCCACTTCGGTGGTAGCAACGACCATAATGACAACAACAATGACACAATGGCAAACAACGACCATGATGATGATGAAGATGATGACGACAGCAGCGACAGCCGCAACGTCCGACGGCAACTCCGGCAGCAACAGCAATAGCAATGGCAGCGACAGCGACGATGGTGGTAGTGGTTTCCAGGTGGAATCGGTCTCATCTCCTTTGTTGATAACGGAGGCGACAGTAGTAGCAGTGTGTGGAGGAGGAAAGGGAAACGAGGAAGGAAGAGAAGGAGCTGAGGTGCATGGTGTGTGTAGGGGGGAGAATAACCACAGTAATGGCGACGATCCAACATCGACAACAAGCGGTTGTAGTGGGAAAGGAGAGAAAAGAGATAGAAAGGGAAGAAAAAGAAGAGGGAAAAGAGGAAGAAGGAAGGCCAGCATAGAAGGGAAGAGAAAAGGAGGAAAGAGGAGCCGAGTGTGTATGAGGTGAGTGTGTAGTGTGTATATGTACGTATGTGTATTGAAAGTGTGTGCGGTGATGGGTAGCGAAATGTGCAAGAGGATGTGTAAGTGCATGTTAAGGAAGTGGGGGTGTGGATGTGCACGAATGGAGGCTGGGTACGTGTGAGAGTGTGAGTGTGTGTGGTTGTGTGCGGTTGTGTGCGTCGACGAGGAAGATGCGTGTGTATGTGTGGATGATGGTATGGGATGTATGAGAGTGTATGTGTGTGGGGGAAGGTGTGTGTGTGTATGTGCATGAATGAGGAAGTGTATAGGCGTGTGCGAGATGTAAGGTTGTGTATGTAAGTGTGTGTGGTAGTGTGCGGAATGTAGAAAGATGTATGCATGCATATGTGTATAGGGATGTGTGTGGGAAAGTGTATATGTATGTGAATGATGGAGTACGGTGTGTGTATATGTGTGTGGGTAAATGAGGAGGTGATGTAGGGTGGTATTTGTATGTGGGTATGTAGTATGTGTGTGTATAAGGGTGTGATGTATGCGAACTGTATGTGTATGGGGTGTATATGGATGGTGTGTGTGGGATATGTACGTATGAGTATGAGACAATGTACGGAGTGTAAACATGAATGTGTAAGTATGGACGATGGATATAGTGTGTGCAAAGTATGTGGGTGTGTGTATTGGTGATGTAAGGTGTATATGGAGTATGTGAGTAGGTATATGAGATAATGTATGGTGTAGGTGTGATGGATATGGGAGGTGTGTAATAAGTGTAGAGTATATGGGTAAGTATGTATAGGTGTATGCGAGATGTAAGGTTGTGTATGTAAGTGTGTGTGGTAGTGTGCGAAATGTAGAAAGATGTATGTATGCATATGTGTGTAATGTGTGTGGGATAGTGTGTATGTATGTGAATGATGGAGTATGGTGTGTGTGTGTATGCGTGTGGGTAAATGAGGAGGTGATGTAGGGTGGTATGTGTATGTGGGTGTGTGGTATGTGTGTGTATAAGGGTGTGATGTATGCGAAGTGTATGTGTATGGGGTGTATATGGATGGTGTGTGTGGGATATGTACGTATGAGTATGAGACGATATATGGAGTGTAAACATGAATATGTGGGTATGAAAGGTGGATATAGTGTGTACAAAGTATGTGGGTGTGTGTATTGGTGATGTAAGGTGTATATGGAGTATGTGAGTAGGTATATGAGATAATGTATGGTGTGGGTGTGTGAGTATGGATATGGGAGGTGTGTAATAAGTGTAAAGTATGTGGGTAAATATGTATTGGTGCTATAAGGTATATGTAGGGCATGTGTGTATATGTGTGTGATAGTGGTGTGGAAGGTGAAAGAAGCAGGTGTGTAAGTATGTATAGGACTGTGTATGGGGTGTGAAGTGTGTATGTATATAGATAAGAAAATGTTGGTGCATATGTGATGTGTGGGAAAGGTTGGTGTATGTATGATGGAAGCATGAGTGAGGATGAAAACTAGTAGAAAATATGAGGAACTCGTAGGTGGAAATATCAACAAAGAAGAGAAGAAAGAAGATGATACAAACCTTTAAAGACTGCTAAATCTTGCGGGTTATCCTACAAATAGTTCGTTGGAAGAGATTAAAGACAATTAGATAAATAAAAGGTTCAAAGATGCTTCATAGACGAGAGAAGCGTCTATGATGGTGTAAATGGTGAAGGGAATGATTCAAACAATATCCAAGATGATGGCCTAGGAGATATTTGGAATGAAATAGATTTCACAATGTAATGCTCAAAGGATGTTGAAGAAGATCATTCTTGGCCTAATACCTTAATGCAAGATCTTCAGTTGTCCTTTCCAAGGATATCTTGCATATATGGAAGAAGGAATTCCAAATTTGGCAAGTCGAAGTCATTCCATTGCTCGACTTCTACACGAGGAAAGCGAACAGTCGATCATAGCAACTTAAGGTGTTGGAAGCACAGATGCAAAGGAAGTTCAACATTTTAATCTTGTTCACCCAAAGTTCCATAAGGAGGGAACTTCACGCCTTGTCATCAACTACAAGATAAGTTGAGTACACATATCGGGTGCTAGAAGAGTACTAAAGTTAGGTGGAGAGATGGCTCTATGATTAGGTTGGGGAAGCATTGTAGAAGGATACTGATTTGAAGAGGAACGCAAAGGAGTTACCCGCTGAAATCACTTGACTTCGGCTAGGACTACGATAACCCTAAATAAGTGAGTGGGAAACTTAATAATATGCTACTATGTTGTGTTGTATATAGATTCTATGCATGTGAAATTGATGTTTGTCGTGCTGCCATTTGATATGATTGTTGTTGAGTTAAGTTATGCCGTAGAGAATAACGCGTTAGGTAAGAAGTCATGAAGAAAATAGGGGAATGAATAGTTTGAGAGTTTAGATGTCATTACCTTAATGATAGCATCTAGCGCCATATCGCTAATGCTATAACCATAAGTCTAACCCATGTTTTACAAATCGTTTTCTTTCAAAAAAAACTAGGACATAAAAACTTAGCTTTTCCTTCTATAACTACCGAGTAGGTAAGCTTAGTGGGAATAGGGTGTATAGGTATCATTATGTATACATGTCAGAGCTGGTTCCTAAATGTGTATACATATACTCAACAAACTTATTTTCATATGATATTTACAAAATATACTCATGAACCCAACCATACTAATCATGAGTGCAACCTTGGTTTTTACAACTCAATGACCATATTTTCTCACCCTCTTAAGTATGCAAGGGGAGATGTCTAGTAAATTGTCCGTAATTAAGGAGAGGTCCCAAACATATTTATGTATAAATATGTATATATGTATATTATACACAAGTGTCTTGAAGACATTAAAAGGGAGATATAAGATGACCTTTCTGGCTCTGGAAAGTGTCAGAAATGATTGTAAGCCAACTTGAGTGGTTCGGCATTTCAGAGAAAAGGCATAGAGGTTCCGAATCGAATGATCATAAGTTAACCCGAGCGGTTTGACATTTAAAAGAAATAGCACAGAGAGGTGCTAAGATAATTTAATCCATTATAAACTGGATAGGTCTATGTCCACAGGGTTTGGGTTTAGTGTCAATGTTGCA
The DNA here is from genome assembly GCA_037954665.1 of Laguncularia racemosa. NCBI lineage: Eukaryota > Viridiplantae > Streptophyta > Magnoliopsida > Myrtales > Combretaceae > Laguncularia > Laguncularia racemosa. Next base: position 28,214 of record JBBMOL010000406.1, read on the forward strand.
TAACAAGAAATGCATAATCTTTACTTGTGATGACTGTAACAGAATGTTTGATGTTTACTTTTGTGGTATGATTGATTGTGATTGTAAATGTTGTTTAATCACCCTAAATAAATTAATTAAGGAAAAGGACCCGATTTAAAAACCTAACATGCATTTTCACGAGACATTGCATGAGATTAAAGGCCATCACTATCACAAGATGTGTCGGAAGTGATCAAGAGGATCGCTGTTCCGTTAAGTGCGGACTAAGTGATTAGTGGATTGTCGCACCTTGATGGTTTCGAGTCTGACTTGTCCTTGAGGGTTTTGCTCTGTCTGGTGTAGAGAGGTACAGGAGCGTTTACTGTTAAGTTAATAAGATATCATAATTAACCAAGTGATAAGATAAATAAATCGAGTAATGACCTAGGCACTGATGGTGGCTTCGGAATCCCTAACCTAAGGTCAAGGGGAGCGTAAACCCTAGACTTTATGTCGGTTACCAGAAGACTACGTGAGATACTGCATTCATATGGTTATTCATGCATAAAGTATGTTTAATATTTGAATTTGAATTTGCTTATGTATGTATATAGCGTATGTCTAACATTTGATTTAAGTTTGTTTGTATGTGTACGTAGCATTGAAAGTGTTACCATCCCATTCACTGAGTCATGGTGTGCTCACCCCCTCATAGACTTTACGTAGGTGACGATAGCGAAAGCATGGGGTGAGCTAAGGTGTGAAGTGTTGAGAGTTTTGGAAGACCAAAACAACGAAGTAAGATTTGTGAAGGATAGATTTACTTAGATGAAATGTTAGGACCCCAATGTAAATAGAAATGTTTAAATTGAGAAACCTAGGAATTATCCTATTTTACTGATTGGTAGGGGATACCGATTCTCTTCAATCATGGTTGACCGTGGGGTACGGGATCTATAGTTGTATTTTATTATCTAATTATATGTACTATAACTTGTTGTAGATGTAATTATTTACTTAGTGTCTTACGATCTTTGACTCGTAAGACGATTATCATGTAACGAGTGCACACGTGCCATGATAATTTTGGTAGAGACCTCTAGGCCCCCTTTTGGGGCGTGACATAGACTATGAGACATAGGACAACTAGAACAGGAGATAGAAAAGTCACTAAAGATGTTAACAATCTAAATGAGGAAAAGAAGGTTGATGCAAATTTGAGAACAAAAATCTACTACTTACAACTATTGCTACTTTTGAATTCCATGCAATCTCATTATTTAGAACAGCTAAAGAAATTTGAATTATATTGTGTGAAACAAATGAAGGAATAGCTACCATCAACAATTCTAGAATCAACAGTTTCTTGCAATGGTATAAACTTTTTAGAATGCTACTTGGAGAGGAAATAAGGCTAACAATTTTCATAAATGATTTGTCACATGCTTCTTTGTTTCGCATAAAAAAACTCTCTCTTTGTCTCTCTCTCTCTCTATGATAGATTACCCTCATTAGGTTGCACAACTATCATGCCCCCAGGGCCTGGTGGTACCAATTTCTATAAGTTGTCATTTTGTGTGTTCATCCACTACATGACAATGACCTCCTATTTATTTATTTTTTAATTATACACATATAAAACAATTAAAGGTAAATAAGTAAGAAGATATAAATAATTATTTTAAAATAAGAACAACCTTTAGGATCACTGAGAATCAATAATCACCACCAAATAATAAGATTGGGGAAACCATTTTTTTTTTCCATCGCTCAAGTAAGATTTAAGAAAAAATACAATTTGATTTTTAACAATTAGGTAAAACTTAGACCTCTCATCTTATAATTTATGTCACACAAATTTGACCTTAAAACTAAACCTATCTTGTAAGTTTTGAAACAAAAGAAACACTCTTCACACAAATCCTAGCCCATCCCAAGCTTTTAAGTATCCTATAATAAAGACTGCTAGATAGTGAACAAACCATAACTTAGTGAGATTCCTTTCTCATATTATACAACATGTAAATAAAACCAAGTTATCAATCATTAAATGAATTTATGAAACCATGCATATGAATGTAGTAGTATATAAAGCCATCTAGAAATTATATACAGTTAGGTGGAGACCTCGGGTTAGGAAGTTCTAACCATTCACATTCACATAAACAAAACCCCACTATTAACCCTAGGTGCTACTATCTCCATGTTATCTTTTAAAGGGAAAAAAAAAAAAACATATTACTTAGGTAATGGTAAGCATATGTAGAAAATAGAGGGACAACTATGTGGAGCCCCCACAATCTACCATAACCTTAAACAATGGATGCCCACATTAAGCTTTAATCAAAGGATGGTACTTCCGGATACCACTTAGTTTCCAAAGGCCGAAGCAAGGTGATATCATAGGATGTAAACCACCATGTTGATAGCCTTCATATATGCAAATTATATGCCATGTATGTTTGATTGATTACATTGCCAAATTCATTGACCATTCAAATTTGCAAACAATCACAACCCTCATAGATACATGTAGCATACAATTCACTCACATAGCACATTATCAATTGAGATTAAATTGCTTTACTTAATTGAGGCAAAATAAATAAGAACAAGCATAATCCCATATCCCCATGTATTGTCCAAAAACAATCATAATAACATAAAATACTAGGTTTACTAAGTTACATGCAAAAGTAAGCATAATACTTACAGAGAGTAACTCATCTAACCGCTTGAAAGCAATTAATGGGAGAGTCCTCAAAATTTGTGTCACCTAGACATTTGAAAAGTAATGAGATACCTAACTTTGTAACTAAAGTAAACTAAATATTGAAATAAGTTTACTCACTTTCTTGGGTTGCACTAACTTACCTTAGTTTACTCATTTTAACTTTGTTTATAGTGAGTAGTTAGCTTCATTCAGAAGTATTATAATTTTTTAAATCCTTCTAATTTCTTGAATTTTCAATTAAATTGCTTTTCCAACTTTACAAGATAGTTAATTGATTAAATTAATTTATAAGTATGTTAATTTAAGGGCTATATCAGTTGATTTGGCTTGAGTTTGACATTAGTGCTTGGTCTTATTAATATTTTTGGGGTCTATTTATAAACTTTCCTTTTTATATAATCTAAAAATTCTAACTCAATGTGTTTACATACATTTTTATTCCGTTAGTCTAACTTATATTTCTAAATTTCAAATTATTTGATAAACTGGGTTTTATTACAAGTAGGCTTATTATGATTCTCCCTAAGTTATAACTTGGAATATCTTCATTTTGTGATATTGTGATCATTTAACCTAACTTAATTATATCCTAATCTATTTCAGTTGATATAAACTATAATTTGAAAATCAAAATTTATACTTTATATATATATATATATATCTTTTCCTTGTGCCCATAGCAACATATGTAGTTATTAGTGCATTGTTACTTTTATTTTGGTTCTTATACTGATAATTGTTATTTTTTTCAATTCATTAGCAACATCACTTGGAGCAAGAGTTTAAACTTGATAAGTGCTCAATTAGATATATATATATATTAAGTGAGATTAACATTTTTTTTCTTGATTTTGGCATGTTTTTGGAGAATTTAAATTTTAATTGAGTAATATTTTGATTTTAGGGCTTTAATGGACAGTAGAAAGATAGAGGAAAAAAATGAATCTAATTTTACTCAATTTGGAGTTAAATTGAAGAAGTTATGACTGTTTGAAGTTAGACATAACCTAGACATAACAATTTCCAAGTCCTACTGAAATTAAAGCTTCATAGATTTAAACACGACCTAGACATGATTGTTTCTAAAGGTTGTGTATCTTTCTAATCTAACATATTTAGACATGATCTTGTCTAGGTTATGTTTGTCAAAACATCAATTTTTACACGAATTTGAGCTACGAAGTGGACACGACTCGAAGCACAACTGTGTTGAATAGCGTATTGACCTCAAAATGCACAATTTTTTACAAGCATTATATAAACTGAAGAGGACTTTACATAAATGAGAATTAGACCATATTTTTTACTATTGTTCTAGGGTTTTGAGAGGAAAAGACAGTTACTTCCTTTAACTTCACGAATTTAGGGTTTTTACTTGTTTTTATTGGTTTTCTTAATGATGCATGCAATTATATCATTGTTGAATTCAATTACAGACAAGTTTAGCACTTAATTTCCTTAGTATCAAGACTTGTGGAACCTAAGTTTATTATGTGATTTGAGATTTTCTTGTAAAATTCAATGAATTATTATGTTTATTAATTCATGCATGTGTTCTTTATTTTGATTGCCTTAATATTGTCAATGTATTAATCCATCTATTTGATATTATATATCAAGATTAAGAAATTTGATATATAATTAGATCTTGCATGTGTGAAGAGGATTGATGTAATATTAGAGATAATTTACATGGTTTTTCTAGAATTAATTGCTTTAGTTGAGGGAATTTGTTATTCTTAATACAATCTTTTAATTATATTATTGTGAAGAAATTTAGATAGGTAATTTTAAGATTAGGGTTTAATAAGCTTGTGAAAGTTGTTAAACTAAGTTAAGAATTCCCCTAGTTAATGAATTATAAGAAGGAATTGAATGCGTTTTATTATATTCACTTAATAATATCTAGGAGATGCAAAATTTAGATACTAGTTTTATCAAATTGAAGTTAATTTTAATTTAATTTTCTTTTCTATCTTTCTGTAAAATCTTAGTTTTTTAGTTAGTATTTTATCATAGTTTTTAATTTAATCTAATTCCATAATTTAACGGTTAGATAATAGAGTGATTGTTAGTATTAGTATTCGAAATTTCTATGGGACAACATCCGTATTTTTCTATACTAGATTACAAAATTTGATAAGTATACTTGTTGCACATCAAAGCCCATCCTACTATAGGTTCAACAACTTAAACGTGCACTAGTATGTTGTCGAACGTTTTATTTGCTTTTTGGCTAAAACAATGAAAAGAAGTTCCTTCATGTATTTATTGTTAAACCAGGAGAACAATTTATAATTATAAGCACTTGCTCACTCTTATATTTTGCAAGTGCTGGTCCATACTATCTTCTCCTACTACCACAGTGATATTTAGAGACATAGAGGAGTTTGTTTGTTTTGCAAATCTCACACTTTAGACGGCGGAAACATGAGGTGATGCCTAAGTTTTGAATTTTATTATAATTATTATTATTATTATTATTTAAGTGTTTTCAAGTAGCAAAACATAACGCCATCCTGTTTCTTTATACTTTCATTTAATTACTTTAATCAATTCAATTTCAATAATGGACACTAATTTACGTGGAATCAAATTACACATGTGGACATGCTTCTTGAAGTCCTCGGCTTATTGATGTTTCTTCGCAAATTTATTTATAGTAATTCCATAATTTGATTTATCAGTAGTTTATGCAATTAACAAAATAAAAATTACATTTAACCCTTGGATTCGTATACATGTTTACTAAGATACAAGTAAGGCCTATGCTACAAATTTAATTGTATTGAACCAACATTAAATGCTTGATTACAATGTATGGAGATTATGAAATTTACCTGTTTATGAATCAAATTTGCTGTAGTAGTAGAATTGGTGCATTCTACATTAATTGCTTTTAATAAAGCTTCAAAGTGGAATGTGGAGGGAGAGAGATAATGTGACCGACAGGGAGAGACATGAGGGAGAATAGAGTGGGAGTGTGATTCCATTAAATTTCTCTTCTTGGAAAAAGATGGAAGTCCAGAGCTATAAATTTAGTTAGATAATGTTTGGGCTAGTTTAGTTTTTTGTGGGCTTAAATTAGCTTGGTTTAATGTATTTCGCATGATGATAAATTTAACATAGTTCTTATCCAAATCTTATAGGGATAAGTTCATTTGCTGTACTGATTTTTTTTTTTAAATTATTATTATTCTTTTTATTTGGTGGAAACTAGGGCATGTGGCAATGATCCCTAAACATGGTGACTTTTTCTTTTATTATTATTATTATTATTTGGATCATGGATATTGGAAATAAATTGGAGTTTAACTTGTTTGAGACATGTAAGAGGAGCGTTGCTTCCAAAATGGGCGACATGTTTGAGAACAGGGGGTTGAACTAGAAAATATTAAGGTGGATGAGTTTTGGGTCTATTTTCGCAGCAAACAAAAGATGCATATCATTAAGCCAGTAGCTGTTAAGTGGGTGCCACCAGTGGAAGGATGGCTTAAAATCAACATTGATGCATAAAAAATGTATAATGTAGACAAGGCCATGACTGCTAGAGTGATTCATGATGAAGATGGCTGGTGGATACTTGGATTTGGTCAGGAAATAGGCAATGTTGAAATTCTTTCTATCAGTGGTGGACTGAAGGTAAAAAGGGTCCCGGCCCCCTGGCTGAGGAAAATATATTTAATTAAATTTATTTTAAAATTAAAAAAATATATATTATATTTTAATCTTTAAGTGTAAATTTTATTATAAAACAAAATATAGTCTAGTGATTAGATGATTGTATTTGCATACTCAAGATCATGAGTTTAATTCTCATTAGACTCATTTTTCACCTTTTCAAGTTGCATTTATTGTTTGTCTCTCAATAAATGATTTTCATTCTCATTTAGTTTTTTTTTTTTTTTACTATAAAGTATAAAATTGTATTTCATTAATAAAAAAATGATAGTTAACTAAATAAATTCGCAATAAATATTATTTATTTATTGGTAGCTTTATGATGAAATAATAATTAATTTGATACTATAAGTGTTTCAATCAAATTGTATAAAACGTTAGTAAATAATAGTAATTTATATTCATAGAGAAAAGTATAAATTTAGTTCTAAACATTTCCCACCTTTTCTATTTTAGTTCTAAATGTTTTATTTTTTCTATTTCAATCCTCAATATTTGCAAAAGTTTATAAACAAGTCCATCGTTAATTTGCTATTAATTTTTCCATTGAGATTATTTCGACCAATTAGATTGTGCCATGATCATTCTTTAACAGAAAAATTAATATCATTGTTAAAAAGACTCATTTGCAAACATTTACAAACACTAAGGACTCAAGTGTGAAAAATTAAATATTTATGACTATAATAGAAAATATGGTAAATGTTGAGAACTAAATTTATACTTTTCTCTATTAGTTAAAGTATTAATATTTTCTTGCACTATTAATATTATGAAATGGAATGACAATTATTAAATAATCAATTGTTTAATAACTTATATTAAAAATATATATACATATATATTTTTACGGCAGTATTAATAAAATAATCTTACAAAGTCAATATAAAAAATTATAAAATTTTATAGTGTTTTATAATCTTGTTAAAGAGTTTATTCTTTTAATCTTTTATAAAATATATCAAGTATCCATAATTGATAAATAAAAAATATTCTATATTTTTTATTTACTTTACTATTCAACATTTTATCGGATTAAAAGTATATTTATTTCTATATATATAAGATGAATTATAATTATAAATAATAAATGAATATTTTTCTACAAGTAATTCGAATATTAATTTTAAAACTATGTATCCCCTAATAGTATGATTCTGCATCCACCTCTACTATCTACAGAAATCTGGAGTACTTATCAGGGCTTAACATCTGCCCATCGCATCAAAGCTAAGTGTGTGGGGTTACGCGTAGATTTACCTATAGGTGCATGCATGATTAATACATTTGTTAGTTTGAATTTGCAATGGAAATACGCCAACTTATTGAATGCTTGCAGGCACGTTATAGAGCAATTTGATCAAGTCAGGGTAATCTACATGCCATGAGAGGCCAATTTTGTTGCCGATCATCTAGCTAATATAGTTAGTAATATGGAAGAAGATGGGTTTGTTACTTTTGTACCTCCTTCTAGTGCAGTCTAGCTAGTTTTCATGGATTACAATCCTAGGGTATATGTTGGGGAAGCAATAGATGTGGAGACCTAAACTTAAACAATAATATTAAAATTAAAATAATATATATATATATTTATACATATGTGTGTAAAGTAAAATCAATATATATATATGTATATATATGTTATATGCTAAAAATAAAATAAAATAAATATATATAATAATAATAATAATAATAATAATAATAATAATAATAATAATAATAATAATATGAATTATATGGGCATATATATATATATATGTAAAAAAAATGTACATAATATATTATATTATATTATATTATAGCTAAAAAGAAAATAAATAAAAGAGGAAGAAAAAAAAATAAACAAATACAGAACAACACCCTCAATGTCAGCAAAATTAAGTAATATTATATATATATATATATATATATATATATATATATATATATATAGAAATTAGAATAGAGAGAGAGAAAAATTAAATCATAAAAATTTAAAAAAAAAAACCAAAACCCTCTCCATTTCATCCGAATTTTCTGGGCAAATTGAAATTGGAATTTCCAACATGCAATCATCAGGATAGGAAGAAGAACAAGATTGAAGTAGGATGCAACAAGAATTTGAAGAAATTGAAGAAAAAAAAATCAAATTAAGTAGGGAGAATTTTGTTTATTCGTTCGAAGGAGGTAGGGTAAATCTGCTGCTAGGCCAAGCTAGGGTTAAGGTTTTGGGTGGGAGGGGATTCAGGCCGACATAGTGGTTGCCGGCGTTGGTGGTCGGAGGTTGGTGAACGAAGCAGCTCCCGGAAATGCCCGAAACTTCCTTTTTTTTTTTAAATATCAAATGTTGATGAAAAATTATGATTTTTGGTATTCTGGCATAATTTTGTATGAATATTAATGTGGTAATTTTATTTTTTTGAAATTTGATTCAAAAATATGTGTTCCTTAAGAAATGCTCTGTTCTGGTCATAAATTAAATTGGAAACTAAATAGGTCAAATGATGTATTTGTGATGTAAGTTTTAGTATACAAGATCCGTATATGATTTATTAGATCACCAAATCAATAATTGTTCAGATTGGAGTCGTTTTCTATTTTTAGTGAATTTTGCAAGCTAATTACCCTGTTCTGGCCGAATTAAATCCTTAGCAAAATTAGAGAATTTGATTTGATTAGTTGAATTTGATGTTCAGTTGAGGTTCATTGAAGCATAATATGATTTTGAGAAGCTTGGGTTAGTTACGAAACAAAAACGGGAGTGTTCGGTGCAAGATTGTGATAATTTAGAACTATACGATTCAATATAGAATCATGCTGAAATTTAATTACATTAATATATAATAGAGCGTAGTATACCCGTATGTATATGAATTAGAAGTTGTAGGAAAATGGTAGATTATACGAGGTTAGGATGGAATTTAAGGGTTTGGAATACTGAATTAGCAATTTAGGGTTCAATAGAGCGAATGAGGTAACATTAATTGGTATACTGATGATTCAGGTATTTCTGTTGAGTAAGGAGGACAAAGGAACTTGGATGGTGCGACTGTTTGGATTGGCATATATTGTTTCAGGTGAGTACCCCCTTAACGTTTCTCTTGGGTACAAGTGGTTGATAATGTAGACTACTTGTTGTTGGCTGAAATTACCCTGTACGATCACTTACTGTGATTAATGTAGGAGGATTGTTGAATTATATTGGTTTACTGATGGCTGGTTGTGTGTCATGATATGATTGGATTATGAGAAAAAAAGAAGGGAACATTATAGAAAATCCTAGAATGAGAGTTGGGTGCGGGATTTGATTATACTATTCTTGATTGTATGTGATGTAATGAACTTAAATTATCGAATGCTTAATGATTGTGATGTAATGCTGGGTTATTTTTAGCTTATTAGATGGGGTTTATATGACTGGTTGAGTTCATACTATTGTTGTCTTAGTAACGATGAAATATCTAAATGGATAATAAAATGGGATTTAGGCTATAAGTACCTACTAACCTAAAACACTTAATGTAAGAAAAGTCCTGTTCCCTGCCTAGTAAGTTTGTGGTACGACCTTTGAGTCGACTCGGATGGGTTTGAGGCATGGTCGACGGACCGGCCCAGTTCAGTGACCTATGGGGATCTGGTCACCCCTTTTGTTCGAGGCAGGTGAAAGGCGAGCTGAATGTTTCTAACTAAAAAGAGTATATAAGGATGTCTTAATTGGTTGAGAAAACGTTAAGTTTTGAAAAGTACATGAGGGTAGTTTATCTACCAGTTGACAAGCTTTGCCTGGATTAACTGAAAAATATTTGTGACCTGTGAGTAAACATGAGTGATTGAAATGGTCTCCAATGAAAAGGTTATGAGTTTAGCAAAAATGGAATTATAGGGAAAATATCACTAAGTAAGATCATGGTGATGTTAAAATGTAATAAATTGAATTAGGTTTCTTGCGAGTATAACTTGAGTTGAAAACTTGCTTACTTAAGTAATCACTTCGAGGTATTTGATAATATTGTTGATTACTATTTTGTGATTTGGTTGTTTGTTTTTATTGGGTTGCTTGATTTTATACTCACTTTGCTTCTTAAGAAGCTGAGGGGTTAGTGTTTTTGCTAACCTCAGGTACAGGTACTGAAGAATAAGTTATTGGAGACTCAGGTTTTTGGAGAGTGTCAATGGAGGCAAAGAAGCCCTTAGTTTCATTTTGGAACCTCTGTTATTTGTAATAAGATCTATAGGTGTTAATCTTCAGATTGTAATGTAAATATTTGTGTTTATAAGGTTGGATTTGTAATCTTTTGAGCCACTTAAGGCTACAGGATTAATCATGGGCTATGCCTACTTACCGGGAATGCAGATCCCGATGGTATATATATATGATGTATGATGTGACAGGAGATTTTAAGTACATGTGTTTAGATATGATGTGGATATAAAATGATAGCGCTGTTAGCGCCATTTTACATGACGTTTATAAAATTTCATACAGGTTGGAGTTACAGGTTCAATATTAGCAGAATTTGCCTTATCTCTAATTCAAATACGGCATAGCAACACACCTACTGGTATCAAGGATAGTTACAGGAATTTTGGAACAGGTTCAAGAATTAGACCTAGTAGGTGGGTCGCTACAATAGATACTAGTTAGGAATATACATGTATCTCTTGGTCTCTTGTGACAATGCAACTAGTGATAGTTTGTTGCACTGTTGTTAACTATAATGAAATCCTACTTTACCAACAAAAAAAAAAAATTCACATATAGAATGATGATAAGATTTTCTAATTTACTGGACGTGTACAAGTCTTCCAAATGATTATCCTTATCATCAATTTGTTCTGGCACACGTCGGGATTAGAAATGAAATTAGCCCATCCTCTGAATTTTGTTTTCCATCTCCTTGTGATAGCCCAAAGCAAAGGCCATTTTATTTTATTTTTTCCCCCCTAAAAAGTTTGTTTCCATTGACTTGATATTTAATTTGTAGCTTGATCCTGTACTTATTTAAAAATAAAAAGAATAAAATAAAGTAAATAAAGTTAATAAAATATTAAGTTGAGTTGTTTTCGAATTACATTTAGGAAATTTTCTAGTATTGTGATTACTTCTTATGCCTGTTCAACATTAAAATTTAAGGCTAATATTTTACTCTTTCAGTTTCAAGCATGCATGATATGCTCCAAAAACACTCCTTTTTTTTTTTTTTTTCTAATACATACACACACACACACACACACACATATATATAATTATAATTCATGATTTAAAAATTTCATTAATCCTCTTAAATATAAAATTTCTTTCTATTGACCCATCTTACCATTTGTTACTCACTTATTTTTATTTGTCACTCTCAACCTAATACTACAATTTTTTTTTTATCTACCTCTTCTGAAAGTTTGAGTTGTCACATCCATAGTTTCTAATATTTACTCATTTATTCTTATTCTTTGTCCATAGTGTCATACTATAAATTACTAAAATACTCAAAAATCATTCTTAAAAATTTCAATTATCACAATGTAAATATATCTACAACCTTTTGAAAGCATTATAGACTATATATATGCATAGCTGATATTTTCTTTAATAAAAAAATGTTTTATCTTCTAATAGTATTATCATGTTATACAATAAAGATGTCATAATAATTTGATATTGGATTTATGAAAATTATAATAACTTTATTTATTTATTAATTTATTTTACATTAAAACATTAAATTCTTATTATACAAGTTTATAAGTTTTAATACATTATAACAAATCCTTGTTTGTATAATTAACTATGTAAGGTCATCTAAATGAATCATTGTAATCTATATACCTATCTATTAATAATTTCATTGTACACTCTATAGTCCTATTAAGAAAGAAAAAAAATTATTATATTTGATGCTTATAGAAATTATTAACTATAATTGAACATGTATATTGTTTTAATTATGATATATATGTTGATAGATTATTAGTGTGGTTATAATATTATATTTGTTCTATAATGATCTTATTGCAGTTAATATTACTTAGTATATTTTCCGCTTATTGTGGTTGTCATGATTATTTAATAATTTTTTTGTACAAATGTTCATTACGTAATTTAGATTTAATTAGAGGATTTCGAAAATATTAAACACACACATATATATAGACATATCAAGAAATGATTCGTTACAAGATTCATAATATGTTTTCCTTGTTCCTACTCTACTAAAATCCTGATTTGAACAATTCTAGAAAACATCCATAGCAATAATCTTCTTAAAGAGACATGTAAATTTATGGGGTTTCACAACAACTTGATAGAGTCTACAAGGTAAGCATGTGACGACTCTCTTTTATCGCTATGTTTTTCTTGGTTCTAGTTAGATGTGACTCATTTGAGGCTTTGTAGGTTTACAAAATGCATGGTTTCTTAAGGGTTTTGGTGCAATCACTGCTAACTGGAATTTTCTATGATTCCACTCATGTTTTTTATAGGGCCGATTCAACTTTCAATCTCCTCTTTAATTTATATATTAACGATGAAGATTTAATATATGTAATTGAATAGCGAGATTGAAGATTGAATCAAATTTATTAAAATTATAGGCAAGACTGTAGAAGGTCCCTTGCTTTTCGAACAATCTAAGTGGGTAAGTAATAGTATATCATGTAATTCCATGAGTTTTGGCAGTTAGTTTTTCCCATAATTGATGTGTTGTGAGGAAAATCAAAGTTTTCACACAAATAAGTAGAGTAAGGGAGTACACAAGTAGAATATGGTTGTGTTCCTACCCATGTACCCCTAGTGCATGTTCAATCCAAAAGAACACAAACGTGTAGCTTGGGTTAATTAAGTTATGTTTGTGATATGAGAGATACACAAGAAGGAATATGGTCGTGTTTCCACCTGTGTAACTCTACATGCCTTAAATCATGCTTAGAAACATGTTTGCTCTATTTTGATCATAGAGAGATACATAGGGAGAAACATGCCCATGTTCCACACCATGTACCTCTAGGTTTATGTAAAAAACAATGTTTCCATTTTGCCAAGTTTTCCAATGTTTTTCCTAATCATCTAAATGACTTTAAACTATTAGATAGTGTTAGATAAGGTTTGTAAACTAGTGTTAACACAATCTTTGATCAAGTTTAGTGTTAGAAAGAATAAAAAATTACCTAATTAGTGTGACACTAGGTGATTATTTATTGTAGGTGTTGCTAGTGTTTGCTAGATTAGAAAATTAAACAAATTTAATGTATATTTGACTTAATATTGTGTGTTGCTTAGCCTAAGGGTTAAAGGTGGCAAATCCCTAAAGATTGAAGCTAAAGGTAGCAATTCCCAATACTAATTTTACATATATATATAAATATTGATTTATTTATTTTTATGTCTTAAACGTGAAGAATAAAAAAAGTGGTCTTTCTTTCTCTCTTTCTTTCTTTTTTTACTTTTTTAATTTCATTTTTCAATGTTCTTAGGATTGTTATCTATTATCATTTTTATCTATTGCACATCTATAAATAAAAAAAAAAAGGTTTGAAAATAATTGAAATTTGGAAGATAAATAAAATACTAAGTCATGAACAGAAAAAGAGAGATTCGAATCCTCAGTACGAAAAACTCATACAATGGATTAGCAATTTCACACTTTAGTCCACTCAACCATTTCTCCCAATTGAACAAGGATAATTATATATATATATATACATAGTTTAAGCAGGGTCATGAGTACTCTTGTATTGCTTGCTAGATTAAATTAAAGATAAGTAAATTGGTTGTTTTGTAATTATATGTTACATTAATTGTGTGAATTGAGATTATGTAACATGCACATGTTTGTATGGTACTTACATACTTGGCTCAAGCTCATTCCTTATTCTTTTTAAGTTGCAAATGTTTACGATGAATTTAAAGATTATGACAAAGTAGGAGATGTGTATTACTATTAACAATGGGGAAAGCAGCGATTATTATTGGAAAACCCCAAATTTCTAAATAAGGTCAATGGAATTAAGATGAAAATTAAAGTCAATTAAGAAAGGATTTACAAAATTTAAGTTAAATTTTCCTAAATGACCCTTTATTCTTAAATTAGGTTTTATCAAAAATAGATTTAAAATAGCCTAGAGATCCTAAATAAAATTTCAAGACCCTAATTAAGTGAATAGAATAATTAAGAAATTATTTGAAATCAATTAGAAAAGAAAACTAAGTTTGGAGATCAAATTTGCAAAATGACCATTTTGTCCCGAAACCAAACCTAGAGCCTTTAAAGTTGGTTGAAATTACTAAAAAATTTAATTAAAATCATTTGGTGTCATTTTAAATTATCAGGAGTGATCTCTTGAAGTTTAGAGATAATTTATCGAAAAAGACTATGTTTTCTCTTGAAGATAATTTTATTGAAATTGGACCCAAAATTTCTTAAAAACTTAAATATAGCTTCAACACCTTAACTATGTAAATAAAATCAATTACAAGATACTTGGAGACAATTGGAAAAGAAAAACTTAAATTTGGAAGTCAATTGGGTAAAATTACAAAAATGCCTTTAACCTTATTTTATTAAAGGGTTAATTGAGTTTCCAAAGGGCATTTTAGGGAAAAGGAAGCATCACATTTCAGCTAGAATAAAAGGTAGAAATAGAAGAAAAATAAAATAGAAATTATGCTAAATTGGAATAAACATGTCACTTTTAGGTGAAATCCACTAACCATTATAGTTCCAATTACCTCTGTTCTTAAACCCTCACTAAACCTTACTATAAAACCCCATTTTAGGAGAGAAATTAGTAGCCCCATCTTCATTTTCTAAAAATTCTCCATGGTATGTGCTATTAAAAACCCATTAAGTTTCATCTACACCTTTAACCCTTTAATACCCACTAAAACCTATACTAATCTAATTGTTTTCTTATGAGACCTAGGTGAAAAAACACAATTAAGGATCTTGGCTAAGGGGCTCCCAATCATGGTTCAAGGAGGAAGTTATGGTAAGTGATGTTTAGTTTGATTTAAGTAAGTTTTAACTTGTCAAGCATGAATATAAGTGGAGATTTATGGTTCTATGTGAGGGAAATCATTTGGAATCAAGAAAAATACCCTCTTTAGGGCTGCTTGTTGATGGTAAAGGAGGGACTTGAAGGTTAAGTTGAATCTCTAACAAGGTAAGTTCACTACAATGGTTGTGTTGCAGATTTAAGATGATTAGAAGTGATTAAGCATGATGATTTGGTGTTTTCTTAGATCTTGATACTTTGGTGCAATATACCCATTAAAAACCATCACCTAAAGTGATGCATATAGGGTGTTATTTGATGATTTGGAGGCTAATATGTGATTTTAATATGATAAATGTGATGTTGGATGTTGGATTTCGTGATAGAAGTGAAGTTTGGTACACAATGATATGTAGTATGTGAATGGGCTTATTGTCGCCACTATGATGAAGAAATTGAGATTTAATTTTCTTGTAAAATATAATTTAGATGGTGAATGATGGTAATTTAATAATTAGAGTATGGGCATGTGGAATTTGAAGTGGTTTAGGTGATTAATTTAATGCATACAACATGTTAGAAGTTAGATTTATTGAAATCATGTTAGTGGTTAATTTAATAATTTGATGTATACGGCATGTTAGGAGTAGTTTATGTAACTAAATTGGTGTATATTGCATATTGGAAGACATAATTGATGATGCGGATGAATTAATGGATGAAAACGTTGATTTGATTGTTAAATTATGAAATTCCAATATGTAGACATGTTTTCAAAGAGATAAGTTTGGTGAAAATTGAAGATATATGATGAATCTTGAGTTTGGCAAAGTTTATGGATGATTTATATTGAATTAGAGGAATGTATGAGCTTGAAAGTGTAATTTTCTTGTATGATTTGATAATATGTTTAATTCTAGAAAAATTGTGATTCATTATGTTCATTTTGAGTAAATTTGGTGGAATTATGAATAAGAGTTGGGTTTGATATAAAATGATGCTTAAAAGTGATAATATGTTGAACATAGACATGTAGAATTGCAAATAAAAATGACATGTAGGATTTCTCTATTTTGGACGTATTCTGGACTTAAAAATGACATGTAAAGATATTTTGGACTTTAGAAAGGAATGAGAACAAGTGAGTTTTGGTTTAGAGTTATTTGCACCTAAATTAGATAACATTTGAGCTTGTAAAGTTAAAATTTTGTAGCATTACATAGTTTGATAGTCTAAGGGCTCTAAAACAAATAAAATAAGTTTTTTTTTGTGTGTTGAAATGGGTAGTGGAAATGATAAGGAATCAAATGACTTTAGTTTTACTTGATTTGGACCTAAATTAAGTAAGTTATAGCACTTTAAAGTTAAGACATTTAATTATAATAAATTAGAATTATATTAATAATTAGCTTAAATAAATCAGGTCAAGATCGGCCTAACCCAAAATTAGCTTAACCAAATAAGTTCAAACACCACCCTTTTACCCTTCCATTAGGTAGCCCATGTAAGTAAATATATTTTAATTAATTGGGCTGAATTAACTTAACTATCTTAATTAGACCAATGTAAGAATCGACTTAATAATGTAAAACCAAATAACCTATGGGCCTAACATTTGAAAACCAAAATATGATTGGGCTCATTTCCTTTCAAGGCTCATATAATAAATGGACCATATCATGATAAATAACTTAAACTGGTCCTCAAATCATTTTAAGACACAAATCGAATAAAACAAATAAAATAAACTAGACTTAGGTCTAAAGAAATGAAATAAGGCTTACATAACCTATAGCCTAAATGAGCCCTTACAAATAAATCAAATTTTAATGGGCTCTCAACCTTCGAAGGTCCTCAATCAACCATAACTCTAAAATAAAATTAAAATTGGACTTAATAATTTATTGGGCTCAAAATATAACAAATAGGATTAAATAAACACAATGCACTTGAATTAATTAAAACAGATTGAAGTGACTTGATTAGACTTAAAATGGACCTAATAGATATATTTAAACTTAACTAATTCAATTAGGGCTAATGGGCTTAATTCCAAACATAATTAGGCTTATTTTACTTAAAGGGCTTAAATACCCTAATTGAGCATTAGACACAGTTAGACTTAAATTTTCAAGTAACTTATTAAGTTTAAATGAGTAAACCTAAACTGGTTTGGGTCGCAATTAACTAAAAGCTAAGTAGACCTAAGTAACCCTAGTTAGGCTTGTAACTAGTATATACCTTAAGTAGTTAAAACTAACCCTGGAATAGAATTCAATCACTTAGAATAATTAACTAATTTAATTTTTCTCCTTTGATGCATAAAATCAATTCAATCTACTAAAATAAAACTCAAATTGAGATTCAAGAATCATCGACCCTTTCAAGTATGCAATAACATGCAAGTTGCTTATTAGGTTAGAAAAAAATTAAATCAGACTAATAATCAAACTTGATTAAATGTCTTTCTACTACTTATACTTAGTTATTTGAGTTAGCAAGTGACAAACCATGGATTGGGATTATGGTTGTGGCAATACACCCCAAATGCAATCAGGCCATTGAGTTATGGCTCGGCGAGTAGTTAGGTGAAATTATGTTTGATAATGGGCATAGTGAATGCAGAGACAGTATGTTTGAAGTTGTTTAAGGATTATGGGCCTCCATAAGCAATATGGTATAGTTAGATTGTGATCAATGAGACTGTGTAATGGTGAGGTCATTTAGATAAGGCTACTTTTGGTTTTGGTATTAGTTTTCAGCGATGTAGAGTTTGGTTGCTCCCATTAAACTTTCATATCCATTGCGATGGAATTAGACCTTAGACCTCTCATTGTGATATCTAGAGTCATGAGTACTCCCATACTGGATGTTTAAATAAGATAATTAAACGATCTGATTAAATGTCTAATGATTAGTATGTAAGTATATGTAACATAGGTGTATGTGCATGCTTTACTATGTATTAGGTCCTTGTCACATATTCATCTTTTTCTTTTTCAAGTGATCATTTTACTGGTTTTTTATATGATTTGATGGGGTTTCATTTTGAGAAGGAGTATAGGGATAAGCTGGCAAATTTAGATTATGAGGATTATTTATACTTTCTCTTTTTATTTAGACTTAGTTAAATTTGTTCTAATATTGTATCTATACTTATAGGAGTCCCCTGTAACTCTATGGACTATTTACCTATGTTTGTATTCTATAAGCCCCCTAGATTTCTATCTTGCTCTTTCGATTGTGTTTTCTAAACTTGACAAACCTTCGAAATATTTTTCAAAACTAATGAACTATTAAATATTTTTCAAATTTTAATCAACAATTTCAAGATCCTAAAATTAATTTAGAAACCTATTTAATAGTTATATCTTCACATATTCTACTTAAATAGGATACATGACGAACTATTGTTGCCATAATGAATTAAGGGCATGATAAGTATTATTACTATATGAGCAATTGGAGTTGGAAATGCAAGCCAAACGGGTTGGCCTACCTTAACCCCGTGTTAGCTCTCACGTTGAAGTAGGCCAACCTGCGTTAGCTTCGCATGTAATGTAGTCCAAAAAAGCTAACCCAACCTACCCTAGGGCTAACTCAAGTTAGGTGGGTTGACCTACCAAAATGCAAAAAACAAGATAAATATTATTTTTTAAATTGTATATTTTAAGAACAATAATGTACTCTTAATACTTGTCAATATATATATCATACAATAATTAGATAAAACCAACTATTAAATAGAAATTTGAAAAAAAAAATCTTAAACATGTGTCCTTTTGAGAATTGAGAATTGCTAAAGCGAAGGGAGGAAGATGGTGAGGGTTTTGTATTTTAGTTCTATTTCCTTTTTTTTTTTTTTGTTGACTTCTGTTTTGTTTCCTTTCTTGTGTGTCTCTCGAAGTCTCAAATGCTTTGGTTTAGGTACAATGTCTAATGTTTTGGGTTAATTAGACAAGGGTAAATGATAGGCTAGCTATTTCGGCCCACACCAAATGCAGGTCTAATGTTTCCTTTCTATCATGTCTATAATTTTTTTTTTTATCTTGTGGGCTAACACATACCAACTTACCCTCCATCAAGTTGGCTCATAGGTCACGCGGGGTTGGCGAAAAAGCCTACAATTGTTGCAGGCTTCATTTTTCTAGCCCCACTCGCAAAAAAAATCTAGGTTGGGTGGACTAGTCGGCCTCCTATTCCTAGCTCTATAAGCAATAGGAACAAAGTGGATTAAGGGTGTGACAATTACTATTACTATGATGATAAGCAATAGGAACAAAATGAAAGTTAGCTGAAAATCTTTTTAATAGTCATGTCTTCGAGACTATGGATTTATTCTTATGTTTTTAGTTGATACTTTTTGATATGCAATGGAGATGAATCCCTGTAAACTGGAGAAATTTTATTACGTTTTATAGCTGTGGTTGAGACTAGATTTTTAATTTATTTATTAATTATATTTGTGGTTAGAATGACTCACATGTGAGTTATTCATTTTTTGTTATATGGAGATGATATGGTGTATTTAAGGTTGTAATTGTAATAGGTTTCGAAGATTTTAGAGGTGTAGTTGAGCCTTTGCGTGTCATTGGCTAGCAGTGACATGTGGTAAATTGTAACATTCTGACTTCTAAGACGTTACACCTATATCATTTAAGTTTTATAGAGTACATGTTTTCATATGGTTTTAAAGTATTATAAGGTAGGTTTTAATTTTAAATTTTGAAAATTTATACCGATGGGGTGTGGTATGAATTGAATCTTATACCTTACCTTTTTTGTATCAGCTCATCCCTACACTTTAATTTTTTTACTCTACTTTTCATCCTTTATAAAGTTTGAATTTTGAACCCATTACATCATCTTTGTGAAAATAAGCATCTAACTACTTAGTTATGTTTAAAATTATAACGAATTTTGCTCTTCATATATTAATGTATTACATATTTTTCTCTCTTATCAACAAAATTTAAAGATCGTTAAAGGAGCGCTTCTTGTATAATCATTATTGAAAAGTCCGTGAAAGAGAATCTCTGTCCACTTGTTTTATTGCCATTAAATTGAAGAAGCAGCTTTAGCGATCCAGTAAAGAGGAGTTCAAACGAGCACGTAAAAAGATTTTGAGTTCGGATATTCATCTATCTACTTAAAGGACTATAAGTGTAAATTTGCGGGTGAAAGGGCAAGAGAGCTGTATATGACACGTTTGATTGTTATATTTTTATTATATATTATTGAATAATTCTTTAATTCATTATTTTGGTTTATATATTACTTCAAGTTATTGAATAAAGAGATCATTAAGGTATTAGACTAAAATTGAAAATTTTATACTATATGTTTACAAAAATCTATATTTGTAATATAAAACAAATATGTTTGCCAAATTTCAAAAAATACCTAACGTGAAGATCCTAAATCATAGATAGATTTCATTTCCTCCCTTTCTCTCTTTCTATTTAGTACAAAATAATACATTATAAAAATCCATCTTCAATATTATATATACTAAATATGATATAAAAAGATTATACTATTTTATTTTTTTAGTACTATACAGTTTAGTTACTTTCATATTGTATTATTCTATGAAATAAACACTGCTTTGATATGAAATCTAGACATTTGTAAATGCAGATTCAAAGCATAATTAGTGACTTCTTGATTGCAAAATTCTAGAGTGAGGCAAAGGGAAACTAATTGACTGCTTGTAAACTCTATACAACTCAATACAATTTTAAGGATGAATTTTGATAAAAGTGGTAGAGAAGATTATGAATAAAAAGAAATCTCTATAACTCTATGCTCAATTTTGTTTACTTAGATATTTTATTTGATATTTTGAGTTAACTAAAATGTAATATAATTATGAAGTTATTAAAATAATTTACATTACATTGCTAATGCTAGGGCAGAAAATATGATATCTACAAAGTTAAGTTATATATATTACCAATTCAACCCCTTATTATATTCCTTATATGTATATATAATTAGGAACACATAATAAGAACCCAATTACTTTTAGATAACAAAGATAGAATGGAATAGTTTTCATGAGATAGCATCCATTTCTTTTGCATACTTGGAACTTGATTGGGATGACCACTATTGAAGACTTTTTAATTCCTCTACGTAGGATATAGTCATAGTTATTACGTTTGATAAAATGGTATTACTTATTCCCATTTTGTAGGAAATAAATTTTATAATTATATAACAAATTTTTATTCTTTATTACACAACTCAACCATCACGACCACTGACTTTGTCATC
The DNA here is from genome assembly GCA_037954665.1 of Laguncularia racemosa. Lineage (NCBI taxonomy): Eukaryota > Viridiplantae > Streptophyta > Magnoliopsida > Myrtales > Combretaceae > Laguncularia > Laguncularia racemosa. Next base: position 49,836 of record JBBMOL010000406.1, read on the forward strand.
GTTACTACCCACTTATTCATTATTACTCAACTCAACCATCACAACCGCTGCCTTTGTCATCGTTGCAACCCACTGTTACTGCATATAAATCATCACTAAACTACCTCATGGAAGGTCATAAAATGCATCAGTAATTTCTCTCTTTTCATTCCCTTCAACAAGTTTCCTTCATAGGAAATTCTAGTGGCTATTATTGTCTCTTCCTCCATTTTCAGCTCAAAAATGAAGTGCCACTTTCTATTAATCACAATTTGTACACTCATTACGTATACTACCCTATTTCAAGCACAACAACCGTATATATCGCAATTGATCCAGAGGCGGCATACGATAGAAACTGTAATACCGCCATCTACAGTGGCTACATTACAGTTGCAACGGACAAATCAGTTGCGATACAAAGATTGTCATTAAATCTCAAAATCTACACGGCGTCCTCTCCAGTCTTGCATCGCTATTGGAAGTCAATGAAAAGGACATAGCTCAAGCCAATCCCGACTGCAACAACGACGACGCTGTCGAGTGGAACAAGCTCATTTATGCTTCTATATATCAGATGTTCTTGCGACGGTGACTACTGTCGTAAACAGCAGAAGTGATAGTTCCGGTGAAGGCAATATTTTCTACGTAGCGAACAAAACATACCAGGGCCTTACGGCATGTCAGGCCATAAGAGAGGAGAATAACATTACAAGTACCAGTGTAGACAGATGTGCTATTCCTACAAATTACCGACAGTCTAATGGAATAATCTCGCTATTTACTTACCTTGTGGGGAACGGGGACACAATTTCATTTAGTAGTAAACAACTAAACGTGGACAGTAAGAGTATACATGAAGCTAACCAACTTTCTAAGGATTCCGCCATTTATCCTTTTATTACTCTCCTAGTTCCTGTCAAAAACGATGAATCTGCTTCTACTCTCTCGAAGGAAGCAATTGGAGGCATTGTTGCTGGCGCGTGCGCTGCTCTACTCGCCTTTATAGGACTAGCTGGAGCTGCTATCAGATATATCTTATGGGAAGCCATGTCCAATAATTGCTTCAACAAGACGGAAGTTACTACTAGTAGTAGTAATAATAATACTAATAATAATAAGTTTTCGTTGATAAACCTAATGAGCCAAAACTTACTTCCGAGCAATTTAACTTGATATTTTTAGTTTGAGTTCAAACTCAAACTATTTGAATAATTTATCAAGTTGAGTCTACACCTCATAATGTTTAGCTTAATTAACTTATAACCTTAATCAAGCTTGATTTGAGTTTAAATATACATGAGTTCAAATTGAGTTTAAATATTGATATTATTTCACTCAATTCAAACTTGAGCTTGTTCAATGCTATCAGAGTCAAGTTCAACATTGTATTATCAATTCGACTCCACCATTTATGGGATCGTATTAGAATAAGTCATGTATGACGCAGCGAGGAAAGCGTACAAACACGAGACCAATTCTAGGATTGGACCTCACGAATAAACAAAGAATAATCTAAGTTTATTCCTTGAAAATCTCAATTGCGCACAATCGAGGAAGCAAGGAAAACTCTTCTCTAAATGTGTATATTTTGACAAAGATTAAAAAATAACCCTAAAATGACCTAGGAAACTATTTATAGTCTTCTGGAAAACAATTAAAAAATGAAATATATATGTATACATGGGAATAAATATATGTATGCACATCCGTCATCTGGCTGATACACGGCCGTGTATAAGATCATGTATGTTTCTGTAGGATCTTCTAGGCGCATTACACGGCCGTGCCTTTGAACCGTATATACGACTGTGTATGTTTCTGTGGATCTTCTAAATTCAACACACGACCGTGCCTTTGAACCATGTATACGGCCGTGTATGTTTCTGGGAGCTTCTAGACACATTACACGACCGTGCCTTGTAAAAGACACGCCCAATCAACCAGTGTTAACTACGATGTCCGCATTAACGTATTACTGCTTTTTAAATACTTATACAAAAATGCAAAAAATTGAATTAGAAAAAGGTTAATAACAATGCTTGTACCAAGAAGTAAAAACTAATACCAAAAATATATAATTGAGAGTTAAAAATGAATCATGGTTATGCGACTTATTCTAACAATTTCCCCACCGTCAACACCTAAAGAAAAGAAAACATGGTCATAAAGTTTATTCTAATAATACCACCGTGTGAATTGCAAAACTTTATTTTTCTTTTTCTGTTGATTATTGTTTTGCAATCTTCAAGGTTACATTTGTAAAAGTCAATGGTGTCTCCATGATGTGTGCATCAAAGATAATTGTTTTCGTTCTCATATTTATTATTTGTCCAATAAAATATATTTTCTATTTCTTTGTTTTATTCGTGTTAGCTTGATATTATTTAGTCATTTTTTTTCTTTTATATATAAAAGGTCGTTACATATTTTCGATCAATTATTTTCCAAAGGCTTCAAGATATTTTATTATTACGACATCTCGCAAAATAATAGCAATGACAAATCAAGTAAATTGTCTTAATTTATTTTTCTAATGGATGAAGACAAAGTGGCTAGTAAAGACCAATATTAGCATCAAACAAACTATTATAACGAACTATATGCCATGTGCGTAGAACATTTTCTTTAACTATTTATAAGAGTGTTATGCTTCTGCGGTTCACTTAAAACCCAAGTAAAACAAGAGAAAGTCATACTTTCAGAGCAGGGTTTATAAGATTACATGATTGTGGTGTTGCCTGCTCTCATTACAAACTTTTGCATGTTTTTGCAATTCTCTAAAGCACCTTGTAAAAGGTGACAAAAGTCAAAATTGTAATAGATGAAAATTTCTGTGTAAGGAAGAACTTAAATCAGAAGTCAGAGAAACGGCGGGTAAAGGAATGGAGAAAGAGAGAGCAAATATAAGAAATTTCCCATTTGATAAATAAATTAAGTTTATCAAGGTCTTATAATCTAATTGATATAAAACCGTTCTCCATCATGGATGGAACATACATTCAAATCGCTCATTCCTCACAAATTATATTATATGTAGTTGGAAGGAAAATAAAAAATAGAAAAAACCTACGTTTTCTTTTAATCTCCCAAAAATATAAAAAATTATTTCACAAACCTTCTTGAAGGGCCATACATGCTTAAACCCTTAAAACAAATATTTTAAAACCGTAAATAGCCACAATTTTCCTTATAAAAAGGGAGCTAACTAAACTATTCCTCTCTTTTCCAGAAAATAGAAGATCTCTCTCTGTAGCTAATGGCATCACACCCTTCCTAAGAGTCTCCATGTGTGAAGTTTTCAAGAGAATTACAACGTAAGGAGACTTCATATCTCGTTTCTTTTTCTTTTTCTTTTTCCCTTTTCACAAAAGTACATTGGTTATGTAGGGAACTAATCTATCATAATATATAATCTTCAAAGGAAAAATTATAAGTAAAGAGATCAATATTTAGGGTTAAGTTCAAATAAGGAATCAAATTTTTAAGTAGTTTAAATAGAAAATTAACATTATATTAAGTGGTTAAAATGGGAGATTAAATTTTTAAATAGCTAAAATAGATGATTAATATTACACTAAATAGTTCAAACAAAGTATCAATTACTGTCCTCTAAATATATTATGAAATTTAAATAGAGAATCTATTATTGTCCATTATAGTGTCATGATGGGATTCTCTAATCAAACTATTTAGCACAATGTTAATAATCTATTTTAACTATTTAAAAGTTTATTCCTTTATTTAAACTTAACCCCAAATATTGATCCGCTCACTTGTAATTTTCCTAATTTTGAAAGTTTTGTGTTAAAGGATGGTAGATGTAGGGTTTCAATTGGAATAGTTACATGTGTGTTGTAAAAACATTTCATGCTACATGTGATTTTAGATTAGTAATGTAGAGATAGTATGCAATGAGATAACTTATAGAAAATTATAAGAAAAAGGAATAAACTCCTAGTATCTTGAATATATAAGTGGCGGACAAGGGAGCTTAAGGAATCTTGGGTGTTGACCTTGTGACTTATGTGGTTGAGATATGTAATTACTTGAGTTATTTGTTTAATTTTTTAGAATAGAGACTATGTACTAGAATGTTATTTCTCTTATCTCTTCTAATGTGTCAAATGAGGAGAAGTGGCTATGTATTTATAGGCTCTTGGATTTAATGAAATCTATTCAATCATTTTACTGATTAGTGAATGCAATAGAGATTACTTATTTTATAGTTATACTGAATGAGCTTACTAATGAGTTAAAGTGAATAACAATTCTCATGATTGCATGAGCTCACCTAAGAAAGATTGAATGCAAATAGACTAGTCCAACAATCTCTATTTTAAGCCTATTAAGTTAATTTTCTCTAAGTCATTTTAAATATTGATTGGATTCTTTAGTCCTTATCACTTAATATAATGAGTTAAACTTAAATAAATAATGTGCTTAGCCTAGTAATTAAGAGAAACAACTGTAAGTCTAGTTTCTATTTTTATGAAATGTCAAAATAGAATTTTTGAATAATTAAAGCAACTATTAGGATTGTAGTACACAATTTAGCACACAAATATATTATGCTAGGTCATCCCATCAATACAATATGTAACACAATATAATAGAGAATCTCTCTCTAAGGAAATAAGGCACATTCTCCATAAGGTATATATACCCAAAGATTGGAAAATCATGTAAATTTATAAGGATTTGGATCTTATTCTTCTCTATTGATCTAAATATGCTTGTACAATCAGTTTATTTTTTAGCTTTTATGATACCATAATTTCACATATGTAATGTTGGGATTTACATAAATCTAAAGTTTTTCTAACACTAACCCCATTTATAAACCATGTAGCTACCATAAATGTATCCACTTCTAATATATGTGCCCATCTCAAATTAGGATTCTAATACATATATAGTTTGATTTTGCACTTACTATCTACTTAATCTAGATTATTCATGGTTCACTTATATATACATACGATTAATATCTTTGCCAAATCCAATTTCATTAGTGAAACCACATGGTATTATTAATAAAAATGAAAATGGCGTATGGGACAACTTTTATTCACGTCAATCAGAACATGTTGTGTATTAGCCGCATAGAATAATCTTATTATAACTTTATCTGTAATTAAGTCGGATAGCATGCTGGTTATTCTCTTTCCTTTTTTGATTTGGAAACAAATAACCTCAAGATATGGTCCATGAATCTCATAATAAAGGAACAATATTATCCTACTAAATTGGGAACAATAAATCCCACTATATCAGGAAAGATATGTTCCAAATAATTCCTAATTTTGTGGAACAACTCATTGATGGAATGAGTTATAAATAGGAGTACTACGGGGTCCCTAATCCTGCTCACCACTACAGAAAATACACCATCTATATTGAGTGAGTTAAGGTTTAGAAGCACCAACCGTAACCGAGGCGCAACATTATTCTCCACCGAACAGGACACCTATTTGCTTTGCAATGGCTGGAGGTAAGTAAAGGATCTATTTTGCTTCCACTGCTGCATATGATTAAGCAGCATTGAACAAAGTTTTATATGCAAGTTTAACATTTGGTATCAGAGCTCTTGACACCTCTACCTTGCCCTATTGAATTCTGTGGAGTTTGGCTTTGGTTTTAATTTGTCTGCTTAGCGACGTTTTTAATTTTCAGGTGATTGATGGAAATTAGAAATCGTTAAGTGATGAAATTTTATTTCTCATGGCCTTTAATGCTGTTTGGGTGCGAAAATAACCTTGTAACATGTTCAACTTTTAGCTTCCCTTAGCATACTGGCACGTCTTTCATGGATGAGCATTAAAATAATGTCTCGAGAGCAATTAAAAATTTTTAATTTTTAATCTATATGTACTTGTTGTTGTAAGGTGTAAGTATGACATTTAGCAGAATAATTTTATATTAAAATTATTTGCATTTGTCAATGAATGAAATTTATTAAATGGAATTAATTCCTTTAGCATGCTATGAACTTAATTTGTGATGTTGCACGCTTATGTTATTTTAAGTGTGTAATTTATGGTTTATCATTATACATGCTTTATCATGAAATGTTGATTAAACAATATAAGAATATTAGAATTAAATTCATAGTATATTGCTTATGGTTTTTGATACACACGTGGAAATAAATAAATATACACGTCTGGCTGGAGCATGTACACGGCCGTGCCTGGAGCCGTGTAAGCTTCTGGAAACATATCTGTTGTAACACACGACCGTGCCTGGAGCCGTGGAAGCTTCTGGAAACATATCTGTTGTAACATACGGCCGTGCTTGGAGCCGTGTGAGCTTCTGGAAACATATCTATTGTAACACACGGCCGTGCCTGGAGCCGTGTGTGTTTCTGGGAGAGAGTCTGACTGGAGACACGGCCGTGCCTCTTGGCCGTGTAGGTTTCTGGCCTACGATGTCCGCATTAGTTTTATGCAATGATTTAGCCTAAGGATTTAGTTAATGATTAAGTGATCCATATAATTTTAATGATTAGGGAGTAGCCACAACATCCTTAATTGATTAAAATTATATATTAAGGATTATTTAGGATCACATATTGAAAATAAATATAGTGTGTGATTTATTAGGACAAAATATCAAATTTTATTTTCTAATTTACCCACAGGAATTAGAAAAAGGGAACATAATTTGATAGTTTTATTGTAAGACTTAAGATGAATCTAATTGAATTAGAACTTTAGCCTACAGGCAAGTTTTATGTCACTAGATTCATATTCTATCATGATAATAAGTCTTAAGATGAATATAATTGAATTAGAACTTTAGCCCACAGGTAAGTTTTATGTCACTAGATTCATATTCTATCACGATAATAAGTCTTAAGATGAATCTAATTGAATTAGAACTTTAGCCCACAAGCAAGTTTTATGTCACTAGATTCATATTCTATCATGATAATAAGTCTTAAGAAGAATCTAATTGAATTAGAACTTTAGCCCATAGGTAAGTTTTATGTCACTAGATTCATATTCTTTCATGATTTTACATTGGTAAAAACATGTCATATATTGATTAGCCTCGAATTTTGAGCATGTTCATTTAATTATTGCAGCAATTCAACCTGTCAATTTTTCTGATATGCGATGTGATGTTCCCGAGCTCAAAGGGGATAACTATAAGGTTTGGAAGGAGAGGGTTCTCCTTCATTTGGGATGGATGGACATTGATTATGCTATAAGGAAAGAAGAGCCCCCTGCAGTAACAGAAACCAGCACTCCAGATGTGATAAGTCTTTATGAAAAATGAGAGTGATCCAATCGCTTATCAGTTATGTTCATAAAAACAAAAGTTTCTGTTGGTATTAGGGGCTCTATCAAGAAATATCAAAGGGTCTAAGATTTGCTGAAGGCCATTGATGAGCAATTTACTACTTTAGACAAGGCAATGGCCAGCACCTTAATTATAGAGCTTTCAACTCTAAGACTCACCAATGTTAAGGGTGTGCGTGATCATATCATGCGCATGAGGGATATTGCGGCCCAATTGAAGGCATTAGAGGTTGAGTTATCAGAATCCTTCCTTGTTCACCACATTCTTTGCACTTTACCTCAACAGTATGGCCCATTTAAGATATGCTATAACACACATAAGGATAAATGGTCAATCAATGAATTATTAACCATGTGTGTTCAGGAAGAGGGCAGACTGCTTATGGAGGAAAAGGAAAAGGAGAATGTGAACTTTACTACTCATGGGAAGAGCAAAAGGAGGGATCAAGCCAAGGACAAAGGGAAAGGGAAAATCCCTCCCATAAAGGACATTAAGAAGGAAGCTGTGTGCTTTTTCTGTAAAAAGAAAGGGCACATGAAGAAACAGTGCACCAAGTTCATGCAGTGGCTTGATAAGAAAGGTACTCAACTTTCACTTGTTTGTTATGAAACCAATATGATTGATGTTAATCATAACACATAGTGGATTGATTCTGGTTCTACAATCCATGTGACCAATTCATTGTAGGATTTAAGAAACCTGCGGAATCCAGTGGGAAGTGAGCATAGCAACTATTCAAGCAATAAGATGTCCTCACATGTGGAAGCTGTTGGGACGTGTAGCTTAGTTTTAAGTAGTGGTTACATTTTGCAATTGAAAAGGACATTTTATATTCCTAGGTACTCTAGGAATTTAATTTCAGTTTTCAGACTTGTATCAGATGGTTATTCCTTTAACTTTTCGGATTCAGGATTTAATTTGTTTTATAAATCTAATGTTATTAGATTGGGTACTTTGTCTGATGGTCTTTTTCTTCTTAGTTTACAAAATGATAATAACCATACTATTATGCACGTTCATGAAAGGATTGGCACTAAACGATGTGTTGTGAATGAGGAATCCTCTATGTTATGGCATCAGAGATTAGGTCATATCTCCATTGATAGAATTAAAAGGTTGGTAAATGATGGGATACTTAGTACTTTAGATTTTACCGATTTTGAGACTTGTATAAGTTGTATTAAGGGAAAACAAACTAACAAGTTGAAGAAGGGTGCCAAAAGGAGTTCTGAATTATTGGAAATCATACATACAGACATTTGTAGTCCAGGCATGAATGCGTACCATAACAAGTACTTCGTCTCTTTTATAGATGATTACTCACGATATATGTATCTCTACTTGCTTAATAACAAGAATGAAGCACTTGATGCTTTTAAGGTATTTAAAGCTGAAGTAGAAAAACAATGTGGAAAACATATTAAAATCGTGAGATCTGATAGAGGCGGAGAATACTATGGTAGATACACAGAGAATGGACAAGCGACTGGTCCATTTGCGAGGTTTCTTCAAGAGAATGGGATTGTTGCCCAATACAGTTTACCTGTCTCTCCAAACCAGAATTGATGCAGACATCGTGGAGGGCACAGCAGCTTACACGGCCTAAGGGCACGGCCGTGTATAATTTTACCCGGGCCGTGTATCACTTACACGGGCACAGGCACGCCCAGTGACACGACCGTGTGCTCTAGTAGAATTCTCAAATTACACTTTGAATACATTCGAGAGAGAATTTTCTCCAATTCCCAGGTTGTGCGCAACCAGATTTGCATCAAAGAGTGATTCTTTGTTGCGTGAAACCAATCCAATTTCGGATTCGTTTCGTTACACTTTCCGCGCTGCGTCAAGAATGGAGTAGCTGAAAGGAGAAACCGAACATTATTGGACATGGTGCGGAGTATGCTTGCAAACTCCAAGCTTCCTGACTTCTTGTGGAATGAAGCTCTTAAAACGGCTGTGTACATATTGAACCGAGTTCTAACCAAGGCTGTCCAAGGGACGCCATTTTAATTATTCAAAGGGTGGAAAGCGAGTTTGCGACATGTACGCGTTTGGGGATGTCCGTCTGAAGTAAGAGTCTACAATCCACATGAGAAGAAGTTGGACCCAAGGACTATTAGTGGGTATTTCGTAGGATATGCCGAAAGGTCTAAGGGATACAGATTTTATTGTCCATCTCATAGTACTAGGTTTGTGGAATCAAGAAATGCAAAATTTCTTGAGAATGACTTGATCAGTGGGAGCGATCGATCTCAAGACATTGGTTTTGAGAAAGACCATTCAGATGCCCAATATGACACCTCGGGCAGTGGACTGATTGTTATTGTTAACAACACGCCTCCAGCACAAATGCGTGTTGAAAATTCAATCCCCGAGGTACCACAAGCTGTCAATCCTGATTCAGTAGATGTTGAAGTTCAACAGATACCCGAAGCTATTGAACAACCAGCTGAACAATGTGATCCTGCCCCTCAGGAGAATGTTGATATAGCATTGAGAAGATCTACTAGAGTAAGGAAATCAGCAATTTCCTAGTGACTATGTTGTATATCTACAAGAGTGTGACTACAATATTGGAGCCGAAAATGATCCTGAGTCGTTTTCACAAGCCATGAGTTCTAAGGATTCGAACTTGTGGCATAATTCCATGAAAGATGAGATGGATTCGATGGCATCTAATGGAGTCTGGAATCTCGTCAAGTTGCCTGATGGTGTAAAATCCATTGGATGCAAATGGGTCTTCAAAACTAAGAAAGACTCACAAGGCAACATTGAGAGACATAAAGCAAGACTTGTTGCTAAAGGATTCACTCAAAGGGAAGGAATTGATTATACAGAGACATTTTCTCCTATATCTAAGAAAGATTCCCTTCGCATAATGATGGCTTTGGTTGCACACTTTGATTTAGAGTTGCACCAAATGGATGTGAAAACGACCTTCCTTAATGGAGATCTAGAGGAAGAGGTTTACATGAAACAACCTGAAGGATTCTCTTCTAATGAAGGTGAGTACTTGGTTTGCAAGCTTAATAAATCCATATATGGATTAAAACAAGCCTCCCGTCAATGGTATTTGAAATTCCATGATATCATCACTTCATTTAGCTTTGAAGAAAACATGATGGATCAATGTATATACCGAAAGGTCAGTGGGAGTAAAATTTGTTTTCTTGTGCTATATGTGGATGATATTTTACTTGCAACCAATAATAAGGGTTTACTATATGAGGTGAAACAATTTCTCTCAAAGAACTTTGATATGAAGGATATGGGTGAGGCATCTTATGTCATTGGCATTAAGATCCATAGGGATAGATCTCAAGGCATTTTAGGTTTGTCTCAAGAAACCTATATCAATAAAGTTTTAGAGAGATTTCGAATGAAAGATTGTTCACCAAGTGTAGCACCCATTATAAAGGGTGATAAATTCAGCTTAAGTCAATGTCCCAAAAATGAGCTTGAGCAGGAACAAATGAGAAACATCCCATATGCTTCAACTGTTGAAAGCCTGATGTATGCTCAGGTTTGTACTAAACCTGACATTGCATTTGCTGTTGGTATACTAGGAAGATATCAGAGTAACCCAGGTATTGACCACTGGAGAGCTGCAAAGAAGGTAATGAGGTACCTTCAAGGGACAAAGAGTTATATGCTCATATATAGACGAACTGATAATCTGGAGGTTGTTGGGTACTCCAATGCGGATTTTGCTGGCTATGTTGATTCACGTAAATCAACATCTGGTTATGTTTTCATGTTTGCCAGTGAGGCCGTATCTTGGAGAAGTGCAAAGCAGACCTTGACTGCTACTTCCACGATGGAGGCCGAGTTCATATCTTGTTTTGAGGCTACCTCACATGGTGCATGGTTAAAGAGTGTTATATCTGGCCTTAATATTGTCGACTCTATTTTTAGGCCATTAAGATTGTACTGTGATAACTCAGCTGCTGTATTTATAGCCAAGAACAATAAGAGTGGTAGTCGAAGTAAACATATCGACATCAAGTACTTAGCCATAAGAGAACGTGTTAAGGAAAAGAAAGTGGTTATCGAGCACATTAGCACTGAGTTAATGATAGCTGATCCTTTAACTAAAGGCATGCAACTAAAGAGTTTTAAGGATCATGTGATGAGAATGGGACTTGGTTCCATATTGTAATTTTTTATTATGTTTAATGTTAATGAAACTCTTATTCAGTTGATGTTTTCTCATTTAGCCTTGTGTACACATTTGTTTATTCATTTATTTTGAGAAATATCATTAAGTTTGGACCCAGAATAAACATCGGGTTTATTCATCAAGTTCTATGGGATTGAGAAGCACAATGCATTGTAATACATGGGAGATAATACTCGTCATTAGAGGACCTATCACCATGATTCATGAATTTTGTTTCTCATTAAGATAAATTATGGAATACATGGACCAAGTGGGAGAATGTTGGTTATTCTCTTTCCTTTTTTGATTTGGAAACAAATAACCTCAAGATATGGTCCATGAATCCCATAATAAAGGAACAATATTATCCTATTATATCAGGAACAATAAATCCCACTAAATTGAAAATAATAATAAATTCCACTATATCAGAAAAGATATGTTCCAAATAATTCATAATTTTATGGAACAACTCATTGATGGAATGAGTTATAAATAGGAGTATTATGGGGTCCCTAATACTGCTCACCACTACAGAAAATACACCATCTATATTGAGTGAGTTAAGGTTTAGAAGCACCAACCGTAACCGAGGCGCAACATTATTCTCCACCGAACAGGACACCTATTTGCTTTGCAATGGCTGGAGGTAAGTAAAGGATCTATTTTGCTTCCGCTACTGCATATGATTAAGCAGCATTGAACAAAGTTTTATATGCAAGTTTAACATAGCAATCAAATCAATATGTATTTATTATACATGTTCAAACATTTAGCTTAAGAGTAGAACTTACTTTGTAAACAAATTTTTATTTATTAATATAGTTTTCATCATGAGGATTTAGCAAATTCAAAACATTATTAAAAATATATTTTTGAGATAAAGGCTTGCTACTTATGAGGTGTTTTATTTTAAAATATTTTTAATCAATAAATGGATTTAAATCAAACAAGAAGCAAGCGTGTTATATAAGTCGGGTTAAGAATGTCGGTTTTTAATATGAATTGTAAATAGGTTATACAGAATACCCTATGCTTGAACATGTTTTACTGAATGTGGATCCTCGCGCCCGGGAAACGTAACTTCTACCAAACTCTCTCTCATTGGACTTTGATAGTCATGCCTGAAATCCCTTTCTGCGGAACCATACAGAAACGAGCAGCCCAATCACCAATGGACCCTGCTATTTGAGCAAATAAAAATGCATTCAGCTCCAGCCTTACAATAAAGATCTAGCTCGCGTGATTTTTCAAGGAAAAAAAAAAAATGACGGTCTGAATGGCCATGAACGTAGTACGGTCGATTTTCCAGATTTTGTGGTACTTTTCGAGAAGTTTATTACACTACAACAATTTTGATATTTAGTAACGTTTATTAAATATCATCCAAAAGAAAATAAACATTATAGAAGATATTTAATAATATTTATTAAACATTATTAATAAACATTATTAAAAGTTTATTATGGAAAGTATTTTGTGATGTTTAAAAAATAAACGTCACTAATACTATAAATGTCATCAATAATTTAGTAATATTAATGTTTAAAAGTTACTAAATGTTAACAATTTGATGACAAAAACTGTTTTACCAAAGTTTATATTTTTAGTAACTTTTAAACGTCACAAAAAAATAATGTTCGATAATATTTAAATGTTACTAAAAAATGTTTAAAAATCACTAATAAGTAGTTTTTTATAACATTTAAACGTAAAAATAAGTAATATTTAGTAACATTTAAGCATAACTAAAAGAGAATGTTTGATAACGTTAAAATGTTACAAAAATGATTATTATAATAATATGATAAATCTATTTATAAATATAACAATTTAAACCTATAAAAAAATAGTATACAATTAAATAATAAAAATAAAAAAGTGGACATTTGCATATAAGCTTATAATTGTCCACTTCCATCATCAACTACATGCTTTACAAAAGTAGATATTAACATATCCTAAATAATATTATCTAAACTTTATAGAACTTTGTAGTAAAATAAACTTTATTGATAGCCTACTCTTGCCCAAATTGATAATCAACTTCCAAAAAGTAACCATATAATAAATTGTAATACATAAACTAGTTATGCTATGTGTCAGTTTGATTATCCTCTACCAAAAAGTTAATAACAAAATAAACTATCATTCACAAATTACTTTCTTCCTCACTTTCATCACCCTCTTCAAAAAGGTTACAACTAAAATAAACTCCCTTTCACAAGCTATCTTCTTAGCCACTTTCACTATCATCATCACAATCAGGAGGAATTGTAGAAGGTATAAACTCTCCATTACTTGGAGATCCTATCACATAAACGTATAAAATGTGTAACATAACTTAATTAATATAACGATGCAATAAACACGATTGTAACATTTAATAAATCACCTGAATTAGATGAGAAGTTCGAGCAAAACCTTTGCAAAACTTAAAATACACTATTTAGCTACAAAAATATAATAACCTAGTAAAAAACTAATCTTATGGAAAAAGAAAGATATAGTACTATACATAGAAAATAAAAGATTCCATCAATTACAAATATCATTACTTCTTAAATAATAGAGATGTTAACATCATCTTGAACAATAGGATTGTAAGTTAACTCAATCTTTACCAAGAAAAAACTCACTTAAACAGCATAACAACTAAGACACCATTCAAAAAATGAAATAAGCCTTTAAGAAAAATAGAAAAAATTGAACTTCAAATTGGGTCAAATTACAAGATGTACCTTATCTTCTTGAGCTCATTATAAATTCTTTAATTCTTCAAACTAAACGTTTTGCTTTTTGCTCAAATGTTTCCCTGCTTCAAGTTCTTCTTGCAATCTTTTATTTTCGTCATTTTTTGACATCCGATTCTGTATTGTTTTTCTAATAGCTGGTGGTCCATAACCACAACCTGGATGGTAATCTATCTTAGAATTTGCATTCATATATTGATCAACAATCTCTGAAGTAGACTTTAATGTGTCTGAACTTTGTGACTCTTTAAACAATTGAACCACTTTAGCCTATATTATTAATAACAAGGAAAAATATTAAAAACATTCCACCCCATAGTATTTTAATGTAAAAAATGTATTCTTTATACTAGCATAATCATCTGCAGCTTGTTGAGAGACCTAACCACCAGTACCATTTGATCTAATCTTACAAATTGAGTTTGCTTAAAGAATTCAATAGCATCGGGTGCTTCATTATGTTACTCAATCTAATTGAATAAATAACTAAATATTAAATATCCGGCAAATTTCATTATCAAATATATAACATTATCTAAAATCAAGCTTCCTACTTTCAAAAGACTTACTTCCAGCCCTTTGCAGATATTTTACATGGTTGCGTGCATAATTTCCATTCATTGACTTTATTTTCTATTAGTGAAAATAAGAAATAAATTATTGAAAGCATTTTCTCATATTACAATGAAGTATTGTTTAATGAGAACTTATCTTTCCAAATGGATCATTTGATTCTAGAATATTCATCTCTTCCAAGGACTCATGATTCCACATATTTGTGACCATTTCCAATCCTCATCATTATAGGTCCTTGGTCATGCATTATCACCCTCCTTTTTCCATTTTTTGTGGACATCACATCATAATTTCCTATGAAGATGTCCCATCCATCTATCAACCTCATGGAATTTATCTAGATCACTCATACTATCGTCAATGGTAAGTCAATTATGAAAAACAAAGTTTAAGTTATGACAATTGAAAATAGAGAATAATTTCCATATCATAATTGATTGATATAATGATGTCCTAACCTATACTCTTACCCAAGCTCACCTTTTCTCTATTACTGGAAGTGTTCTCCAATCACACTTAAGATATAGTGGCAATAAGTCCCTACATGCTTTCCTAATCTCATATGCTAATTTAGCTTACAAGTCTCTTATAATTGGATGGCCTGTGGAAGCATCAAACTCTATTACCATCCTACCCTTCCATCTGTTGTTCTCCTTCTCTAGTGCTTGTCCTTTATATATACCTCTCTTATTGCAATATGATGATGTGCTAGCATTAACTACAACACAAGGAAAAACTATTTAGTAACATTTACTAACTTTTATGTAACAAGATATATGAACAATTAAGCTATGCTCAGTTACTTGAGCCAAGAACAAAAGTAGGTGGAGAGCTATCCAATGGATTTTCATTTACAAGATTGTTGGTGATGACATGAGTATGCATTAAGGGAGCATCTGCTACAACCAAATCACGAGTCAAGGAATTTATTGCATCTTGAGTACCTTTAGGAGATGGATATTACTCTACTTTGGGAGATGGATGTTGCTCCACTAGAGGCAATCGATGTTGCTTTTCCTCAACATCTTGAGAATTTGATGGTGTATTGACGATGGGTTAAGCCTTTCGTATAGTCCTTCCTCCCTTTATTTGTCTAACCTTTCATCTTTCAGCCATTACAATCCTACAATTGAATATTAAGATCATTAACTAAGTAGTTATGTAAATAAAAACATGATACAAGGATGAAATGAACAGTTCATGTGATTCCTATGGATTAAAATATGATAAAATAAAATTAAGACTTAAAAAGGATAAAGTAACATTATATTTAACTTAATCATGTTTGTTAGCCAAGATCTAGTAGCATGGTGATGACATAGATATCTTTGGAGTAGAATCTAATTAAAAAACTCACAATCCTCATCACTATTATTGCAATCCATAAGTGTTTCATCGACTTCATCATCTTCATCTTCATAATAATCAAAATCATCATCATGTTATGTGCCATTTAAACCTTAGATAATCCTCTCTACATCTCCAACAACAGTCTTAGGGTATAAATTTGTTCTCAACAACACATTTATATCACAATCAACTATAGTAGAACCAGATTTCCTTTATCCTCATCTTGTAGAAGTAGATCATCTGTAATTTCATTGCATAAATGAGTTTCCATATCACTAAGTAAATTTAGTATGATAAATTATATCATAAATATGACGATGCTCGAAGTGCTACACCACACGCCAATCATTGCCTAATTTCAAGTCTTATAGGTAATATATTTGTTTAGCTTGCGATGCCAACACATATGGATCACTCTCATACCATGTACTTGTTACCTTGATACTTTTGAATCTATTATCAACTCTTATAATGCGATGGTGCTCATTGGTGTCCCACCACTTACACTTCAATAAGAAGACCCATTTAATTCAAATATAAGAAAACTCATATATGTCAGTTAAAACACCGTAAAAATCCATTGATGAATACATGTCTCCTTAGTTTCCTTCTATAAGTACTCCACTGTTTTGGGTCTTCTTTCGACTATCAAAATCAAAAGTGTGATACCAAATGCTATTATATATTAATTTGTTGTATCTCTTGAAACACGAGTCAAGTCCAACTGATAATGCATATAAGGCACTTACAACCAAATCAAAACTTTTGTATAACATTCTCATCTACAACAATGTTAAGCAACTTAGCATCATAATCCACTTACATTAAGTTCTCTTATGTAAGAATAACATTTACCTTTTTCATGAACCATTAACCAAATTCCTGTTTGTGGTGTTGATCAATGTCATCATCATATTGTGAACGTAAGATACTTATATGTTCCCTATAACACACATCAAAATTTAAATGCAAGCATATTTTACATTATTCCCCAAAGTTTAAAATATACTAATCCATGCTTTAAATAAGGTTGAACCTCAAAACAATTGGTAATGATATACCGCTTCACTACTTCTACCTCTTCGTCTAATAAGGCTATGTATGTAGGAGAAGAAATAAAACCAACCTTATTTCTAAAGATACTTATGCCACCTTCTTCCATGGCATCACAATTCCTATTAGGATGATTGAAAACTATCTTAGCACCTTGTAAATGGAGGAAGCACCATGTCAAGTATTCATGTACAATGTAAGCTTCTGCTATGGAGCCCTTTAGAAAAGCCTTGTTTTTAACAAACCCCTTGAGAGAGCCTAAGTATTTGAATTTAACAAAATGAATGAATGATGAAGGGTTCAATAACACTTATAAGAGATTACATTCTACATATACATTCATGCCTTTCTATAGGATACATCCATCAATATGTAATAGGTCCGGCAAAGAATAGTTTATTAAGCAAGTGTACAGTTAAATGCACCATCACATCAAAGAAGGCGGGAGAAAAGATCAATTCTAATTTTCACAATATGGTAACAATATCAATTTGCATTTGCTTTACTTCATTAACATTGAGAATTCGTTTGCATAACTTCTTAAAAAATGAACTAAGTTCAACTATAACTATCATAACATCGTTCATCAACATGCCATGAACACCTATAGGTAACAACCTTTGAAGCATCACATGGAAATCATGACTCTTCATCCTAGAAAGCTTTGTGCTCGACTCATTCACACACCTACGATATGTGATGCAACTCCATCAAGTAAGCTGACACCCTTTAAGAATTGATAGAATCTTCAACTTTCTATAAGACTCAATGTATAACTAGCAAATGGCATTGAATACTTGTCATTACCTTGCTTCACTAATTGTATTTCCTTCCTAATACCAAGGTCCTCCATATCAAGTCTAGCCTTGTAAGTGTCCTTTGTTTTGCCATCAATCTCGAGTGTAGTACCAATAACATTGTCACATAGATTCTTCTCAATGTGTATGACATCTAAATTATGTCACAACGTTAGCGTTGACCAAAATGGAAGTTGAAAAAATATTGACCTTTTTTTTCCAATTAAGCTCTTTAGGACGACGAACCCTTCTAACCTTACTTAGATGCTTACCCATGCACACATCACTTATGAATAGCAATTGGTGGACAATTTCCTCACCAGAATATTCTTGCGGAGTTTCATGAGTGTCACAACTTCCATCAAATTTTAAGTTACATCTCCATCTATGGTCCTTAGGAAACCACATGCTATGACTAGTGTATCCAATCTTTCCATTGAGCCTCAATGATGGTGTTTGATCTTAGCATACTAGACAAGCATTATACCCCTTCGCGCTCCACCCTAATAGGTTTCCATATGCTAGAAAGTCATTTATAGTCCACATTAAGGCTGCACGCATGTTGAATGTTATCTTTAAAATGCATCATATGTGCGCAACCCATTATCCCAAAGATCCCTCAACTCATCAATCAATGGTTACAAGTAAATGTCAATCTCATTACGTGGTGCCTTGGGTCCTGGAATCAACATTGACATCATCAAGTACTCTTTCTTCATACACATCCAAGGAGGCAAGTTGTATGCCAAAAGCACTATTGGCCACATTCTATATGATTGACTAATATTCCCAAATGGATTGAAACCATCACTAGCTAAACCTAATCTAACATTGCAAGCATCCATCACAAACTCAAGAAACACAATGTCGAAATTCATCCAAGCTAACCCAATTGCAGGATGACTCATTAAATTTTCTCTTCTCTTATGTTCCTCCTTATGCCAACACATTTTCTAGGCAATTTTAGAATTCATGAAAAGGCATTGCAACCAAGGCTTTATGGGTAAGTAACGTAAAACTTTATGAGGAATGGCTTTCCCAACTCCACTAGATACCTTATACCTCGAGGTACCACAAGTAAGACATTGCTTTAAATGCTCATTATCACCCTAAAATAAGCAACAATCATATTTATATACATGAATGAAATGACAACCCATGCCTAACTTGTGCAATAACCAATTTGAAAAATAATAAGACTTAGGAAGAGACTCACCTTTGGGCATTGCATCTTGTAGAAGTTGGAGAAGCATGTCGAAGGACTTGTTGCTCCACTTATTGTACACCTTCAAGTGGAGAAGCTTCACTATAAATTAAAACTTAGACAACTTGCAACTTGAATAAAGCTCTTCTTGTGAGTCAACTCTTAGCCCATCTAGAAAATCCTGTAGATCATCAATACCACCTCCAAGTGATGAATCTTCATCTTCATTGTTGATGAAGGCTTCCACATCTTCAAGCATCTCATCAAGTCCACCTTTATCATCATATCCTACCCTTACACATTCCTCCTCCATAGGTAATCCTACTTCCCATTCTCTATGTTGCCTTCTACCTTGATCTACTAGAGGTAATTCAATACTTGGCTCCTCTCCATGATAAATCCAACACCAGTAGGTTATATCTACCCCATCTATAAGTAGGTGAGCTCTGATCACATGTGGAGGATGCAACTTATCATTCAAGCATTTCCTACATGATCAATTTATTCTCGTGTTCACCCCATACTTCAAGCACACGTATGCAAAAAAGTACCCCACACCATGTTGATACTCCTTAGACTTAATGTCTTGAGTCATCCAACTCTTATCCATGCAAACAATATATGACTCCAAAAGAACGTATAACGCTATGACACTTGAAAATGTATAGATAATGAATGAGAATAGAGTGAAATTCTAGCATTTAATCATTTGATTAAATATATATAATTAGGCACCTACTTCACTCAAAACCCAACAATGCCCATTTGAAATTTCCTCTTATGTCAAAAAAAATCTTAAAATGATTCCACCTATATTATCATTATTATTCTTTTAAAAATATAAAGCATTTTTCTTCTAAGTTGGTTTTATGGAGTCCTAGCTTCTCTAACTTTATTGCAAAAGAAGTCTAGATTCTCTTTTTAGGTCTTGATAATGCTAGAAAAACAACCCTTTGTACATGTTAAAAGACAAGGTCTTGTACTGAGTACTGGAAAAATCAAATTCAAGCCTTTTGATTTGGGGGGTTACCAAATTGCACATAGAGTTTGGAAAGATTATCATGTAAAGTTATAATTTTTTTGGTTATTATTTATTACTATCGATATTATTATTAGTTTTTATTTCTTTTTGTCATTAAATTAGTATATTTGATTTATTTTGTTAATGCACATAGTCATCTACTACAAACATCCTTTTATGTTTATCATCCATGGGAATTTTATTATAGGATTTTGGTTAATGTTATGTCTTGATGGTCAAAGCATGTGTCTAGCATTTCAATGCAGTATACATATATAGATTTCTTTGAGAGAAAACAAAGTACACTTTATGTGTGCATATGGCTTAAAATTCTGATTTAATATACATTAGTATGGGATGAGTGCAAAAGAGGTGTTCGAATTTGTTCTTACACTCATACTTTGCATCTTAACTCTGTATGCATGTATTTGAATTTTTCATTTATCGACATGCATTCTACTCTAAAAATTAAATATTTATATATGATATTTCCATCTATCCAAGTTTGTAACAGACTATGCTTTAGGTGCTTATATTATTATCAATTATCACAAAAAGTGATAATAATAATGATCAAACTGCAGTAGCCACCACAATATATAATTGATAGTAATATAGTTTTTAGGTCAAGTAAAAGAGGAAAAAGTGCATAGAACCTATCTACGCCTAAGCTGAAACTTAAGCAGAATTTTTTTTCCCTTGTAACTTTTCGATGTCTTGTTCAAGAAATTAAACAACCTGCCATATATAACTATTCTTTGTAGGAATTCCTATTAATATATATGAACCAAACAAGGGGAGAGCAAACATTTTTTGAAAAAAAAGGTTAGATGCAAACCTGATTGTCCAAAAGCAAAATATCAAAAGATATATTGTTTCAAAGAAACTAGCTAGCTCATCCTTGAACAAAGAAACTACAAATATAGTGGAAATAACTAATCTAAGTTGTAGCTGCAAAAAAGTAAGTTTTGCTCAATTATTCATTAATAAATGTGATAAAAGTTTTTCCAACGTCCTTTTTTTATTCTTTTTGGATATTAGGGAATGATCTATAAGGGAATGAAAAATGCATGAAAAAAAGTAAGTTGTAGCTGCAAAAAAAGTAAGTTTTGCTCAATTATGAAAAATGCATGAAAAAGTTTTTCCAACTTGAGGGGGATTGATCTATAAGGGAATGCATGAAAAAGAAAAGGAAAGTGTATTGTGGGACATGGGGTTATGAGTTTTATTCTTTTTATTGGTTTTGACTTTTAAGTTGTTGTGTGAAGGAGGAAAGGATAGTGTATTGTCGTACTTTATTAAGAAAAATAACATAAGAAGTGGGTTGTAAGGAAATGCACCTAGTTATAAGTGAATTAAAAAATTTAGCAAGTTTTTAATATATATATAGATATATATATATATATATATATAAGCATACAAAATATTATTCTCCAACAAGGGGTGGAAATTTTATAGAGGGATGAAAAAGATATGTGAGGCATTATTGTGAGGCTAAGATTGGATACTAGCAAAGTCAAGATCTAGTTTATCTTATACTAATGGCTTAGTACAAAGTGCAAAAAAAAAAATATTACTAGAAAGGTAGGAGATGAAAATAAGAAAAATAGAGTTAAAGCCAATTTGATCACCTAGCTTCACTTCTATAACAAAAGAAATTTGTTTCCTTCCTATATCTTCTAAAATGGAAATGCCATATTGATCACTTACATATTCAAAATTTGTCCTATTGCTTTAAACTGGAACAAATTGGAATAGTCCATGTGTAGCCAATTACTGACAAAAATTAGCAAGTCTTGGTACTAAACTTAGGCAACACCATTTATAACTTTTCTCCCAGTGAGGTTATACTTATCATAAAGCATGAGAAATCTATGCATGAAGCAATCAAACCATGCACCATGAAAGGGAAAAAATCATCCCTAAACATAAAAGCAAGTCTCTTTAAACATGTAAAGCTAACATCAAAACTCAAAGAGATGAAAGTATTTAAAAAAGTTTGCATGTATAACTTTTTTCCATCTTAATATACTAGAGACTATTAACATTTGTGATAATGTTCAGAGGTTGATCTGTTATTGGAACTAATTTCAGAGGTTGGTAACTAATTTGAAGCATACATAAAAATGTTTTTTCCCTTCTCTGAATCAATTTAAATGTTGATGACCTATTTAGACATGGCATAAAGTTCCAAATTTGAAATATTAGCAAGTAACTTCATATTCCACTTTTCTAAGTTTATAATGAAATTAAAAAAAAAAAAAGCATTTGGTAGAAAGATTCAACTAGTTAACATATGTGAATTGATGTAGAAGAAGAAAAACTATATTCTTTTAGACAAAGAGGACATTAACTTCATGATTTTCACATTACACACCTTTAAATGAGGATTGTCTACATCCAAGATAATATTCTATAGAGATATTATATAATCTAATTCTACTAAAACGTCTACACTGATTGGAACTCTATCCAAAACATTTACACATAAGATCAATCCCCCTTAGGTTGGTTGACATATGTATCATTGCTAGCTTGGACACCAACTTCTAAGCTATTGACAACCTGTTATAGGATTGCAAGTTATATGGAGAAGTTGGTTCATTTAGGGTCTTACTTGTCCTTCTTTGTTTCCTTATGATGAATAAAGGAGTTTAGGCTTATTGGGGAGAACCCAATAATCTCTTTCAACTTGGAAGTTTAGGAGTTTTTAGAGAAAAGATAGGTCTACCCCATTTCATTCATTTTTTTCCCCACACAAGTATGAGCCCAACAGGCAATTACATAGATGATAACTGCTAACTTCTAATCCCTCACCCTTAATGCCACTACCTTAGAACACTACATCATGCATATGAAAATAACTAC
This sequence comes from Laguncularia racemosa, assembly GCA_037954665.1. Taxonomy (NCBI): domain Eukaryota; kingdom Viridiplantae; phylum Streptophyta; class Magnoliopsida; order Myrtales; family Combretaceae; genus Laguncularia; species Laguncularia racemosa. The sequence continues at coordinate 72,904 of JBBMOL010000406.1, forward strand.
CCATTATGTATTAGACACACACGGACTCGACAACATAGAGACACATAAACACATATTTGAACATGATAACATTGACCAGTAAATAAATAGCAACAACTAGTTAGACACTTAGACAACTATCCTATCTAGCTAACTTGTTTCCTTCATCAACTACACAATTGGAAAAGGGTGGTAAGGCAACCCCTTTATTAACACATGTTGCCTTGTTGAGGAAATATAAGGAGTACAAATCAGTCATGGATCTAGTTTTCTCTTTGCTGAAATTCTCATCTACCTCTCAGTATATGGTCCTATCTTGTTGGACAAGGTTATGGGTTATGCTTATACTTCCCACTCTTTAGATGTTCAAATCATCTAGGATGATCTTTACCTATAACAACTCATAAAGCCCTTATGCCATACATCTAAGCTTGGGATCTACCAAAACATCTTATTTTTCACTTCACCAAGTGATTAAATTTCCCTTGAGATAAGTACAATATCCTAAACATCAATATACACCACTACAATCAACTCATTCCCCTTCCTAAACATCAAACCCTCACCCTAACAATAGCAAGTTCACATAAATTAGATAGCAAAGTATAATACAATACACAATGGAATCATTGCCATACTTACGCTGACATGGTTAACACTATCTATATCCATATAAAGTACCTTGAATAAACAATGAGATCTTGGAAAGTGTCCCCTTCATTGTGAATACCAAATTAACAAAACCCTAGAATTATTCTACAAAAATCAAAAAGGAAAAACTTGAGAAGGTAAAATTAATGAATGGCGAGCAAGGGAGACCAAATGATCAAGGACAAACGTACCAAATATTAGCAACAATCCTCATATAGATAGGGCAAGGGATTGAGGAATAGGGGCGGGAAGGAAGCGTAGGGGAGGTACAATAGAAGAGGGCATCTAAAGGCGATGCAATAGAGAGAGGATGGGGGCAATGGGTGGTGTTTAGGGGGGGATGGGAGAGAGAGAGAGTATGGGCGATGGGTGGTGTTCTAGGTATGGGTGGTGTTTAGGGGGTGATGGGAGAGAGAGAGAGAGAGAGTATAAGGATAGGTGTGTGTTTTTAGCCGATGGGCAAGAGTGAGTCCTTGCATTCCTGCAGCTGGCTGGGATGAAATGATGCATCGTTTGTGAGGAAAAAAAATTAATGCGGGAATTGAATTCATCTTAGAGGGGGCATGCTTAATTTTAACTAATTTTTTAGTAAATTATTATTTTTTAATTTAAACATTATTTTATTTTTATAGAGTGAATAGAAAATATTTAATAGGATTAATTACAATTAATTTTAGAAAAATATCATAAATCAAATTACACATATATGTTTTCTAAATTTATTTATAAACATGACTAATATTATATTTTTTGTAAAATTTAATAAACATTACCAAATTATATACAAATTAGTAATATTTACAAACGTTACCAAATATCAAAATTCATGTAGTGTTATTTCTCCTTAGTATCAGTAAGTTCTCATTTAACGCCTTAAAGGTACCATTTTCGTGCCAAAAAATTAAAATTTCATAACAATAGAATGATTATTTAGAATTTATTCGTTATAGAAATACATGATATAGGGATACAGTTACAATTCATCTTGTAATCGTATACTTAGAAATCTTTCTAAGCATAAAGTTTTCTTGTTCCAAATATCATCCTTGTTCATGTATTTATTAATTACATACCGTTATGCATGAAAGAAAAATAAAAAAGTACAATACATTGAAATATTCCCTATTCTTAATACATGGCAAGATATGATTAGAAAGAGAAGAGATGAAAACATCGTTAGAAGATAGAAAACTTTACTCCTATATACCGTAATACTATTGAGGCGCTCTTGTGGGTCACCTAGAAAACGATAATGTTCCTAAAAGCTAGGTATTTTTGGACCATCATTTTTAATTCTCCTTTTTTTGTTGCTCCTTATTATATCCAAATTATAGTGGAGGACTAAAACAGCGTTATTTAATCTTTGTATTTTCTGTTTTTACTTTTCTTTTTCTTTTTTTTTCATTTGGCTAAAGTTTGTATTTGCTGTTTGTCAATGCCAAACACACTCGAGTGTTTTGTTCACACGGGTTTGTTGCAAAGTAAAGTAATAGTTAGGTAAACTAATTTAGAAGAAGGATTACATTGAGGAAGTTGCTCATGACTTAATATGAGAATTATTAATTGAGAGAGGTCAGATCATAGTTGAGTTTTCGATTTTAGATACGTGTTTACATTGCTTGTTGGATGTGTGTAGGATAGAATTAAATGAATTTAATTGACATTTGGCCTTAAACTATTTGTTTCTTATGCATAGCTAGACATAAGAATCAAATGTGGTAGATCCTAGGGTGGCATCCTGAACGATTGGTATGTGATGCTATCTTAGGTACTGAAATAATTTAAGCAAAATTAAGTTGACTCATGAACCCATGGATTCAAGGGCTCTAGACTCGTGGGTGTTGGGGGTGGAGGTGGTAGTTCTCGGTATCGTATAAATATATATGTATTTATATTTTTGTATCATTGGGGTCATAAGTTACCCAAGTATTTGAATGTCAAGACTGTGTTGCTTATCTACTTTACATAACATATAATTAACCTGATGTTTGTAATATCTTGTTGCACATATATGCTTTTGTGGTGTGATTGTATGACACGTGTGCGTAATTGTGGTATTTATATTTTATGCATTAGCTCACCCTTTTTGGGGAATTTTTTTTTCTTGTCTTTTCATATGCAGTTACCACCAATAAGACTATAGCTTGTGATGAGATGAGTGAGACAACTAGGGATCTTTATATAGGAGGAGATGTTGAGTACTATTACTATTATGAGGATTAAAGTTATGACAAGAGGATAGATGATAGATGATAGATGATAGTTCTAACTATATTAGTTTGTTGGTTATTATAGGAGTATAGACTCTAATCGATTTGTTTACTTCTTCTGTGATTGTAGCTTTAAGGTAAGACTCCTAAGAATTTATAACACCCCAAAACCCGAGTACGATATGGCCCATCATGTATCCTCATTTCTTAAAGACACGCAAAGCCTCAATCGCCACTATTCTCTAAATACTCACATTCATATACTCTTGATAATAATAATAAATCATCTGCTACATAATAGAGATTAATAAAATTTCCCATCCTCAATAATAAGTCATCAACATTCTTCTCAAATTAAAAAGCAGAAGCGATTAACATTTACTTACAATAGAAACTCTCAAACGATTAAATAAAAATCTAACATGTCTTTCCTAAGTTTATCTACTAGCCATCATAATGGATGTATTCTATATTCTCTTCATTGTTCTAATCTTGAGTTGTTTCCCCCAGATTTTCAACATATCCTATGATCTCTCTTGTAGCATTTGTAACTAAAGAAAAAAATTTCCTACGAAGGGTGAGCTAACGCCCAGTATAATGTATACCTATACACACACACACATGCTATGCTATAAACAGTAACACATGCAAAATACATCTTAATATTCATTTATAATTTTATTTATCTTTCACAATTTTTAACCGATACACAATCACAACATAAACATTTCACACATAACATTCCTAAACATCCTTTCACAATCCATCTACAAACAATATATACATATATATATATGATAAAAGTAATCCTCTTTATCCATGACTCTCTTACTATACATAATAATAATATATATATGACAATAGGTACTCCCTATTGTCCATGAGTCTATGAGTCCTCACACACCTACCTTCTACAACCATACATAATAGTAATATATATATATATATAGGGTAGTGGGTATTCCCCACTATTCAAGAGTCTATGAGTCCATACATTACAACTTTTCACATTACACTTCACAACTTTCCACATAAGATTCGAATCATTTCGGTACACGACTCCACTAGGAACAACATCACATATGGATCATCGGGATGCTACCCTAAGAACACCGACCCACACTTGATTTCTTGGATCTAGCAATTCACAATCATATGCATACTCAATCCGATTTATTTATAAAGTTATTAAACCCACACACAAAAATCTAATTTATCAAGCACAAGCAATAAACATGATATATATGTACCTGACTTGTAATACTTGATTTATCTTATACTTTTCTAACTTCACAATTTTTCCAAACCTATACATGATTTAATTTATTTACTTTTAAAATTGTCTTCCTATAAATATCAAAAGAAAAATAGATGTGTTTCAACTCAACATGATCATGTTGGGAGCCGCGCAGTTGAGTGCGGGGTAGTACACGACCATGCCAAAGGCCGTATATATATATATATATATATTTAACATGGTCTCAATGTTGTTTTTTATTTTTATTTATTTTATTTTTTTCTTATAACACAGTCTCAACATGGTCATGTGTCTTTCTCTATTCATTATGTCATTTTTTTCTTTAACATGGTCATGTATCTCTCTCTAATCATTATGACTTTTTTTTTTTTCAATATGGTCATGTTGAGAGGTCATATATCTCTCCGTTCACTATTCATCAACACAACCTCAACATGGTCGTGTTGATTTTTTTTTTTTTTCAACATAGTCTCAACACAGTCATGTTAAAAGACTGTGTATCTCTTTGTTCACCTTTGATTTTTAATACAGTCTTCAACACGGTCGTGTTGGGAAGCCGTGCATCTTTCGGTTTACTTTGAGTTTTCAACACGGTTCTAACATGGTCAGATTGAGAGGTCATGTATTTCACTGTACACCTCATAAATCAATCATTCAGCTCGATTCCTATTCAATTTAACCTAATTGATCCATATAACATAAAATTTATAATGTAATACACTAGCAGATACACTCACTTGACCAGAATCGTTATCGTGATGAGTGAGTTGCTTTTTTAATCTCTTATGTATCACGGATTAATATAAATCTGTAAATGACCCTAATACGTTAATCTCTATGCTACCATATACATATGTAAATCATGATTTATAATCGTTGATTTATGTAATTACCTTAATCCGATAAGCTAGTGGTGCAAAAAAGGTTGTCTCCTTCTCTATAGATTCACACAAGAAGGTTCTAGGATTTTGTGAGAAGCAAAAGAAGGAAAAATGTTAATAGGGTTTATACTGGCTTATTTATAGTCCTCTTTTGAATTACCAAATTGCTCTCAATCTTTTTAGATTTTTTACGATATTAACCTTTGCTGCATTTTTATTATATATACATATTATATTATTCATGTATTTATAGAATCACTAGTACTATTACTATGGGGTTAGCTATGGCTATGACTGTTACAAATATTTGGAGATGCTTAGTGAATTTATGAGCCTTTGCTTATCGGTAACATCCAAAGATATATAGCGAATTATAATGTCTTAGATTTTGAAGTGTTATACTTAAATACTGTTTGTATACAGATAAAAAAAAAAAAAAAAAAGCCCTATGTTTAGACAATGTTTTACCGACGTAACTTCTCCCAAATTCCATCTCATTGGACTTTGATAGTCACGCCTGAAATCCTTTTCTATGTAACTAGAGAACCGAGCAGCTCAATCAAAAATTGAACCTGCTATTAGACCAAAGTAAAAATGCACTCAGGTCCACTCATGCAACCAACTCCCTTTTTTCTCTCTTCTAAAACAATGCCAGCCCAGCAATAAAGATCCCGCTCACGTGATTTTCTAAGAGAAAAAGGACAGTTCGAGCGGCCATGCTCGTGGTTCGGTCGATTTTCCAATTTTAATCGTACTTCTGGAGAGGTTTGCTTTTTCTACTTCGTCTCGCTAACATCTTATTTAACGACGGTACCATTTTCGCGTTACAATTCATCAGAATTTACTCGTTATAGAAATGCACATTATAGGGATAGTTACAGTTCATCTTGTTAAGAAGGATGAAGTCTTCTCGTTTCGAATGTTATACTCGTTTATGCATTTACTAATCACAATGGTCAAATATGAAAAAAGAAAAAAATTCATTTGGAATATTCTTAGTACAAGGCAAGATATGATTGGATAGGAAAAGAATCCCATACAGCAGTACTGTTGGGGCATTCTTGTTGGTAAGCTAGTAAACAACAACTTCCTGAAAGCTAGGTGCCGTTCGAGTATCGTTGTTAAGGTCAAATTGTCCACATGCGTTTGCTGTGATTCCGTATACATTGCCCATCTTCCTTGTGAAAATTCCGACAATAAAATACTACAAATGGACTCCGATCATCAGATAAGTCAATTCATTAAAAATGATATGAATGTTAACGTCACATTTAGTATGGACCATCAATCATATTATAGTATAATATCTAATTAGAAGAGTTTACCTCTTTCATATTTTACCTTTTTTTATATATATTATATTAATATATTTTCATAATTTTTTATCAAATCATATTATAATATATAATTTCAAAAGTTCTGCTTTTTTTATTTTTTTCTTTTATATTCTACCTTTTTATGATATTATTAATATATTTTCATTTTTTTTGTCATATCACAATAGAATATATAGTTTTGAAGGTTTTTACTCTTCTTGTATTCAATTATTTTATGGTATCATTAATTATTCCCTACTTTATCAACTCATATCATATCATTTAGTTTTAAAAGCTCTTGTCTTTTTTGTAATCAGTCATTTTACTTTATCATTAATGTATATCTATAATTTTTTTTATCAAATCATATTATAATGTATAGTTTCAAAAATTTTTATCTTTTCTGTATTTCACCTATTTATAGTATTATTAATGTATTTCCATAAATTATTTATTAAATCATATTATAATATATAGTTCTAGAAACTTTTTCCTTTTATATTTTGCAAAAAAAAAAAAAAATTAGGTCAAATTGCTTATTTTGCTAAAACTAATTAACAGTTAAAGAAAATATTATTGATTAGTTATTATAAACATACCATAGTACATAACTTTCAAGTTTTACAATATATGATTTTTTCATTGTACATTCATATGTACTAATTTAATTTTATTCAATTTCATTTATTTATATGATACATTATGATAGGAATAATCAATATTTCATCAAAAAATATGCTTTTGGATAATAAATAAAATTATAAAATTAAATTTAAATTTCTTTTAAAAAAAATTACAATCACAATTTAAATTCATTATTTCATTATAGTTTTTGGTTTTTAAGTTATTTTCTTATTCACACACTGTGCTAATTCATTAACTAGTCTAATATAATTTCAAAAGCTCTTATCTCTTATAATTATGTCAAAGAATTATCAAGCAAACACTTACCTTCTACTTCATAGCATCATTCTCCATCGTTTGAAGACAAGCTATCTAAATGAAAGAAGAAAAATTATGATGATGTAGATGAAGTAGATATTTCATTAAATATTTTATTGGATGATATATTTTTTATAGTACATTAAAAATTAAATTATACTTACATATGTTATTTTAAAAAACAAATTACAATCGTTATTCAAATTTTTATCAGCATATTGTGGAGACCCTTTAACTAGTTTGATATAATTTTGGAAACTCTCGTCTTTTATACTTTGTAGAAACAAACTATCTAAAAATTACTTATTTTGCTAAAACAAATTCACTATTAAAGAAAATATTCTTGATTGGTTACTAATTTGCTATAGGCTACCACATGATTTTTTTACAATATTTACTAATTTAATTTTATTTCAATTACTATTGATTTATATGTTTTTGGATAATACATAAAAATATAAAATTTCATTTATATTTGATATTTTCAAAGAAAAGAAATTACAATCATAATTCAAATTTATCATTTCATCATATTATTTACTTTTTTGCTATTTTTTATATGCACATTGCGTTGATTCTTTAATTAGTGAGTTGTAAAATCACATGATGTTATATAGTTCATCCGTCACCTCATGCGCTAATAGTAACAAGAAGTTGCACATGTCCACTTGTTATTACATTTAAATATTTGTTATAGGCATCAATAGAATGTCAACAAGAACAGTGCCAAATAAATTAATCGCAGAATTAGATGGCGGTGTAATACACGCAAGGCCAAGAAAGCAATAGCTTAGTTATTTATAATTCAATGGGCAAATTATAAAAAGTTCATCTGTATTTTTTGTCCTTTTTAAAGAGATTATTTGTATTTTATTTTTATTTTTAATTTTCCGTTAATGATATACCACACGTGTCTCTATATATATTATTGGGGTGGCTAGAAAAATGGTTTTCTTTTTTTTTTTTTTCAAATTTTTCCGCATTTTCTTTTTCCTTTTTTAAAAACTTGTATTATTTTAATAATTTTTATTTATATTTTTAGTTAATTAATTTAAAAATATTTCAAACTAGTAATATATGAAAACATTTCGCTTGTATGTCATTGACAAAAAATTAAAAAACTTAAGTCATCTCTTTGTCAAAAAATCAAAATACTGATAACTTCTTTATAAATATGCAAAAGCACAATTTACTTTTTTTTTTTTATAATTTACTCTAATTTAATTCTCATTTCCCCATGCGTAACCAGCCAATAGAGGAGGGGAAAAAAATTGAACTGATGTTGAAAAAAAAAAAAATCTGTGAAGTCCTCTGATCATATGTATTTCAACATGAATAAATAGTAATGGAATATATATCAAACTCCATTGATTTTTATCTTTTCTTCTTCCCTAAAAAAGAAAACAATATGAACTAAGTATCCTAACAGACGTCAAATTTACTTTACATTTAGTTTAGTGAATAACCGTGGAATGGATTTCTCCTTTTTAAAGGCAATAATTATCGTCTTCCGTACGTGGAAAAGCAATTCAACGCGGTAGATATTCCTCCTACACTACAACAATTCTTATCTTTGGGTCATGTGAAAGCGTCTCATAATATTACTAGTGAGGATACCTTTTGCTTCTTTTTATTCAAATATATTTATATCTGATAAAATAGGAAATTGAATATAATTTATCTCACTTGAAAATGAGCATTTATACCATTAAGCTATAAGATCATCAATGATACTTTTGCTACTGAAATGTTAAATTATTATATCCCTACTATGTCCTATAGATGGCCATAACAATAGGTCATTGAGACACATACTGTATCTCAATAGATAATTCTATTGAGATGGATTAATGTAACGCCACCGAGTCGTGTTACTGCTCGCCATATGTCCTTATCTTACAAAAACACGTTAAGACTCTAAAACAAATCTAATACTTTTTAACTTGTAACATCTATAATAAAAGAATTTCATATATCTCCAAAGTATCAAATAATAACTTAAACCACATCAAACATCTAACTCAGCGGAAATCTTTAAACACCAAAAATAACAATTCCCAACAGATACTATCGATTACAATTAAACGTCATAATTCTTCCTAAACTTAGTCACCATAATAATAATAATACTCTTCATCTTCCTCTCTTTGCGGTTCAGCTAAACCTAAGTCATCTTCTAGGTTCTCATCTTTCTCAACACCTGGATCTAAAAATGATTCCTCAAAGAGTGAGTTAATGCCCAGTACGTATAACATAAACACATATGCATGAACAAACATGAACGGGTATCACACACATCATGCAGAACTTAAATACATACAATCACTTCTTAATATAATATAAGTTCACAAGCAAGCAACAAGGTATTCATGACTCCTTTAACACACTTAACACAATGGAGCATGTCTTGGTGATGGGAACTGCCACTACGGGCCCCACACCCATATAGACTTAAACCTAGTGGTGGGAACTGGCACGATGGGCCCCACACCCATGTATAATTAAACACTTGAACAACATCTAACCCAAATCATTTCCAAGCATGACTACACTAGAGATAACATCACACAAAGATCATTAGGGTGCTCAGGGATTTGCCACTATAGGCCCTTAGGCCAAGCCAAGCACATATAGCATGTCACTTAAATACTTAAACCGAATCATATACTTAATTCAATTTCAAATACTTGTACTAACTTAAAAAAACACATAAGAACACACAAGTTACATGTACCTTAGATCCTTGCCTTAAGCACTTCCCGGTCTTGGACTTAACCTAATTAGAAATCTGTACACATTAACATGTTCTTCTTAGTACTTAATATAAGATCAATATCATTCTTAATCTCCTTAATCCTATTCATTTAATTTCTCTAAGGCTTTACTAGTTATCTAGGTTGCGTGAAAATTAGTTTAAATCAAATTTAAATAAACATATAATCATTTTTACTTTACTCAACATGGTCATATTGGGGACCATGTTAGTCAACATGGGTTGAATCACGACCGTGTTAGGAGACCATGTTACTCTTAACTCAATACGATTGAAACACGACCATGTTAAGAGACCATATATCTCTCGGTACATCTTTCACACTCAACATGGTCTAAACACGACCATGTTAGAGGATCGTGTTTCCCTTAACTCAACACGGTCAAAACACAACCGTGTTGGAAGGCCGTATATCTCTCAATATACCCTTCCATTTCAACACAGTCAAAACACGACTATGTTGGGAGGTCGTGTTATCCTCGACGATCTCCATGAACCCTCATTTTCTTACTTCAATTCCTCCTAAACGTAATCCTTTCTATTCTTAAGTTCAATTATATCTCTAAAATTTGTAATCATAAATAAATTATACATATTAGATTATTCACTTCTATTCCACAAATTGCAAATCTCGGATTCGTCGATTCTCGTTCTCTTATCGTCCCTATTTAAACTTCATGTTGTGAATGAGCAAGCTATTCGCATAAATTTTGAATTTCATAATCCTAATTTAAATTTCTTACAATATCCTTAACTCGAGTTCTTTGGAATTAGACCTCTCTAGTTTCCTTTTGCCTTTAGTTCCTTTGTAGGGTTCCTTCTCCTTCTCTCTCATTATATAGCTATAAAGTGTCCAAGTGCAAAAAAGAATAAACACCCTGGGTTATTTTGTCTTTTATAGTTTAACTAGGAAAAGACAATTTTGCCCTTATCCCATTGTCTTATTTAAAATGTGGCCATTTATTATGTTTATATATATATATATATATATATATATATATATATAATAAAAGATAATAAAAAATGTGTATTACAATTAATGCATTTGAATAGATTAGCTTATATGACATTAGTATGTGTCTCATTGCCTATTATGATTATATTTTGATGAAATTAAATATCATTACTAAAACACATATTGTTAACCCATAGGTAAATAGGATACAATTTCGTGTCACTATAATATTTATAATGTAAATGAATATATTTGCTAAGATGATTTCTTTCATATACTAGCACACAATATATGTCATTAAAGGTTAAAAATGGCTCTATTATGCCATCATGTCATAGTAGTAACATGTACATATATAAAGATTACTTATACGGTAAATTTTTAGTGTTGTAATTCTTTTATTCAAAAACTCAAAAACCAATCAAAATCAAATTAGGATAAAGGTAAATGTTATCATTTGCAGTAATTTAGTGTCTATAATTTCAAAGACAAGTCATTAAGTATTTTTGTTATAAAATCGATGTTAATTTGGCTTATGTGAACCGATTAGAGGGTTAATGTTCATTCGCAAGGACCTTTTATAGTCTCACCCACTATTTTAGTATGACCGATCCAACCATTAATCTCACTACTTAGTTGCAAATATTAAATCTCTACCATTAATATGTAAATTCATAGTGAGATTAAAGGCTAAACCGATCCCATAAAAAACATAGGTAGAACTATATGTAACGAAGACATTTAAAGGATCTATCATTGAAAGTATATGTACTAAGTTATTACAAATGAAAGTTTAGATACTTATTTGCCTAAAATCATTTAAGAAGTATAATCAATTATTTCTCAAAATGAATTGGGAAATTCAATTTCTACATGATATGAGTTCCTCCTACAAATTATAAGTCACATACATTAAGTTCATTGGAAATAATATCTTAAATCTACAATACCTAATTTTTAATAATTCAATTATAAATGTTATATTGTAAAGCTAAGGTCAAAAGAGAGATTTCATAAAATTTAAGAGGCAAATGGGTCATTTTATGAAAACAATATAATTACATTGTTATGATCTAAGGCTCATCTTTTTCACTTCCCCATAGTAAAACAATAGTAAGACAAGGAAACACTTAGAAGAAGACATAAAGGTGACTAAAGGGAAATCAACAAGATTCTAATCCAATCTTGTCTAGGTAAGGTTTTACTATGAAAGTGTTAATTAGAATACCGAATTGAAAATTTACCCTAGTTACCTTATGTTAATCAATCAAAATCCGAATCAAGTACATAATAAGATGAACACATAACCTATCTAATCAAGAAGTTAATTCATAGAAACTTACAAGTAGGTAATGCTAATCCATGTAAAATAATTAGAAATTTCATGTTTTAAGGTTAAATTAAACCTAGGGTTTAAAAAGAATTGAGATTAAGATGAATTGGGATAGAGGAATTAAGGTTCGCGAATTGTATTGAGAGATATATGACCTCCCAACACGGCTACATTTCGACCATGTTAAACCCAGACATATCGAGAAATACATGGCCTCCTAACACAGTCATGTCACTCTCATGTCAAACTCAAATCTTACAAAAAGATATACAACCTCCCAATATGGTCATATCATGATCGTGTTAAACCCAAATTTTACAAAAGGATACACGACCTTTCAACATGGCCGTATCTTGCTTGTGTTAAACCCAAACGATACAGAAAGGTATACGACCTTTGACATAGCCTTGTTAAAAGGTTGTCTATCTTTTTGTAAAATCTGGGTTCAACATGATCATAATACAACTGTGTTGGGAGGTTGTGGTGACATAGTCGCCAACATGGCCATATTGATTGAAACTTAACCTAATTGTATGCTTATTTAATTTTTAATTAAACTAATTTCCACTCAACCAAAATAGTTAGTAAGACTTGAGATAATCTAATAAATTAAGAGAGTTAAGGGATTATACTATTCTTATATTAGTACTAAGAAAAATGCATTGATGTTTTGCAGATTTCAACTTAGCTTAAGTTTAAGACTATATGTTCTTAAAGCTATGATTCAAGGTACGCATAACTTATGTGTTTTTTGTATTTTCATAAGTTAGAATATATTATTGAAATGGATTAAGTACAAGACTGATTAAGTGTTTAAATGTATCTTATTTGTGCTTGGCTTAACCTAGGGACCTCTAGTAGCAAATGCTTAGGAAGCACCCCAAAGATCTTTGTGTGACGTTATCCCAATAGAGTCATGATTGGAAATGATCTAAGTTAGTTTAAGGTTTAAGTGTTTAAGTGATGATGGGTTTGGAGCCCATAGTGGCAGTTCCCATCTCCAAGTTTAAGTGGTTAAGTGATCATGAGTATAGAGCTCATAGTAACATTTTCCATCACTAAGTTTAAGTGGTTTAATAAATCATGGGTATAGGGCCTATAGTGGTAGTTCCTATCACAAATTCATGTTTTGATTTAATAAGTGTGTTAAGGGAGGTCATGAGTACCCTATTGTTGCTTGTGGGCTTAAATAATATTATGAAATGGTTGTTGTTATTTAAATACTACATAATACATGTGATACTTGTTCATGTTTGTTCATGCTTATATGGTCATGTTATATTAGGCATTAGCTCAACCTTTGGGGAATTTTTTTTTTTTTTTTTTACATGCAAATATTGAGAGAGATGATACCTCAAAAGGTAACTTGAGATTAGGTAAACCACAAAGAGAGGAAGAAGATGGTTATTGTTATTACTATGGCAATTTGAATTTAGAAACAATTATGTTATTAAGATGTAATAGCTGGTAGTATCTAGAGAATATTAATTTAGAGTTATATAGACTTTCATTACATTAGATGTTGAATATAGATTCATGTTAAATTAGTTTTAGGGTTTAAATGATGGATTAAAATGTTTTTATTTCATGATGGTATTATTGTAGACAATGAATGTTATAGGAACTGTTGAATTGCATGGTATCAGAGTAATCTCAAATCCTTAACGTATTCTTATGTGATAAAGACACATGGAGAATAGTAGCGTAACCCGGGTTTCAAGGTGTTACATCTTAGATGGTACTAGAGCCTAGGTTTATGATCTTTAGGGACTTAAGTTTGGATGTATAGAGAATAGGTTTATGATTTTTAGGAACTTAAGTTGGGATCTATAGAGAATAAGTCGATGACCTTTAGGTAATTAGGTTTTGATTTATAGGGAATAGGTTATTGATCCTGAAGAGCTTAGGTAATGATCCTTAGAATGAAGTGATGATCAATAGACATAAGTTCTAAACAGTGGAGCATAAGTTATGATCTTTAGAGAAATTAAGTATTTGATCTATAAGATGGTGAGCTATGAAAAGGGTAGGAAAATATAGGATGTTATTTTTTTAGTAATTTATTTTATTGTATTGTTATTTTATTTCCATTTATCCCAAAGTTTTAAGTTATATATATGAGTATACATCATGTGTAGTGGTATATATGTGTATACCTACACACTATGACCCTAACCGTGATTGATATTAACTTAAGTAGATTCGGTTGTCTCTTCTTAAATAGAATACCTCCCAGAAGAATCACCCGGTAAAGAGCTAGAAGGGGTGCTGGACATGGTAATCCAAATGACAAGGAAATCTAGAATCAACAGCCATAAGGAGAAAGGGGTTAAATGGTTGAACAAACAATTCAGCTACCTCATACTATGAATCACCTAGTGAGACTGCTAGCACAACAATACCAAGCCCCAATGTCTTATAGCATAGGAATGTTAATGAACCCATCATCTTTGATAGATTCATCAAAGTAGCCAAAGAATTCAACCTAAGAGTAGATGACCTAATTGAAGTTGAAGATTAGGTATAGGAAATGGAGAAAACCTTTACTATCTTTTAGATACCAGAGGACAAGAAAGTCAATTATGTTACATGCAAGCTGAAGGGAACTACAGCAAAATAGTGGGCCTCGATTCCCAAACTTGTAGAGGAATGCATAAATTAGACTGTGTTTAAGGAGTTGTTTTATCAAAGGTACTTCCCTGGTAGCTTTAAAGATAGGATGGAAAACGAATACTACAATTATAAATAAGGGGATCAAACAGTTGAAGAATATGAGGTAGAGTTGGACCATCTCATTGAATTCCTTCCTAAAAATGTGTGTAACAATGATAGGTCTTGAGCAAAGAGGTTTTAGACAGGCTTAGACTTAGACCTACAATTTGCAATGGGGGTCTTTCAGTTGAATACCTATGCTAAAATGGTTAATAAAGCCAAGTACCTTGAGTATAGCAAAAAAAGTACAGAGGAACAAAGGAGTAGTAAAGCAATAGTAGCTTTGGGAAAAAGACTTACATCAAATGGAATGAGACAAAATAAGGGAAAAAGACACCATGTGTAGTAAGTCAGAACATAGAGTGTTGCAACTCCTCTTACACCATGTGTAGTAGGTCCACTTGTTAAATGTATTAGATGCTATGGGCCTTATGAGCTGAGAGAGTGTCGATGGCTAATTGAAGCATGTTTCTCCTATGGAAAGATACGACATACTAGTAGAAACTATTCAAAGAGGTTAGTTCCCCTAATTTTCAATCAGGTATGTCATCAAAGGGGACATAAAGCAATCAATTGTCCTCAAGGACAAGTAAGAAATCAAGCAAGCCTAATCTAATAGGCAACAAGACCTTCAATGAGGGGATAGGTTAATAAACCATAGGCAAGGGGTCCCAACCAAAGAGTTCCTACTAGGGTATTTGCTATCCACCAGTAGCAGTATCAAGACATCCTCGACATAGACAACATTATAGGTATGCTTCCAGTACACTCATGTAATGCATATATAGTGTTTGATACCTATGCATCTATATCTTGTGTGTTTGGGAATTTTGTATTTGTATGTGCATTGGATATTGAAAACATACATGATTGTCTAGCTATTAATACTCCTTTAGGATTAGGAGGAAGGATAAGTAGAATATGCAAAAGAATGGGAATAGTGATACAAGATAGGGTGATGCCAGCAGACCTCCTAGTATTAGAGACGATAGAGTTTGACATAATTCTAGGTGTCAACTAGTTAACATGATATCATGACACCATTGACTATCACTATATGGTGGTGTAGTTTAATATACCCGAGGAAGAGTACTTTAAATATAAGTTAGAAGTGCAGAAACCCATTAAATTACCTACTTATGAGATGTGGGGAAAGAAAATGCTAGCAAATGTATTTGTTGAAGCTAGTGAAGAAGCTAAGATGGAAATGGTACCAATAGTGAATGAATTTCTAAAAGTATTTTCAGAAGACCTTCTTAATTTACCCCTAGCCAAGGAGATAGAATTTAACATTGACTTGATATAGGGTACGATACCCATATCAGAACCAGTCTACAAGATAAACACTAGTGGAATTAGAAAAACTAAGGAAACAATTATAAGATCTACAAGATAAATGGTTTCATTAAACTTAATGTCACTCCTTAGGGTGCACCAATCCTATTTGTGAAGAAGAAAGACAAAAGCATGGGACTTTGTATAGACTATTGAGAGTTAAACAAGGTCACTATCAAGAACAAATATCCGCTTCCCAAGATAGATGACTTATTTGACCAACTGTAAGGAGCATAGGTATTCTCAAAAGTAGGCTTAAATCAAGATACTATCAATTAAGGATTAAAGAAGAAGACATTTAGAAGACAGTAATCGGGACTAGATATGGATACTATAAGTTTTTGGTGATGCTGTTTAGACTAATGAATGTAAAAATTGCATTCATGCACTTAATGAATAGAGTATTTAAGGATTTTTTGGATACGTTTATAATCGGTAATATCTTGATATACTCTAAAAGTACTGAAGAGTATGAAGGGCACTTAAGGTTAGTATTTGGGAGGTTACAAGAAGAAAAGCTACATGCTAAGTTCAGTAAATGTGAATTAACATAGACTGAAGATAGTTACAAAGGTAAGAAGCTTCCTAGGTCTGATAGGCTACTATAGAAGATTTGTAAAAAGGTTTTCAAAATAGCAACTCCTCTCACTAGATTAACATAGAAGAATGTAAGATTTGAGCGACATGACATATGTGATGCTAGCTTTCAGATGCTTAAAGAGAAACTTGTGTCAATACCAGTTTTAACATTGCCCAAGAGTGGAGAAGAATTTACAGTGTATAGTAATGCGTCAGTTCAAGGTTTAGGGTGTATGTTGATGCAAGGTAGTCAAGTAATAGCTTATGTATTCCGCCAATTGAAGTTGTATGAGAAGAAATACCTAACTCATGGCTCGGAGTTAGTAGTTGTGGTACTAACCTTGAAGTTATGGAGGCATTACATGTATGGAGAAGGGTACAAAATCTTCACTGATCACCAGAGCTTAAAGTATATCTTCATATAGAAAGAATTGAATAAGAGACAGAGGAGATGATTGGAACTGATCAAGGATTATGACTTAAAGCTACAATACCAACCAGGAAAGGCTAATGTGGTGGCAAATTCCATCAGTAGAAAGAAACAAGGTAATGTGGTCATTCTCATCACTTCATAGAAAGAGCTATTAAAAGGCATGTGTAAATTTGATTCGGAGACTCTAACTTATGAAGTAGGAGCAAAATGGCTACCAAATGGATATAACTAGTCATAATAGATAGAATTAAAGCTAGTCAAATAGAAGATAAAGACATCTAAGAGATCAAGAGAAGAATAGAACAGGGCAAGGCTTTGGAATTGAACTTGGATGCAGAGGGGATCTTGAAATATAAATTGAGACTATGTATGCTAGAGGATGTAAAATTGAAGAGAGAGATAATGAAAGAGGCACATTACTCAACCTATACAATACATCTTGGAAGCACCAAAATGTACAAAGACTTGAAGTGTCACTATTGGTGGAAAAACATGAAGAAGGAGATAGCTAACCATGTAGCTAAATGCTTCACATGTTAGCAGATCGAAATAGGGCATTAAAGACCAGCTAAAGAATTACAGCCTCTTCTAGTACTAGAATGAAAATGGGAGCATGAGACAATGGACTTTGTTATAGCCTTCCTAAATACTAGGAAGAAACATGATGTAGCTTGGATAATAGTGGACAGGTTGACCAAGTTTGCTTGTTTTATACCTATTAGAGTAGGATACAAGTTGGAGAAAGTGGCTCAGGTATATATACAAGAGATAGTCAGATTACATAGAGTGCTAACAACCATCACTTTTGATAGAGACACTACATTTGTAAGTAGATTCTGGAGCAGTTTTCATAAAGCATTAGGCACCAAACTATAGTTTAGCACGATGCTCCACCCTTAGATAGATGGTCAATTTGAAAGGACTATACAGATTCTAGAAGATTTGCTCAAAGCATATGCACTGGATCTTAGAGGTAATTGGAATGGGCACATACCTCTAGTGGAATTAACCTAGAATAATAGTTATTAGGCAACCATCTCGATGGCTCCGTATAAAACTTTTTATGGAATAAAGTGCAAATCCCTACTACATTAGGACGAAATGGGAGAAAATAGATGATGGGACCAAAGTTAATACAAGAGGTAGTGGACAAGGTGAAGCTAATCTAGTAGAAAACACAAACAACCCAATCTAGATAGAAGAGCTATGTAGACAAAAGAAGACACCCGTTGGAATGTCAAGTAAGAGATAAGGTCTTGTCAAGAATTTCTCCAAAAAAAAGAAGTAATCAGATTTAAGTTGAGAGGAAAGCTAAACCCAAGGTATATATGCCTATTTGAGACCTTCGAAAGAATTGGTATAGTGGCTTATAGGTTAACTCTTTTGCTAAGTTTGGCTAGAGTGCGTGATGAATTCCATTTGTCCATACTAAGGAAGTATGTACTCAACTCATATCAGATAGTAGCTTTAGAACCATTTAATGTGCAGCCAAACTTGTCATCT
Organism: Laguncularia racemosa; assembly: GCA_037954665.1. Classification (NCBI taxonomy): domain Eukaryota; kingdom Viridiplantae; phylum Streptophyta; class Magnoliopsida; order Myrtales; family Combretaceae; genus Laguncularia; species Laguncularia racemosa. The sequence continues at coordinate 91,764 of JBBMOL010000406.1, forward strand.
GTGGAAGGGCTAATCAAAATTGTGGATACTAAGGAGCAAGTACTAACATGTAGAACAACCCCTTATGTTAAAGTGCAATTGACTAATCAAATAGAAAGGGAAGCAACATGGGAAATGGAAGAAGAAATGAGAAAGAAGCATCTAGAACTTTTCTAAAATCAAGTACTTTCGAGGATGAAAGTTTTTATAAGAGGGAGAGGAAAATATAATACCTAAATTTTTAATAATTCAATTATAAATGTTATAACATAAAGCTAATGTCAAAGGAGAGATTTCCTAATATTTGAGGGGCAAATAGGTCATTTTATGAATAGAGTATAAATACTCCGTTATGACCTTATCCTCATCTTTTTCACCTTCCCACCATAAAACAATAGTAAAATAAGGAAACACACTAGAGAAGACATAAAGGCAACTAAAGGGAAATCAACAAGATTCTAATCCAATCTCATCCAAGTAAGCTTTTACTATGAAAATGTTAATTAGAATACCAAATTGAAAATTCACCCTAATTACATTATCTTAACCAACTAGAATTCAAATTAAGGGTTGGATAAGATGAATACAGAACCCATCTCATCAAGAAGTTGATTAATAGAAACTTACAAGTAAGCAATGCTAATCCATGTAAAATAATTAGAAATTTCATGTTTTAGGATTAAATTAAACCTAGGAATAAAAATAATCAAGATTAGGATGAATTAGGATAGAGGAATTAAGGTTCACAAAATTGTACCAAGAGACAGATGGTCGTGTTTCAACCATGTTAAACCTAGACGTATTGAGAGATATATGACCTCCTAACATGGTTGTGTCACTCTTATATCAAACTCAAACCTTATAGAGGGATACATATATGCCCTTACAACATGGTTATAGAAAGACATATGCCCTTACAACACGGTTATACCTCGCACTTGTTAAACCCAAACCTTATAAAAAGGTACATGACCTTTGACATGGCCATTTACTATCCTATGTTAAGTGGCATGACTTCCAACATGGTCGTGTTAAGTGAAACGTAACCTAATTGTATATATATTTAATTTATATTTAAACTAATTTCCACACAATTGAGATACTTAGTAAGACTGTAGATAATTTAATGATTAAGAGAATTAAAGGATTATACTATTCTTAGATTAGTACTAAGAAGAATGTATTAATGTTGTATAGATTTCAGTTTAACTTAAGTTCAAGACTAGACACACTTAAGGCTAGGATTCAAGATATGTGTAACTTATGTGTTTTTTGTATTTACTTAAGTTAGAATATATTGTTGAAATGGATTAAGTATAAGACTAATTAAGTGTTTAAGTGTATGTTGTTTGTGTTTAGCTTAGCCTAAGGACCAATAGTTGCAGATCCCTAAGGAACACTCTATTGATCCTTCTATGACGTTGTCCTTAGTAGAGTCATGCTTAAAAATGATTAGGGTTGATTTAAGGTTTTAGTGATCATGGGCATAAGGCCTATAGTAGTAGTTCCCATCACCAAGTTTAAGTGGCTAAGTGATGATGGGTGTACTTGTAGTGGCAATTCTCATCATCAAGTTTAAGTAGTTTAAGGGATCATGAGTGTGGAGCTCGTAGTGGAAATTCCCATCACCAATTCATGTTTCGATTTAATAAGTGTGTTAAGGGAGATCGTGAGTATCCTATTGATGCTTATAGGATTTAATAATATCAAGAAATGGTTGTTACTAAGTATTGCATAATGCATGTGATACCTATTCATGTTTGTTCATGCTTGTATGCTTGTGTTATATGTGTTAGGCATTAGCTCACCCTTTGAGGAATTTTTTTTTTAGATGCAAGTATTGAAAGAAATGATAACCTAGAAAATAACCTAAGATTAGGTGAGCCACAAAGGAAGAAGATGGTTATCATTATTACTATGGCAATTTGAATTTAGAAAGAATTATGTTTTTAGGATGTAATGGTTGGTAGTATTTGAAAAAGTATTAATTTAGAGTTATATTGACTTCCTCTACATTAAATGTTGAATATGGATTCATGTAAAATTGGTTTCAAGGTTTATAGGATGGATTAAAATGTTTCTATATCATGATGGTATTATTGTTGACAGTGAATGGTAATTTATAGGAATTGTTCAATTGCATAGTATCAAAGTAGTCTGAGAGCCTTAATGTGTTCTTATGTGATAAAGACATGTGGTGAGTAGTAATGCGGCCTATGTTCTAAAGAGCTACAAAATCATCTAAGAAAAGGTTCAACTCTACAAGCATATTAATCCAACATAAAGAAGAAGAAGAAAATATTATGCAATTATTTTACAGATAAAAAAAAAGTTGTCATTGACTAGTAATACCTAACATACATATTACACTAATTGTTGTATCATCCTCAAGTGGCCTTTAATTATATTCAACTCCAATCTTCATCTTCATTCAATAAAAACTGCACAATGAGAAACCTATAAATACATACATACAATTTATATATATATATATATATAACAAAATTTGTACCAAATAAAAATTTTAATTAAGTCAATGAACCAAATTTGCTAGCCTATGAATACAATCTTCATCTTCTCTTAGTTATGCTGATGGCTCCATTATCACAATTCTTCCAGCCATAATCTTTTACTTTAACTTTGATTAATTGTTTTGAGAGATTGCATCTCCAACCTATAAATTATAAAAAGCAACAAACAATTTAAATGAATAGGAAACTTTACTAAATAAATTTTTCGATGATATGAAAAAAGTCTTTCAAGAACATATAAATTTCTTTTTATGTGAATGACATGCATTCCTTCCCTTATAGTAAACCATTTTTTCTTTTTTCTTTTAAGATCAATTGTTGCTATTGCAAATACTCCCATCCTAAATTTAGAGAAGATATAAATGTATACCATCTCAAAATAGATAAACTAGTGGTGTGATAGGAATCATATACCCACAAGACCCATCACTAGGGTAAGAGCCAAAAGAATACAAAATTTCACGATGAGAGTCCTCGTTGAACAATTAGACCCCGAAGATATTTGTTTAGTATCTTCGTTTCCATTGTATAGTTATTGTGTATTTCAGCAGGTACATTTGTTGGCTTTTATAGGATGACAAGTAAATTCACTAATGCTCAGTTTGTGGGTTATTCATAGACCTACATAAATCAAAGAAGAATCGGTCCTACATTACTCCTTGGAGGTACAAGAAGCCAACTACATATAAGGGTTTATTTGTATTTTTCTCTTGATTAGAAATCGGCCACACTTTGTTGTTTTTACTTGTATTTTCTTTTGTTAAAATTTCCTTATTTAGAACAAGTATAAATACTTGTAAAGTAGGGTTTGTAATGGACTTTTGAACATTTTATAAACCTGATTTTGTGTGCCATGGGAGAGCTCCTCTACATTCCGTTTTTTGCTCTTATCAATTTCCATGTTGAAATTGTGGCGAGTTAGCTTACGAAATATTGTGAGTAATATCAATACTTCTTAAGTTGCATCCAATTATTGCTAGTGAGTCATATCTAGTGTGTAGTTGGATTTGTTCTTATTGTGTTCTTGTTTCATGCAATTAGGGTTCCATATTTCAATCTAAGGTTCACGTCATTTTAGTTGGAAACTGGAATCAATTGTGCTTGTTTCTTTGATTGATTTTACAATTCCAATTGTTCACATCATAATTTTGGTATCGAAGCAAGGTTTAGAGAAGGGAAATTTTCACAATTCACCAATTGGGAATTAGGGTTCTTGATCCTTTATTCTGAAATTTAATTAAGTGAAGTGAAACTTGAAGTCTTGTGTTAAATTGTTACTTAAATTGCTTACATGAGTTCTAATTAAAGTCTTGTGAAGTGTAGAAATTAGATTGCATCCTTTGTCGTGGGTTGATTGTATGTGGAAGAAAGGAAGTTCTTAAAATGAATTCCATAAGTTGAAGTAGCGTTGATTGGTGTTTGTTATTTCCTTGAAATTGTGGAATTGAAAGGTTCAATTTTCAAATTTGCTCAACTTATATGGAGAATTAGGAAACATTAATTTCAAAATCAATCATTATATATGGGAATTATTGTGTATTGATCATTTTAATTGCACTTTGACTAGTTGGAATCATTAGCTTGCCATTTAGAGAACTGTCCATGATTACTTCCATTTGCATTTTGTTACCATAATTGTGAAGTGCACCCTGGGTGTGTGAGTTTTGGTAGAGTGCACTTTATGTCTTGAAGTGAGTAAAACCGTGGAGTAGGGTGCTGCACCATAAGTGTGTATGTGTGCCATAGAGTGTGTGTTGCGGTTTGAAGGGTGTTGTGTGTTAGGTGTATAATAGTGGTTATGTGTTGAAGTGTAGAAGTGTATGTGAAGCCTTGGTGTGTGTGTTGCGTAGTTATGTATTAAAACCATGGAAGAGTGTGTGTGTCGTGGAGTGTTGTTATAAGAATGAAAAGGGGTATTGTGTGTGTTGTATTTGACATGAAGTGTATTGTAGTTTTATTGAGTTATTTTGTGTGTCAAAAGATAAATTCATTAGCCATGTCGAATGATAGTATAAATGGGGGACTTGACAATAAGGCCAATAGTTAGGTTGGAGGTGATCAGTATTTATCTATTAATGTACTGTGCCGATGATGTGCCTAATTCCACTTAGAAGCACAATTAAAAGACTCAAGAAAAAGCAATCTCAAGTCAACAACAAACCGGCTCCACAAGGGGCAAAATTCACGTAAACCCTAGTAAGATGTAATGAATTCCAAATGCTCAATGTTACAATTGTAATACCACAATGATAATCTCTTCTAATAACACCCTAATCACATATAATCCCACGAAAATAATCCAAAAATTCAAAAGAAAACCTCAATTCTAAGGACTCCTTTCCACAAGTGAAAATCACGTTTTCAAGAGGAATTCTCAAGGATGATTCGAATTCAATTGCAAGGGATCTTAATTAAACACAAGAATTCGACAACAATTAGAAGAAAATTTGTCCAAGAACTATCTCAATTCACCCCTAGATATGACACACTAAAGAAGAAAAGAAATCACAACAAAATGAAATTGATACAACTCACAATTTCAAGGTATTACACTCGCCACAATTTCAACTCTTGGGATTGAAATTGATAAGAGTCTAATGACAATTAGGAACCCTAATTCTCACGTGAATATGAAGTGTATAATCTGAAAAATATGGCCTCCTCAAACCCTCTCTTAAGCAAGTATTTATACTTGCTACTCCTAGGGTTAAAAAGTTCTCAAAATTACAAGTTTGCCACTTTTAAGGTGGCTAACCCTAAATGAAAGTTACAAGGAAATAAAAGTATCCCAAAACCAAAATACAACCAAAATAGTTCATAAAAGAAGAAATATATAAAAGAAATGGACTTCAAGATGCCGATCTTCTATAGGATCCATCAGCCCAACTTATCGCCGGTTTAGGTCGGTCTATGGATAACCCACAAGCAGAGTCTAAGGGAGTTTGTCCATTGCCCTATAAAATATGATAAGTGTGCCTATTGGAAAACACAATACAATAATAATAGAAAAGAGGTTAATATATAAATAATCCCGGGATCGATCTGCTCAAAATGGGCCCTCAATGCCAAGATTTGAGTTCCTTTAGTTCTTGCCCCAATGATAGGTCTTGTTGGATTTTTATTCCTATCATCTCCTTGGGCCTCAAAAAGATTTGTCCTCAAATCCAGCAGATCAAATGCAATGGAGACTTTGTTTTCTCCTAGCAATCCATCTGAAGAAGTATCTCTACAGAATCCCAATATCTAAAATACTATAGGTGGTGATTGTTTTCTCTCCTCCATTTCCAAGATGTATCTCTTCTGCAACACAAATAATGACCCATTATCCACTGAGGTGTCCCTTATCTCAACCCATTTCACTGATATTGTTTCCTCCTTTTCTAACTCATCTGTATATCGCTGATCCTCATGGTCTTCTAATGGTTAACCCAACTGCTCAATGTCCTCTAAGACCTCTGAAGGTGAACACAACTGTCTCTGTACATTCTGGCCCTCTAATGATAGACTCATCTGACTCTGTTCCTCAAGATACTCCAATGGGTTACTCAACTGCTCGTGAACCACTAGTATCTCTATAGGAGAACATAACTGACCCTAAACAGTTTGGTCCTCTGGTAGTTTGCTCATCTGGCTATGATCATCAGGATCCTCTAAAGGTTGGCACATCAATGTCTAACAAATTTTATGCTCTAAGGGTTAGCACGTGTCACTAAAGCCCTTAAGAACCTTTGAAGGTTAGCATACCCGAGTCTGCTAAGTTTGGTCCTCTGATGGTTTGATCATGTGGCTATGATCCTCAAGATTCTATTATGGTTGTTTTATTTTGTCTTTGCATCTCCTAGACCTATGATGGTGACATAGGGTTCAATACTATACCTTTACCATCCTTTTTAAACATATAAGTATTTCTATGCCCATCATGTAATACCATCTTATCATACAACCATGGTCTACCAAGTAATATATGGGATGCACAAAGAGGAAGAATATCACATTCAAGCTCATCATAGTACTTGTCCCCTATACTGAAGGGTACCCTAGCCCTTTGGGTTACACAATGTCCTGATCATTCAACCAATGTAATGTATAGGGTTTAGGATGTGGGATAATTTCAAGTTTCAACTTCGATACTAATGATGTAGCTACAACATTAGTACAGCTACCACCATCAATAATAATTGCGCACAAGTTTCCTTATACCCTACAAGAAGTATGGAATAAGTTTTCTCTTTGTCCCTCATCAATGGTTTGAAAGGAAGTCAAGTTCCGATGCAATATGTAAGTAGACAAATACAATTCACTTGACAATTTTTGCTTACTAATTTCAATAACCTCAATACACTTTACCACACCACAGCAACATACCCTTACACACTCCTACATACCCATAGTGCTCATAATAAACCAATACAAGAAATGCTTATTGTTACTTCAAGTAAAGTCAAGTGAAATAATTGAAGTACAATGAAATAATTCTTGGTACTTCAAGTAAAGTTAAATAAATGAAGTACACACAAAATTACTTTCAAGTAGATAGAATTAAATTCAACTACTAGTGTTTAAATAATTAGTTCAATTACTTTCATACTTTACTGACTTGTTTGAATTTTAAATTCCACTACTCAACCTTCCTTTTCTTACCTTAATTTCACACTTCAAATAACCACAATGTGCAGCACCTTACACTACATAAAACTCTACAAATTTGCACCACCATACACACCTCAATCACGGTGCACTCACTTCACCACAACACCCACGACAACAACAACAAATTGCACTCCACTTCCACAGCAATGATAACAAATGGCTACAACAACAAATACACTCCACTTCCACGGCAATAATAACAAAATATACTTCACTTTCTACAAGTACCAACCGCAACTCACAACAAAATAGGCAGCAACTTAAATTTGAAATTCAAACTACTTCACTAATTGCAAGCCTTCTTCAATTGGTAAGCAATGAATTCAAATTCAAATAACACTCATTAACTCTCACAACTTAATGGCATGTGTTTGAATTCAAATAATTCCTTAATAATCAAAACTCAATGCAATCTACAAATTGTACTCCACCAATTCAGAATTACACAATGGAAATCAAAACAACAAATTACACATCCTCCTTCACGCCACAACAAGCCATGGCAAGGATTGGTAAGTTTTTTGCAAGTTCCAAAAGTTGTTGAATTAAACAACACTTTATGCTTATGCCCTTCCATGAAAATTATTGATCATAAAATGATACAATAGCCTTCCAAATCCAACTCCAACAAACAGAAAATTAAATCCTAAGTCAAGGTAATTTCGCAAGCTCAAAACCACAACAATCAACACAATTACAGTTTTCATTATATCACCCTATTTGATGATTAACTCCACGAAATCAAATAAAATCAATTCCCTTCTCTCAACATGTGCTCTGATACCAAAAAGATGATGTGCCTAATTCCACTTAGAAGCACAATTAAAAGACTCAAGAAAAAGCAATCTCAAGTCAACAACAAACTGGCTCCACAAGAGGCAAAATTCACGTAAACCCTAGTAAGATGTAATGAATTCCAAATGCTCAATGTTACAATTGTAATACCACAATGATAATCTCTTCTAATAACACCCTAATCACATATAATTCCCCGAAAATAATCCAAAAATTCAAAAGAAAACCTCAATTCTAAGGACTCCTTTCCATAAGTGAAAATCACGTTTTCAAGAGGAATTCTCAAGGATGATTCGAATTCAATTGCAAGGGATCTTAATTAAACACAAGAATTCGACAACAATTAGAAGAAAATTTGTCCAAGAGCTATCTCAATTCACCCCTAGATATGACATACTAGAGAAGAAAAGAAATCATAACAAAATGAAATTGATACAACTCACAATTTCAAGGTGTTACACTCGCCACAATTTCAACTCTTGAGATTGAAATTGATAAGAGTCTAATGACAATTAGGAACCCTAATTCTCACGTGAATATGAAGTGTATAATCTGCAAAATATAGCCTCCTCAAACCCTCTCTTTAGAAAGTATTTGTACTTGCTACTCCTAGGGTTAAAAAGTGTTCAAAATTACAAGTTTGCCACTTTTAAGGTGGCTAACCCTAAATGAAAGTTACAAGGAAATAAAAGTGTCACAAAACCAAAATACAACCAAAATAGTTCATAAAAAAGGAAATATATAAAAGAAATGGTCTTCAAGATGCCGGTTTTCTATAGGATCCATCGGCCCAACTCATTGCCGGTTCAGGTCGGTCCATGGATAACCCACAAGCAGAGTCTGAGGGAGTTTGTCCATTGCCCTATAAAATATGATAAGTGTGCTTGTTGGAAAACACAATACAAGAATAATAGAAAAGAGGTTAATATATAAATAATCCCGGGGTCGGTCTGCTCAAAATGGGACCTCAATGCTATGATTTAAATTCCTTTAATTCTTGCCCCAATGATAGGTCTTGTCGGATTTTTATTCCTATCAGTCGAGCTTTGACTTTGTTTCCTACTAATGATGATGAGTAGAGGGAAAATTTATTCCACACCTCTTGTAAAGTATAAGGTAATCTATGTGCTATTATTATCGATGGCATTAGTTGTACTAATGTAGTGGCTGCATCATTAGTATCTAAATTGAAACTTGTAACTACCCCACATCCAAAACCCTATAAATTACATCGGCTAAGTGAGTAAGGTAGTCTGCATGTTACCTAAAGGGCTAAGGCACCTTTCATGATATGCTCAAACGATCAAAGGATCCAAGCACATACACACAACCAATTGAAACAAATTCAATCACCAAATCCAAGTCTTCAAGAGGCATGAACCACTAAATCTTATGAATCCAAATTTGTAAAATAAGTTACTCTAATACCAAAAGATGATATGCTTAAAAATGAGTCTAAGCACACAAAATCCAATTGAAAGACCAATTATACAATGGCAATATAACTAGTCCTCCAATTGCGTAAATCCTCAATTCTTATAAACCAATTTCACAACAAGGATGTGATCAAGATTGAATATCTAAGTATGATAAGCTCTGATACCAAATATGATGTGCCTAAAAACAAAAGCAGAATGTACACATTCCAATTGGTGGATCAACTAGATAACTCCACAAATATGGTGTGATAGGTTGCTGAAAAATACTCCAAAATAGCGTGCAAATAGGGAACAAACAACTTCAAACGGCGTGTACAAAATTAGACAAAACCAATCCAATAAACAACACAAGAGATTCTAATTTTCAACTATAAAATGACGTGAACCAAATATTGAATAAAGAACCTTAATTGTGTGAAACAAAATAATAAGAACCAATCCAATCATAAACTAGATATTACTCACTAGATATAATTTGATGCAACTTAGACATAACCTTATTATAACTCACAAGGATTCCTAAGCCAACTTGCCAGAATTCCACACTTGAAATTGATAAAAGTAGAAGCTTGTAAGAGGGTGTCTCTCATGACCACAAAAATTTATAATTTGATGTCAAAGATAATGTCCCTCTAAAACCCTAGTTACAAGTATTTATACTTGCTCCTAGTAGGGTAAAAACACTCTAAAAATTATAACTATGCCATTATAGGGTAGTAGGTCCTAAAACACAAATTACAACCAAATAAAAATGTCCCAAAAACTTACAACATAATAGGTTCCAAGAAAATAACAAACAAATAAAAATAGTCCTCAACATGACGAGTCTTCAAATCAACCCGTCGGTCCAACTCATATTCGGTTTAGGTTGGTCCATGGATAACCCACAAGCTGAGTCTTAGTGAGTTTGTCTATAGCCTTATAAAGCCTGATAAGTGTGCCTATTAGAATATACAATACATGAGTAATAGAAAAGAGGTTAGTAAACAAATAATTTCGAGGTCTATTTGCTCAAAAAGGACCTTCATCGCCAAGATTTGAAATCATTTAGCTCTTAGCCTAATGATAGGTCTTGTAGGATTTTGATTCCTATCATCTCCTTAGGCTTAAAAAAGATTTTTCCTCAAATCTGATAGATCAAATGCATTAGAGACTCTATATCCTCCTAACAAGCCATCTAAAGAAGTATTATTGCAGAATCCCAATATCTAAAATATTACAGGGGGTAATTGCTTTCTCTCCTCCATTTCTAAGATGTATCTCATCTACAACACAAATAATGATCTATTAGCTACAAAGGTCTTCCATATCTCAACCTATTCTACCGATATTGTTGCCTTCTTTTCTAACTCATATGTATGTCACTGACCCTCATGACCCTCTAATGGTTGGCAGAACTGCTCATAGCCCTCTGAAACCTCTGAAGGTGGACACAACTATCTCTGAACAGTCTGGTGCTCTGGTGGTCGGCTCATCTGGCTCTAGCCCTTATGATCCTCTGAAGGTCGGCATATCTGTATCTGTCAAGGTTTGTGATCTATAGGTTGGCTCATGTAACTAAAAACCTCATGAAACTTGAAGGTTGGTACATCTGCTTCTACACAGTTTGGTCCTCTAAAGGTTTGATCACGTGGCTATGATCCTCAAGAATCTTTGATGGTTGACTTATTCATCTTTGTATCTTTTGGACCTTGATGGCGACATAAGGTTCAATATTATACATTTACCATCCTGTTGGAACATATAAGTATTTCTATACCCGTCATATAATACCATCCTGTCATACAACCATGGCCTACTAAGCAATATATAGGATACACACATGGGTAGAATATCACATTCAATTTCATCATAGTATTTATCCCCTATACAAAAGGGTACCTTAGCCCTTTGGGTCACACAAAGACTCTCCTGATCATTTAACCATGTAATGTATAAGGTTCGGGATGCAGGATAGTTTCAAGTTTCAACTTTGATATTAATGATGTAGCTACAACATTAGTACAACTACCACCATCAATAATAATTACGCATAAGTTTCCTTATATCCTATAAGAAGTATGGAATAAATTTTCCCTTTGTCCATCATTAATGGTTGGAGAGGAACTCAATACTTGATGTACCAAAGTAGTAGAAGTACACACATCATTTGACATGGTTATTAACTAAATTAAACAAGTTAACAACACACTTCACTACAAGCACCACAAAAACACACCCTTACACACCCACGGTGCTCACACACACATAACCAATACAAGAAATGATTATTGTCACTTCAAGTAAAGTTAAATAAATGAAGTACACACAATCACTTCTAAGTAGTTAAGAATTAAATTCAACCACAAATGTTTAAGTAATGGGTTTAATTACTTTCATACTTTAATTACTTATTTGAACTCAAATTCTACTACTCAACTTTCCTTTTCTTGCCTTGGCTTGACACTAATTAAACTCACAATATGCAGCACCTTAACACATGCACAAATGCACAACTTCTTACCGCCACATAACTTCCCTTGCTCATGGTTCCACCACCACTCATGCTACTAACAACAAATACAAAACCACACCAATTACACATACACCCTTTACTAACTTTACAAAATACAACACCACACAACAATCAAATCACCTTAAAAGAAAAACACCAAATCCCTTTTAAGCTTTACACACTCCCATGGTCCACTTACATAAAAACCCCACAACAACTCCAATTACGGCAACAAAAAGTGGTAATAATAATAAACACTTCTCCAAATATGAAATCAATGATTCCAACTAAGCACAATGTGTTTAAGTGATCAATGCACAATAACTTCCACACTTAATGTTTGCTTTTGAAATCAAAATTTCTCACTATTACTCCCGTTCTAATCACGGTATAAACATAATCATACACTTCACATGCAACACCTTCTTTACACAACATAACTCCACAACAATTTATAACACTTCAAGGGTAGCACCTTCCCTACACAACTCTACAATACACTCATACCGCCACTCACACTACATACACACATGGTGCACTCCTTCAAACAACAATAATCATACTTCAAATGTATCACCTCCTTACCTTAACACACACAAGACTTCATGTTGGAACTCCTTTACATCAAAACTTCACAAACAAAGGCAGTAAGCAGCAATTCAAATAACTCGACTAAATGCAACCTTTTCCATAAAAGGTAAGACAATTCAAATTCAAACAACAATCCTTAATGGTACTCAATAACTACTTCAAGTTAATGGATGTTTGAATTTCAAATATCTTCCCATTCTTCACACAATTTCAAATCTAGAATTTATACACAACAATGCTCAATTTCCGAAATCACTAACACTCCATTCACTCTTCTTTGTTTCAAATGATCACTTCCCTCAAATGATCCAATGATCACTTCCCCTTAATCACTTACAGCCAACTCATGGAGACAAGGAATACTATAAGTACTCCACGTCTATAACAACAAGCAACAATTATATCACTTCAATAACACAATGAAATAGCTTAACTTTACTTCACAATTTGGATCAAGGTGCTAACTCAACAATCCTTAATTTCCGAATTCAAAATCAATTAACCCCTTCTCACAACCACAAGCTCTAATACCAAAAGATGATATGCTCAAATGATTAAAGGATCCAAGCACATACACATAACCAATTAAAACAAATTCAATCACCAAATCCAAGTCCATAAGAGGTGTGAACCACTAAATCTTATGAATCAAAATTTGTAAAATAAGTTGCTCTGATACCAAAAGATATGCTTAAAAGTGAGTCTAAGAACACAAAATCCAATTGAAAGACCAACTACACAATGGTAATACAACTAGTCCTCTAATTGCGTAAATCCTCAATTCTTATAAACTAATTTCACAACAAGGATGTGATTAAGATTGAATATCTAAGTATGATAAGCTCTAATACCAAATATGATGTGCCTAAAATCTAAAGCACAATGTACACATTCCAATTGGTGAATGAAATAGATAACTCCATAAATATGGTGTGATAAGTTGATAAAAAATACTCCAAAATAATGTGTAAATAGGGAACAAACAACTCCAAATGGCATGTATTAAATTAGACAAAACCAACCTAATAAACAATGCAAGGGATTCTAATTTTCAACTATAAAGTGGTGTAAACCAAATATTGAATAAGGAACCTTAATTGCGTGAAACTAAAACAATAAGAACCAATCTAATCACAAAATAGATATTACTCACTAGATATAATTGGATGCAACTTAGAAATGACCATGACATAACTCATAAGGATTCTTAGGCTAACTCGCAACAATTCCACACTTGAAATTGATAAGAGTAGAAGCTTGTAAGATGGTGTCTCTCATGGCCACAAAAATGTATAATTTGATGTCAAAGATATGTCCCTCCAAAACCCTAGTTAACAAGTATTTATACTTGCTCCTATTAAGGTAAAAACACTCAAAAAATTACAATTATGCCACTATAGGGTGGTAGGTCCTAAAACAAAAATTACAACAAAATAAAAATGTCCTAAAAACTTACAACATAAATGGTTCCAAGAAAATAAAAATAAAAATAAAAATAGTCCTCAACATGCCGGTTTTTTAAATCAACTCGTCGGTCCAACTTATCTTCAATTTAGGTCGATTTATGGATAACCCACAAGCTGAGTCTTATTGAGTTTGTCTACAACCCTATAAAGCCTAATAAGTGTGCCTATTGGAATATACAGTACATGAGTAATAGAAAAGAGGCTAGTAAACAAATAATTCCGGGGTCGATTTGCTTAAAAAGGACCCTCATCGCCAAGATTTGAAATCCTTTGGCTCTTGCCCTAATGATAGGTCTTATAGGATTTTGATTCCTATCATTTTAGCATAGCGAATAAATATCATGATGAGATTGTATGTGATATCTTTCCTATGCATGCATCCCATATATTGCTTGGCAGGCCTTAGTTGTATGATAGGAGGGTTTTACATGATGGCTTCAGAAATACTTATATGTTCTAGAAAGAGGGTAAACGTATAGTGTTGAACCTAATGTCACCTTTAGAGGTCCAAGAGGTTCAAAGGAAAATAAGTAAACCTTTAGAGGACTAAGAGGTTCAGAGGCAGATAAGTAAACCTTCAGAGGTCTAAGAGGTTTAGAGGCCGATAAGTAAACCTTCAAAGGTCTAAGTGGTTCAAAGGCAAAGTAAACCTTCAAAGGTCCAAGAGGTTCAAAGGCAGATAAGTAAGACTAGGAGGAAGAAGGCCTTATTGGTGGGACAATATGAGTTAGAGGAGGCCATAGCAAATGAGAGACCAGTATATTTATTTTAGATGAGGTATACCCTAGAGATGGAGGGGCATCAGCAACTATGCCCTATGGTATCTCATGTAGTGGATAACTACAGTGATATTTTTACAAATAAATTGCTAGGAGGATATGGCATCTCTACTACATTTAATATTACAAATCTGTTACCTTATTTACCCTATGATGCTCATGAAGACCTATCAGATTGGAGGGCAAATCTTCCATAGGCTATAAGAGATAATTGGTATCATATACCCACATGACCCATAACTAGGGAAAAAGCTAAAGGATTACAAAATTTAGTAATAAGAGTCCTCTTTGAACAATTAGACCCCAAAGATATTTGTTTAGTATCTTCTTTTCCATTTTATAATTATTGTGTATTTCAGCAAGTACATTTGTCAGCTTTTACAAGACAACGAGTAAATTCACTAATGCTCAGTTTGTAGGTTATTCATGGACCTACATAAATCAAAGAAGAATCGGTCCTACATTGTTCCATAGAGGTGCAAGAAGTCAACCATATATGAGGGTCTATTTGTATTTTTCTCTTGATTAGAAATCGACCACATTTTGTTGTTTTCACTTGTATTTTCTTTTGTTAAAATTTCCTTATTGAGAACAAGTATAAATACTTGTAAAGTAGGGTTTGTAAGGGACTTTTGAACATTTTACAAATCTGATTTTATGTGCCCTGGGAGAGCTCCTCTACATGCCATTTTTACTCTTATTAATTTCCTTATTGAAATTGTGGCAAGTTGGCTTAAGGACTATTGTGAGTAATATCAATACTTCTTTGGTTGCATCCAATTATTGCTAGTGAGTCATATCTAGTGTGTAATTGGATTTGTTCTTATTGTGTTCTTGTTTCACACAATTAGAGTTCCATATTTCAATCTAAGGTTCATGCCATTTTAGTGGGAAATTGTAATCAATTGTTCTTGTTTCTTTAATTGATGTTACAATTCAAATTAAGCACATCATGGTGCAAGAATTGAAACATTAAATAGTTTATACCAAAGTCCTTTCGTTTAGATTTAAGGACATTCCTAAATAAGCTAAAGTTAGAACGTTAATGATGTGCCTAAAAGGGGATTAAGCATAATCAAATGGAACAAAAACTAACCCTAAATGCACTCAATCAAATTCTGTTCAATAAGCTAGGAATTACGTGATTCCTAATGGAATGCAAGGAGATCTGAATTCAATAACTAACGAATTAATCAACCACAATGATTCAAAACCTTCAAAACAAACTAATTACACTTGAATTACCATGTGAATTCAATAATGTTCAACAAAATCTCTTCTGAGATCCCCCTTTATATAAATGCAATTCACGGTTTAAAATGATAAGCAATTGTTGATGGCAAATAACAAGATAAGTACTCAAAAAAAGTACACTATTTTGAATCAAACTAACTCAAATCTGACTAAGAAATGAATTCAATCCAACCCTAGATAATACACACTAGAGAAGAAAAGAAAACACAACAATTAGAAATTGATATGACTCACAATTTCAATTGTTGCACTCGCTACAATCTGAACTCTTGGGATTGAAATTGATAAAAGGAAATTGAACTAGGATAACCCTATGCTCTCTCATGCAAAGTGATCTGTTTAATCTGAAAATTGGCCTCCTCAAAACCCTACTTAAGCAAGTATTTATACTTGCTCCCTTTAGGGTTAGAAAGTCCACAAAATTACAACTATGCTACTTTTAGGATAGCTGGTCCTAAATGAAAATTACCAACAAAATGAAAGTGTCCCAAAAGAAATTACAACTTAAAATGTTCCAAGCAAATAACAAATATATAAAAAGAAGTTAGTCTTCAAGATGCCAATCTTTAGGGTACTTTTGAATTGAGTCCCAATGAGGATCCCAACTCACTCAAAAGTATAGCTGTTTTGGCACTCTATAGGATCGTTAAGTGAACCTGCTGGAATGCATAACAATTATAAGGTAAGAATGAAGAAATTAAGTTAGCTTCCTCAGGATTAGGTTTCTCATGTATGATTCTCAAAAACAAGTTGTGTAGAACCTTAGCTCAAGCCATGGTGATAGGTCCTATAGGAATCTGATTCGTATCATCTCCTCAGGCTTCTAGAAGATTTACCTTCAGATCTAATAGGCCTCCATGCATGTCGTCTGGTAAGTACGATGATAGATTTGCAACATTAAAGATCGCTGATACTCCATACTCTTTTGGTAACACTATCTGGTAGGCATTGTTGTTGATGCGCTTTAAAACTCTGAATGGTTTGTCTAATATGAGAGACAACTTTTGTGACTTCCTATGTGAAAACCTATCCCTATTAAGATTAATCTAGACTAAGTCACCTGGATTATAAAGATGAGTTTTCCGGTGTTTGTTTCCCTAGATTCTCTACTATTCCAAGGTCTTTTGAAGGCGTTCAGTTGTTCTGTCATGAATGTGCTGAATTTACCAGGCTCGATCAACTCCACTAAGACTCTCTTCCTTTGTTTTTGGTCTTGCTATAAAATCCAATGGAAGAGAAGGATTATAGCCATAAACAACTTCAAAGGGAGACTTACTGGTTGAACTATGAGTAGACCTATTATAAGCGAACTCAACAATTGGAAGGCACAAGTCCCAATTAGTAAGATTCTTTCCAATTGTCACTTTGAGTAAATTTCAAAGCGTACGGTTGACAATTTCTATTTGTCTATCTATCTATAGATGGCAAGAGGTACTGTAAATAAGCTTAGTACCTAGTCTTCTCCATAATGTCTTCCAAAAGAAACTAAGAAACTTAATGTCTCTATCTAACACTATGTTGTGTGGGACTCCATGTAATTTGACAATTTCCTGCACAAAAATGTTAGCAATAAAAAGGGCATCATCTATTTTGTGACAAGGCACAAAATGTGACATTTTACTGAACCTATTAACAACCACCATAATAGAATCTTTTGCCATTTGTGTTCTAGGTAATCCCAACACAAAATTCATACTGATATCAGTCCAGGGTTTATCTGGTATAGGCAAAGGCATGTATTCACCTTGTACACCTTTCTTCCCTTTAGCTCTCTTACAAATACCATACCTTTCTAACACCCTATGGACATCCTTTGTCATACCTTTCCAAAAGAAATTCTCTCTCAATGTGGCTAGGGTTCTCTTTTCACCAAAGTGTCTAGATAATCCTCCTACATGTGCTTCCCTCACCAATAACTCCCTCACAGATCCATAAGGTATGCATAATTTTCCAAATTTATACAGAAACCCATCAATCATGTAATAACCCTCATACATCTTACCCCCATAAACACCTCTCCATAATAGTTTTGAATTCCTCATCATACATATACTGTTCTTTCAAAAATTCAAAACCCAACAATTTTGACTGAAGAGAAATGATAAGTACATACCGTCATGATAAAGCATCAGCAACAATATTCTGATTACCCTTCTTCTACTTTATCACATAAGCAAAACCCTCCAAAAACTCCACTCACTTGGCTTGGCGTTTAGACAAATTCTACTGTCCCCTGAAATGTTTCAATGATTCATGATTTATATAAATAATAAACTCTCTCAAGAGGAGATATGCTACCACGTCATGAGAGCCCTCATTAAGGAATAAAATTCCTTATCGTATAGAGAATAATTTAAAGTTGCACCACTCAACTTCTCACTAAAATATTCTATGGTTCTCTTTTCCTGCATTAATACAATACCAATTTCTATCTTAAAAGCATCACATTCCAGTTTAAAAACTTTATCCAAATCAGATAAAGCCAATAATGGAGCACAAGTGAGTTTTTCTTTTACCTCTTCAAAACTCCTCTAAGCCCTTTCACTCCAAATGAAAGGTACATTCTTTTTAGTCAATTCTTTGAGAGGACTGAAAATACTACTGAAATTATAGACAAAGTGTCTATAAAAAGATGCAAGTCCATGAAAACTTCTTACCTTGGTAACTGAGGTGGGTGTTGGCCATTCCCTGATTGCCCTCACTTTCTCCTCATCCACCCTAACACTTGAGCCAGATACAACAAAACCTAAAAATGTTACCTCAGCTTGATAAAATGAACACTTTTGGAGATTTGCAAATAGCTGTTGTGCTCTCAACACTAGGAATACTGCCCGAAGATACTCTACATGATGTTTTAGGTCTTTGTTGTATATCAGAAAATCATCAAAATAAAAAACAAAAAATTTTCCTAAAAGCTCTTTCAATACATAATTCATCAGTCTCATAAATGTACTAGGAGCATTACTCAAACCAAAGGGCATAACCAGCCACTCATATAGTCTATGGTGTATTTTAAAGCGGTTTTCCATTTGTCCCCTCTCTCATCCAAATTTGGTAATACCCGCTTTTGAGATCTACTTTGGAGAAAACCTATGAACCATACAACTCATCCAACATATCATCAAGTCTAGGAATATGATACCTATATTTTCTTGTGATTTTGTTGATGGGTCTACTATCGATATACATTCTCCAAGTACCACCCTTCTTAGGAACAAGAAGGGTGGGAACGGCACATAGATTGAGACTCTCTCTGATAAATCCCTGCTCAACCAACTCATCCACCTAGCATTTCAATTCTTTAGCCTCCTCAGGATTCATGCGATATGCAGGTCAATTCGGTAATACTGAACCGGGCATAAGATCAATAGCATGCTCTATCCCTCTCAAAGGTGGTAAACTTACTGGAAAATCATCAGGAAAAATATCAATATACTCATTCAATACCTGAGAAACTATTGAGGGTAAAGATTGTGGTTCATGTACCCCTAGTGTACATCTCAACTAAAGCAAGTATATTGGAGTCTCTTCTATAACAAGCCTCTCCAATTCACCCTGTCCCATCAACAATACCTTCTTTTCCTCAGAATTATTAAACTGTACTGAAACCCCTTTAACCTTAGATGGACTACTAATATGTTGTTGAACCTTTTGAACCTCTAAAGGTGACATCGGATTCAGAATAATTCATTTAACCTCTTTCTAGAATACATGAGTATTCCTAAAGCCATCATGTAAAACCCTCCTGTCATATAACCAAGGCTTGCCAAGCAATATATGGGATGCACACATAGGCAAAATATCATACTCAATCTCATCACAGTATTTATCCCCTACACTGAATGGTACCCTAGCTCTTTGGGTCACATGCAAACTCCCCTAATCACTAAGCCAATGAAATTTATATGCTTTAGGATGTGGAGTGGTGGTAAGTCTTAGCTTCGATACTAACGATGTGGCTACTACATTGGTACAACTACCACCATCAACTATAAAGACACACAAATTTCCTTGTACCCTACAAGAAGTATAGAATAAGTTTTCCCTTTGTTCTTCATCCTTAGTAGCGAGTGTAGTCAATGTTCGGCACAACACATTAACATATTGAAACATCTCACTAGACATTATTGTGTTTTAAATTCAACACCACAATAATAATCCTTACACCTTCCACAGATCAAGTACACAACTACACCATAAATGAAGTACTTACACATAACTACTCTTAAGTAGATAGAATTTAAATTCAGCTCTAAGTGCTTAAGTAACTAGTTTAATTACTTTCACACTTTAATGAATTATTTGAATTTTAAATTCCATTACTCAACCTTTCTTTTCTTATTTTGATTTCACACTAAAATCAACCACAATGTACAACACTTCAACAAATACAAAATAATCAAAATCCACCACCACTCTACTACTCTTATCCTACGATGCAATAAGCTCCGCAATTTTCTTTGCAAACATAACCCTACACACACTCCACAGTTCACACTCCCAAACATACAAGTTTCACCACTACAAACACTAAAGCAAACCACAACTTATACACTAAAATAGAAACAATTCAAATTTAAAAATCAAACCACTTCACTAATTGCAGCCTTTCCTCAAATGGTAAGAAGTAATTTTCAAATTCAAATATACATACATTAATTTCTTCATTCTTAATGTTTGTTTTGAAAATCAAATAATTTCCAAATCTTCCACACTACTCAAATCTAGAAATGCTCAATTACTCCTCTATTTTTTCCGAAAACAAACAATGTAAGGATCACAATTTTTCTTCCCTATACAATTGCACTTCCGAAATTGCATTCAAAATGCACTAACTTTCCTCTTCCTCCACGGTGAAGTCCACAACATAGAAGCTTCAAAAAGTAATCAAAACTCACTCCAACAAGTAGCAAGTTCAACTTCTACTCAAGACAATTCACGCCACTTCAAACAACTACAACAACAATATCAATTTACTCCCAATTTTGGAATTGAAGATGTAAAAACATGAACCCTAAATTTTTGAAATTCAAAATCAAACAACCCTTTTCACAATCTCAAGCTCTGGTACCAAAAAGATGATATGCCTAAAAGGGGATTAAGCACAATCAAATGGAACAAAAACCAACCTTAATGCACTCAATCAAATCCAGTTCAATAAGCTAGGAATTGGATGATTCCTAATGGAATGCAAGGAGATCCGAATTCAATAACTAATGAATTAATCAACCACAATGATTCAAAACCTAATTACACTTAAATTTCCACATGAATTCAATAATATTCAACAAAATCACTTCCAAGATCCCCCTTTATCTAAATGTAATTCACAGTTTAAAATGATAAGTAATTGTTCAAGGTGAATAACAAGTACTCAAAACAAGTACACTAAGAAATGAATTCAATCTAACCCTAGATATTACACACTAGAGAAGAAAAGAAAACACAACAATTAGAAATTGATATAACTCACAATTTCAATTGTTGCACTCGCTACAATCTCAACTCTTGAGATTGAAATTGATAAAAGGAAATTGAACTAGGATAACCCTAAGCTCTCTCATGCAAAGTGATGTGTTTAATATGAAAATTGGCCTCCTCAAAACCCTACTTAAGCAAGTATTTATACTTGCTCCCTTTAGGGTTAGAAAGTCCACAAAATTACAACTATGCCACTTTTAGGGTAGCCGCTCTTAAATGAAAATTACAAACAAAATGAAAGTTTCCCAAAAGAAATTATAACTTAAAATGTTCCAAGCAAATAAAAAATATATAAAAAGAAATTAGTCTTCAAGATGCTGGTCTTTAGGGTACATTCGAATTGAGTCTCGATGAGGATCCTGACTCACTCAAAAGTATAGGTGTTTTGGCACTTTGTAAGACTGTTAAGTGAACCTACTAGAATGCATAACAATTATAAGGTAGGAATGAAGAAATTAAGTTAGCTTCCTCAGGATTAAGTTTCTCATGTATGATTCTCAAAACCAAGTTGTGTAGACCCTTAGCTCGAGCCTTAGTGATAGGTCCTATAGGAATCTAATTCCTATCAGTTAAGGCTCAATTTCACTGATTTGAACTCTAAACATTCTAAGATTAACTATTTACCCATTACCAATGCTAACTAAATTGAAACCTTGATTCTGAAATATATTTCAATTTCACGCTACAAAAAAAAAAAAATAGAAATAACTTGTTCTAGTTTTCGATTCATCACTACAAACTTTGCAAACATTACGGTTGCATGAATATGCCTTGTGCTAGGATCACATATTTTATAACACTTTGTACATATTGCATAATAGGGTTGGAACTTTTTTGTAAATTACTTGGAATAGAAAGTTTTCTTTTTTGAGCATATTACTATTTCACCAGTTTTAAAGTCTCCTCCTATAGAAATCAAAAATGCCCATAAAGCTCTTTGTGAAAGTGTAAGTACTCATGCTCACAGTTAAAGAATCCTACTTACATACTAATCCTCTGTGCATATATTGTAACATTGTATTCTTGAGATATTAATAAAAGTGCATGTTATTTTAGTTACCATTCTTGCTCATA
Source organism: Laguncularia racemosa (assembly GCA_037954665.1). NCBI lineage: Eukaryota > Viridiplantae > Streptophyta > Magnoliopsida > Myrtales > Combretaceae > Laguncularia > Laguncularia racemosa. The sequence continues at coordinate 114,297 of JBBMOL010000406.1, forward strand.
TCCCTTTTTACTAACTATTGCTTTATTATTATTATATGTTGCCTTATAGATATATCAGCCATTATAGGTCAAATTAAGTAGTCATTAGGCCTACCTACTACCAGAGAAGTAGGATAGTAAATGTCACACAATTTTAAAGTGTTAGCAAAAGCTTAGGGCTCTTAGACTATATCAATAAATATCAAAGCTTTAGTTATTCTTACATAAACAACCATGACATTTTAAGATGACATAAATAGAAGATTTGAGAGCATTGAAAAATGACTCACTTGCTTGGGTATTTTGACTAAAAAGCTATCTCGGGGTAAAAATTAAGGCTAAATAAACAAAAATAAGGTGTTGATAATAGTGATTATTCTTACTAACCGTGATCATCTACTAATTTGTTGGACTTGTTTGAGAAGATTTTAGGTAATGTTATATTTTGAGGACAAAAATGGTTATGCTAGCCTTACTATGACTAACAAAATGAAAAGGGTTGTGAGGGTAGCAATCATGCTAGTGTAGAATTTTAAATATGGTTGTTTGTTACATAGCTCCTTTTATATATTTTGAAAGTTTAGATGGTTATAAAAGCTTTTACAAGCCAACAATATAAATACTAGGCTTTTAGTTAGGTGGACCATATTTGATGCACATTTTCTTTAGTAGTTGTAATATATAATAGTTGGCAAAAAGAAGTTTAGATGGTTAAATTAGCTAGTGAATGAAGTATATTTAGAGAATTTTGTTGACAATAAGTGAAGAATAAAGTTTCGATGTCCTTTACAAAATTATTGTGGAGAATCATTATAGGTGTTTAAAGATTTCCATACTCTTGCTTGATTGACAAGATTATGTAACCAATTGATGCATCTCAATGGTTATAGGGGGTGACAGTATATTGAACAAAAAAATCTAGTAGAATCATTCAAGCCATCATGAAGCAAAACCAAAATTAAAACTTGGTTCTTTTAACCTTGAAAGAATTACTCTTGGTTTCTAAAAAGATTTAACTATTGGCTAAATTCTTTCTTATAGATTTATTTTATGATTGAGTAGATTTTATAAGAAGACTTAGCAATAATGGGTGTAACTTAGATGTGCATGAAAGAAAATAATTCAAAAATGATGGTTAACAAGAGAACAATATATTGTAGTGTCTTTATTTGAGAAGTTGATGAAGAAGAATCTATGTTTGTTTGTTGTCATAGCCATTAAATTGAAAAAGAAGTTTTAGCGATCCATTAAAGTGGAACAACATTGAACAAGTAAATTTGAATTCAAATATTCCTTCATTCATCTAATACTTAAAATTAAAGGCAAAGTGTGAAATATGAATATTAAGTGTGTTTACATGTTGTGTTACGGTGTATTAAAAGTGTGATGTAGTGACTAGCATGAAAACACAAGATCAATTGATGATTGATCATAGAAATCAGAAGAAAGTGACAAAGTCTCTTTCAAGCACATTTCATATTGTAGTATCTAATAAAATAAAAACCTAAAAACAATGTACTATAAAAGCCTTAAACATACTCCACTAACTTGACAACGTAATTCAGCACGGTCTTCAACATAAACATGTAAAAGCCTATATATCTTTCTATGGACATTTTCCTCCAACATGCCCTACCTTGCACGGGCATGCTTACACCCATATCACCTAACACGCCCATTGGCTAAGGCATGTTTATGCCTATGTTGGCTTACATGTTTACCTGCATGGTTACTCCATCTTACACTACATCTTACTTTGCATCATTCTTATCATGCACAGTGTCTTGCTCTGCATCATTCTCTCCCACCTGAGAAAGACTCGACCTTGAGTTCTCTTCTGGATATAAAGGAACATCATCTAGGTAAAAAGGAAATATATTTTCCACATTGAGCGTCTTTGAAATGCCCATACTATTAGATGATCTAACTATATAAGCATTATCATTAATCTTCTACACTATCTAATACAAGCCATACTTTTTGAGTTGTAGCTTGTTGTACTTTCTCACTAGAAACCTCTCTTTTTGCATAAACACCATTACTTGATCACCTACTAAAAATAACTTCTTCTTACAATGTTTATCTATTGTTGTTGCTTTATACTTGACATTAGATTGCTCTATCTTCTCCTACAGCTCTTCCATTACATTCTGCCAATTTTTTTGCTAAATTCTTTGTTGTAGCACTAAACTTAGAAGTCTTGGGAAGTTTGATCAAATCTAAAGCATGTTAGGGAATCTTAGTGTAAACTATAGATAATGGATATTTCCCTATTGTTTTGTGAATCGCACTATTGTAAGCAAATTCTACCTGAGCTAATGCAACATCTAACTATTTCGGCTTCTCCCTACAAACATTTCTAATCAAATTACCAAGTGTTCTATTTGTAGCTTTAGTTTACCCAACCGTTTAAGGGTGATCTATGCGATTGTAGTTTGAGAATGAGTCAAACATCTACCACAAAGTTCTCTAGAAATGACTTTACTATCTCTATCTAATGTGATAGACTTAGGTACCCCATGGAGACAAACAAGCTCTTTGAAAAATAGCTTAGCAATGGCCTATGCATTTGCTATTTCTTGACACATAATGAAATATGCTATCTTAGAAAACCTATTAACTACCACAAACATAGAATCTATGCCCTACTGAGTACAAGGCTACCCAGTACAAAGTCCATTGATAAGTCTTCTCATACATTTCTAAGGATAGGTAAGGGCATATACAATCCAGTGTTCTGGGATTCCCCTTTAGCTCTATGGTACATATAATAATGCTACACCATCTTGCAACATCCCTCCTCGAATGAGGCTAGTAGAATCTATCATTAACTATAGCAATTTTTTTGTCTTTACCCAGATGACCAACCAATCCACCCCCATGTAGGTCATAAATCAACTTCTCTCTTAAAGAAGATTCAAGCACACACAATTGATTTCCCTTCATTAAATAGCCATCATAGATATGAAAATTGTCATAAGGTTGCTTAGTCACACACTTCTCCCAAGTCTCCCTAAAATTAGCATTAGCTTCATATAATTCCTTCAAGTGTTCCAACGCTACAACCTTAGTAGATAAAGTTACCGTAAGATTGGCCCTCTTACTCAAAGCATCAACTACTTTGTTCTATACCCCTGATTTATGTATCAACTTGAAAGGAAACTTCTGTAAAAAATGGATCTACCTCTCATGCATGTCCTTGCTAATTTTGGTTTGGTTATTCAAATACTTGAGTGCATCACAATCCGAATATAACAAAAACTCTTTACCCACTAAATAATGCTCCAAAGTCCTTAGGGCACACACAACTGAATAGAACTCCTTACCATATGTAGATCAACACCTATTGGAATCACATAATTTTTCACTAAAGAATGCAATTGGTTTCTTTTCTTAAGACAAAACATCCTTTATACCAACTCCACTTGCATTACAATCCACTTCAAACAATTTATCAAAGTTAGGTAATGCTAGGATAGGTGCACTACATAGCTTTTCTTTTAAAATAGAAAAACTAATCTCAAATTCTTCACTCAATTGGAACTTTCCTTTCTTTAAACACTCAATCAAAGGAGCTACAACAATGCTAAAGTGCCTAATAAACTTCTTGTAAAAGCTAGCCAACCTTAGGAAACTTTGCAACCTAGTGACAATTCGTAGAATAGGCCATTCTCTAATTGCCTTCATCTTCTCTTCATCTACCTGAATCCCATCACTATTAACTACAAAGCCTAGAAATAGCAACTTTCTAGATAAGAAAATGCACTTCTTCACATTCACATACAACTTACTCCCCATTAAAATAGTCAGCACTTCCTTTAAATGTACCACATGCTCCTCTTCAAATTTACCATATACTAAGATATCATTAAAGTAAAAAACAACAAAATTACTAATGAATGGTTTCAAAACTTGGTTCATGACTCTCATGAAAGTGTTTGGTGCATTGCTAAGGCCAAAAGGCATAACTAGCCACTCATAGAGATCTTCTCTAGTCTTGAAGGTTGTCTTCCACTAGTCTTCTAGCTTGATCCTAATCTGGTAATAGCCACTTCTCAAATCAATATGTGAAATTACGACAACTCTACTCAATCAATCCAGCATATCTTTTAGTCTCGAAATTAGGAATTTAAACCTAATGGTAATTTTTTTTATTGCCCTACTGTCCACACAGATCCTTCAACTCCTATCTTTCTTATAGTCAACAATGTGGGTACAACACATAAACTCTTACTGTCTCTAATGAATCTCCTATAAAGTAACTCCTATACTTTCTCCTGTAACACTTGCCTCCTTCGAGCTCATCTTGTAATGTGGAAGTTTTGGCAAACTCGCACTAGGGATTAAATTAATGTGATGTTGTATGCTCCTCATGGGAGGCAAACTATCTAGTAAGTCATCAGGTAATACTTTGTTTAAGTCATCCAACAACCCCCTGATACTATTTAACACCTTTACACTCTTTTCGTCCCTATTAATTATCATTACCTACTTCATAATTAGCGCATGTACAGTTTAGGATTCCCTCTTAGTATCCTTCATCTCCATTTTTTATTGTGTAATTGTGAAGAATGAATGTCCCTTTACCTTACTAGGTTTAGAATGACTTGCTAACTTCAAAGGAAAGAAAGTAAACTTCACCCCATCCTTTTTCAACTTGTACACATTCTCCCTACTCGCATGTTAGGTATTAACATCATACTACCAAAGCCTACTAAATAGTAAGTGATAAGCATCCATATCCACTATATCACAATATACTTCATCTTGGTATTTACCAATAGAAAAAGGTACTTTATAGCATTCTTTAACCTCAATTTTCTTTACTACCTTAATTCACCTAATGGTATATAGATAAAGATGCTTCTCTATTGGTATTTGCAACACTTGCATGGCTTCCTTGCTTATAATATTCTCACAACTGTTACTATCTACTATCAATTTAAAGATTCTTCCATCAATTGTGCATTTGGTGCAAAACAACTAATGTCGCTAAGTCTGTCCCTCCTGTTTTGGTGTTAGCATCAATTTCTTAATTATGTAAGCCTGTTCATCATATTCATTTTCATCTTTATAATACTCATTAACCTCATCAAGCTCACAATTAATTCCATCATGTTCCTCTCTCTCTACTATGTTGACCCATCTTCTGTTAAGGCACTCATTAGACTAATGTCTTAGTTGACTACAGCAGTATCATTTCCCTAATATTGGCATCCTATAAGGATTGTTCTATCTCTATGTGTCCTTCGTCTTGACTAGTTTCTTACCCTTTGCTCTCTCTTCTTTCTTATCAATAACTTCTCCTTGTGCCTCTAAGGTAGTCTTACTCTACTCAACTATAGGTTTACTTGAACTTTCAACCCCAAATCTCCTACTACCACCATTAAATCGACTATTCTTCTCCTATAACATTAATTCTACCCTAAGAGCTATGTTTTTAGCCTTATTTAAAGTCTATGGAACATGGACCTTGTCACACCTCAAAAGAGGGTTTATAAGTATCCACTAAAATCATCATGGTACGTGTGCACCCGTTACTCTACTCATTTTGCGTTTGATGGTAAGGCATGAAGTTTCCTCCTTAAGGAACTTTAGGCGAACAAGATTCAAATGTTAAACACTTCTTCAACATGATTCTGATACAAGGTTTCGAAAGGAAGGATCTTCCTCGACATGCTTTAAATGCTCCATTGTGAAGTCCATTTCATTCCAAATATCCCCTAAGCCATCATCTTAGATGTTGCTTAAATCATTTCGTTTACCATCTACACCATCATAGATGTTTCTCTTGTCCATGAAGCATCTTTGAACCTTTCATGTATCCAATTGTCTCTAATATCTTCCAATGATTTACTTGTAGGATAACCTACAGGATTTAATAGTCCTTAAAGGTTTTGTATCATCTTCTTTCTTCTCTTCTTTGTTGACATTTCCGCCTATGGGTCCCTTATACTTGCTACTAGTTTTTATCCTCACTTACGCTTCCATTACCATACATACACTAACCTTTCCTACATACCACGTACACACACCCACATATTCTTATCCATATACATATACACTTCACACACCATATACGCACCTATACATACATACACACGGCCATACCATACACCTTATACCATTAATACATACTTACCCACATACTCTACACACACTACAGACCTCCTATATCCATATTCACATACCCACACCGTATACCATCTCTTACATATACATACGTACCTATACACTTCTCACACATTACATTCACCTCCCATATACGTACTCACATACCCACACTGCATACTATCTCCTACACACACATACATGTCCATACACCACATACTATTTCACATACATACATACATACCCACACACACCACTCCTTCCTTATATATATACACATACCTAGACACCACATGTCTTCCATACATATACACACATGCCACATACTCCACACACTATCCATATACACACTAGTACCACACACCCCACACCTCCCATACATATACACACACCCTTACACGCTATATAGCATCTACACATACACACATATGGTTCTTCCTTTACATATACACGCACCCTCACACACCACACACTATCTCATACACATACGCACACCCTTACACATGCCACACATCATCACCAACACATACACACATCCTTTCACACACTACACACCTTCAACCACACATACACACATCCTTACATACAGTACGTACCATCACCTACACTTACACACATCCCTACACACACTTTGCACTATCACCCACATTTACACATATCTCCATGTACATCACACCCACCGTCACCTACACTATCCTCACATACACCACAGACCTTCATTCCCACACACACACATATACACATCCTTATACACACACCATACACCACCATCTACACATACATACATTCATACACATACCTCACACCATCACATACACATACGCACATCCCCACATACATTACGTACCTACCTCCTCCTTTCCCACACATATACACACATTCCTACACACACACCACCCACCGTCATATACCCACATCTTCACATACATTACACACCTTCAATCACACACACATACATACACATCCTTCATTCATACGCACTCATATACACATCCTCATTTATGCACACACACATACACATCTCCATTCACGCACACATACATACACATATTCATTCCCGCACATACCCATACACCTCCTCATTCACGTACACACACATACACATCTCCATTCATGTACTCACACATGTACATCTTCCTTCACACACACACACATACACATCTTCATTCACACACACACTCACATACACCTCATCCACGCACATAGCCACACACAAGCCCGTTACCTACACACACATATCCTCATGCACATCACACCATCCTTCACTACACACACACATCCCCATTCACATACACCCACACACTCACACACACCCACGTCCTTCACATGCACATAGACATTCTCACTCATATCACTCCATCCTTCACCACATACATATATCCTCACACACACTACACCTTTACCCGCACTAAGGACTCCCTTCTCCACTTTCTCACTGCACTAGCTTACTACAGCTATTGGGTCGTCGTTGCTGCTATTTTTGGGCTAGTCGTCATAGTTGCTGTAGAGATCACCGTTGCTACTGTTGTCACGATTGTTGCGGTCGTGGTTGTCATTATTGTTGCCATCATTGGGTGGCTACCATTCATGGTTCCTTGCACACTTAAACATCCACACATCAAACACTATATCTATACAAACACATCTCTACTCTTCTCCTTTAGCTAGGTGCTGCTGTCATCGTCGGTGTTGTTGTTGTTGGGTCGTTGCTGCTGGGGTCGAGGTCATCACAGTTGCTGCCATGGTCGAAGTTAAAGTGGAAAAAAGGATGTGATGGAGAAAGTGATGAAGGGGAGACAACACCGTGTCAAGGGCATCCGAAAATGACGAGGAAGAAGAAGAAAATAAGGGGAAGCTGCACAAGTCGTCCGGAAGGAGAAGAAGAAGAAAAGAAAAAGAAAAGTGAAGGATAAGATGGGGATGAGGGGCTGCCTGGCGATGATGTGATGGATGTGACAGATCAGACCTGTCACGCCCCCTGCTATTGTTGCCATCGCATCCAGTCCAGTGAGATTTGATTTTTTTTTTTTTTTACAAATATATATTATATTTTGATTATATTTCATATTATAAATGTCGCTATTTTATTATTTTGTTCATGTACAAAAATATCTTTAAATTTTATATTTTTAATATTTTATTACAAAAGCTTATGTCTAGCTAATCTAATTAATTTAAATTAATTTCATTATTTAATCTAATATTGTTTGAAAATTACATTTTGAAGAATTTATTATTCTATTTAGTTTCTTTAATTGTTTATATAACTTTTCAAAACTTTTAGGAATTTACAGACCCCAATTTTATCGTGAATTCACAATTTCAAATCATTTAGGTATCTAGCCACCTACTAACCTTCACTCTCTTATAGGTTATTCCACTATGCCAACCACATGAATTTCATGGTATATTCATGTAAGGTCCTCTATCTCTAGTGATATCACTGATATTGCTGAAAAAGGATTTTGTCATAATTAGGAGGTAGGAAATCCAATGTGCTTAAATGACTAAAGCACATGCACTCAATCAATTGAAGCAATTCTAATCAACAACCAACTCCACAAGAGGTGTGAACCCTTAATCCCTTATGACTTCAAATGTGTAAAACAAGCATGATATGATACCAAATGATTCAAGCACATAACATCATCCAATTGGCGTGAACAAAAATAACAACCAACAATTGGCTTGATCAACCACTTCATAAGTTATCCCTAATTCACGAAAATGGAAGCCAAATGGATATATGGAATAAACAATTACAAGAATATCAATGGATAATAAAGGAAATGAACTAAGATTCCATTCAAATTGAAATGTTTCAAATTTGAAAATAGAACCCTAAATTCACGTGAACAAAAAAGAACTAACAAATAGCACCTAGATATGACTCACTAAGTACAATTTGTAAAACAACTAGAGATGATTAATATTACTCACAATCACTTTAGTTGGTTCTCGCCACAATTTCAATGATGAAATTGATAAGAGATCAATTGCAAGCAAGGGGGACTCCTAACGGCAACAAAGGGTGTTTTTTTTTTTCAAAATCTCAAAAAGGCTCCCTAAAAATCTTGGTTAGCAAGTATTTATACTTGCTCCAATTAGGGTTAAAATGTCCCAAACTTTTATGTCTATGCCACTAATGTGGCCAGTCCTAATTTAATAAATACAAGCAAATAAAAATGTCTTAAAATGATTACAAAGTAACCGGTTCAATAATAAAATTACAAGTACAAAAAAATAGTCTTCAAATAGCCGGTTCTTCAAGTCAAGCAAGTAATTTGTTGGTCCAATTCATCTTCGGTTTAGGTTGGTCCATGAATAACTCACAAGCTAAGTCTTAGTGAGTTTGTCCATTACCCTGTAAAACCCGACAAGTATGCCTACTAGAATACACAACACATAAGTAATAGAAAAGAGGTTAGCTTACAAATATTTTCGAGGTCGGTTTTGTCAAAGAGGACCCTCATCGGCAAATTTTGAAATCCTTTAGCTTTTGCCCTAGTAATAGTTTTTGTAGGATTTTGATTCTTATCATCTCCTCGAGCCTCAAAAAGATTTGTCCTCAAATCTGACAAATCAAATGCAATCGAGACTATGTATCCTCCTAGCAAGTTATCTAAAATACCATAGGGGGTGATTGCTTTCTCTCTTCCATTTCTAGGATATACCTCATTTGCAACACATATAATGGTCCATCATCTACTAAGACCTCCCCTATCTCAAACTGCTCCACCGATATTATTTTCTCCTTTCATGTTTCACTCGTATGTCTTTAACCCTCTTGGTCCTCTAATGGTTTACTCAACTGCTCATGAACCTTAGGAACCTTTGAAGGTGAACACAACTGCCTCTGAACCATTTGGTCCTTTGGAGGTTAGCTCATCTGGCTATGACCCTCAGGAACCTTTAAAGGTTGGCACATCTATATCTGACTAGTTTTGTCCTCTGAAGGTTGGCTCATGTAACTAAGAACCTTAGGAACCTTTGATGGTTGGCATATCTACTTCTACACAGTTTAATCCTTTAAAGGTTAGTTCATGTGGCTATGATCCTCAAGAATCTTTGATGGCCTATCGATCTGTTAGTGAACCTTTTGGACCTCTAAAGATGACATCGGATTTAGAATGATGCATTTACCCTATTTCTGGAATACATATGTATTCTTGAAGCCATCATGTAAGACCCTCTTATCGTATAACTAATAATCGCTATAAAACTCCAAATTCTATGAAGATTTTAAGCTCTTTTAAGTTGATAATTAATCAAAAATCATCCAAAATTGATGCTTAATCAAGGAATATGTTGCTTTCAGGTGTAATGAAGATCATTGAAAGAAATTGAGAAGAAAACAACAAAGAAAAAGGAAGAAGAGCATCTCCCCTGCATGCTACACCCCCATATCAAGGGCATATGAATCAAACCACCACCACACCCCATATCAGGGGCGTATAGAAGAGAAATCAGGAGCAGAAGACACCACACCCCTAATATGGGGGCTTGCCAACTTCAAAGGATAACCTGAGTCCACCACGCCACTTACCACGGGGCATATGAGACTAGAAGTGGAAGACACCATGCCCCTAATATGGAGGTGTGCCAACTTCAAAGGATGACCCGAGACCACCACGCCCCTTGCCACGGGGCATAGTGAGGGGCGTATGGAGTCACGACCTATTTTCTCTGACTTTTTCTTTTCTCTCTCCTCCAACCCTAGCACCTATATATATATATATATATATATATATATATGTATACATATGAGAAAAGGAGGGAATGGTAGAGCTAGGGTTTTAGACTTCATTTTCTCTTCATTTTCATATCTTTTTCCTTAGTTTTCTACCCAACAATCCAAGGAGATTCAAGCAAGGCATTCAAGATTCACTCTATCCGAGTTGTAATCATGAACTCTAGTTTCTCTTCATGTATTTGTTCTATCATTGTTAGATCTATGGAAGAGTAAACCGTAGACATAGATCTCGTTTGAACTATTTTGTCATATGATGAAGATATGATTTAATTGAAGTTTTATTGATGTTCTTTTGTTCCATTACGTGTGCTTCATATTTATCTTAGATTCATATATCTAGAATATGATTTTATGCTTAATATCATTTGAGTTGATTGAGAAATCCTTTTTATGATTAGACCTATGTTTTGGATGAGATTTGCTCGTGTTTCTAGAGATAGAATATTGAAAACCTTCTGTTGAACATATTCAATTAGGGTTTATAGGATTAATGCGATTCTAGATTGCTATTGATTAAGGAGAGATCTTAATTGATAAATCTAGGATTAGATAAGTTAATATACTTGGGAAAGTAATTATCTTGCTTCTTGGAACTTAATAGCTTAAGTACTCAGAAACGTTAATCCTTAGCTTCTAATGATTCATGTGATAATATAGGTATATAATGAGATCTAGGTTGCTTTGTTATCAAATTGCACCTTATGTTGTTGAAGTAGTTTTAGTTAAAATTTTAGATTGTTAACTATTTTTAGTCTTTAATACACTTCATCTCAATTTGTTGGTTAGATAATAGGGAAAGAGCTAGTACTAGTAATTATTAATCTTCTCTCGATGGAACGACCCTACACTTAACATTACATTACATCCACGATAGGCACACTGCCTATTGCAATGTAGTTAAAATTAGTAACAGGTATTATAAATATTAAAACTACGGTTGGCAACGATCAATAACCATGGTCTACCAAGTAATATATAGGATGCACACATAGGTAGAATATCACATTCAATCTCATCATAGTATTTATCCCCCATACTAAATTGTACCCTAGTCCTTTGGGTCACATAAAGACTCTCCTGATCATTTAACCAATGTAATGTGTAGGTTTTAGGATGCAGGGTAGTTACAAGTTTCAATTTCGATACTAATGAGGTAGCTACAACATTAGTACAACTACCACCATCAACAATAATGACACACAAGTTTTCTTGTACTCTATAAGATGTATGGAATAAATTTTCTCTTTATCCATCATTAATGGTTGGAGAAAAAGTCAATACTTGATGTACTAAATGAGTAGAAGGATTCAAATCATTTGACATGGTTGATCACTAACTTCAATAAGCCACAACACACTTCAACACCCACGGTTCAATCAAGCAACCATGACAATAAATACTTCTTGTCACTTTAAGTATAGTAAAATAATTGAAGCACAAATAAATACTTCCAAGTAGTTAAGATATTAAATTCAACTAGCAAGTGTTTAAGTAATGAGTCTCATTAACCTTCACACTTAAATGCTTGTTTTTTAATTCAAATTTCACTACCCAATTCCCTTTCTTAGTCACGGTTTCACACTCACAATTAGTGTTAATGTGCAACACCTTACACCACACATAATCCTTCAAAATCCACACCACCACTTACTCTACATACACATACGGTGCACCCACTTCTATCCACAACAACAACACTTCAAGTGTAGCAACTTCTTGCCTCAACACACTTAACATTACACGTTATAACTCTTCAATTAAAATACCCTTACACAGCTATACATACACACAATCACGATGCACTCAATTCACTAAAACACCACTTTATTTTACAACACCTTCTCCTTAACACACACACAACACTTCAAAGTATACAATTCCTTGCCACTACACAACTTCAATTCGAATAACAACCCTCCAAATGGCATGAACCCTAAATCCTTTATAATCCAATTTGTAATTCAATTAATCTTAACACCAAAAGATGATGTGCTTAAATGGATCAAGCACACGACACAAGATTAATTGGAAATCCAATGATCAACAACACTAAAAATGGCGTGAACTTCTTATACAAAAGCCTCCATGCAAATGATGAATCACACTAGTCATTGAATAACCACAATCAACAACACAATTTAGGATCCAATTTCACTAAATTTCAAGCAATATAATGATAGAATTGACCCTACAAATGACATGAAATCAAGAACCAATAGAACACTATCCAAATCAAAACTAGATACTACACACTAACATGAAATGGAAACAATTAAGGAAATGATATGACTCACAAATCCTTAAGCTGCTACTCGCCACAATTCCTTGAAGAATTGATAAGAGTCTTATGAAAATTTGAGTAGAACCTTAAATTCTCATGAAAATTGGCAGCAAATTGTATACTCTCAACTAACTCTACAAACCCTACTTAATTAAGTATTTATACTTGCTCTCTTTAGGGTTAAAATGACTAAACAATTACAACTACGCCACTAAAGGGTGGCCGGTCCTAAATCCCCAAAATACAACCAAATAAAATGTCCTAAAAGCTTATAAAATAAATTGTTCAAAGAAATAAATTACAAGTACAAAAGATAATAATCTTCAAAGAGCCAGTTCATCGAGTCAATGTTAAGCACAACAGGCCATTAGATGTGAATTTGATGATGTCCCTAATTTGACCAACAGTGAAGTTCATGTGGCTTCCCATGAAGAATGATCATTGTACCTGCTAGACTACCATTTAAACTTTTATTTGATAAAGAAAATATATAAGCATGCAAGTGATTTGGATCATCATCCAAATCAAGTTCCCTATCCATCAAGATCGCTAGGTAGATTCCCATTAGGTAATCAAAATCAAAACATCAACCCTAGACATGTATGAAACCCTATTCTATTGCTAGATGCCAAAGTGGTAGAGGATAACTCCACTTTTATTGAAGAGGATGAACTATATGATGTAGTGTCATATAGGTATGGCAGGCCTTATGTAGAGGAAAACCAGATGTGTTGGGAACTAGGTAAGTGATAGGAATCAAAATCCTGTAGGACCTATCACCAGAGCAAAAGCTAAAGGGTTACAAAATTTAGCGATAAGGGTCGTCTTTAAACAATCCTACCTAAAGAACATTTGTTTAGTAACTTCTTTTCTATTACATATTTATTGTGCATTCCAGCAAGTACACTTATCAGTTTTTACAGGACGATGGACAAACTTGCTAAAGCTCAGTTTGTGGGTTATTTATGGACCTACATAAACTAAAGAAGAACCAGTCCAACAATATGTTCAATTGAAGTGAAGAACCGACCACTTGAAGACCATTGTATTTGTAATTGTTGCTTATGGGAACTAGCTATTTTATTTTGTACTTGTATTTTGTGATTTTGGAACTAGCCACTTAAGTGGCATCCTTGTAATTTTTGTAGTATTTTTACCCTAATTGAAGCAAGTATAAATACTTGCTAACTAGGGATTTTGAGGAGCTTTTTGACAATTTAGAAATCATACACTTGTTGTCATGAGGGTTATCCTTCCATTGCAATAGATCTCTTATCAATTTTTTAGTGAAATTGTGGCGAGAACCAACTAGAGTGGATTGTAAGTAGTATCAATCCTAAGTGTGTTGTTTAATTGTGCTATATCCGAATTACAATTGGTTGTGAATTAAGCCATGGATGTCATTTGATCTTTAGGGGTTTTAGTGTGTGTTGGAGTCATGCATCTTGTGGCTTGTTGAATGATTCTTCAATTGCCATTGTTTAATTGCAATCCATCAAATGAAGCATATCATGGCTAAATGTAGGAAGTTAGGTATATAACCCTCCTGTTTTCTTCTCATAACTCCCCATTTTTGTTATTGTAAACAACCCTCCTATTTTATCTACATTGATGAAATTACAAGGCAAAGAATGAGAATTGTTGGTTCAAGAAAAATAATGTCAAGGATGATTTAATCAACTTTTTTTGCATTCTTTGCTATAGAAAGATTTGATTTTTTTAAAAAAGTATACAATAACATAAACTCAAGAGGTGTTTGATTGTTACTATTGGAGTTTTTAGATTTAGTATTACATTTAGTATCATCTAGTGTTAGAAATCTATTTGAATTTCTAGATAATCTTTCTTTAGATTTTGTAACATTGGCTATCTGTCATCTTGGTTTATGATGGAGTGCAAATTGTAATTTTTTTTGTTTTTTGGGTATGTTGAAAATGTAGCATTTCGATGTCCAGTTATAACTTTGTTCTCATTAAATAGCGTGCTACTTCTTCTCCGACCATTCATTTTGGTTGAACAGTGTCTAGTGTCTAACAATAGCTTTATTGTCGAGGTAAGTTGTCCATTCCTTTCCCAATTTAATTAATTGAACATAGGGCGTGATTGTGTGCAAAATGAAGCCATGCTATTGTGTTGTGTGATGTTAGGATATCATGTTGTCCCGTTATGCCTTGTTAGAAGGATTGTACAATGATTCCTAATACTCTAGCCATAGAATACACCTCTTTAGGTGTTGTATATGCACTTTATTCTTTTGAGCTCTTTTTTACTAATGAATTCCAATTTTACTTTACTGTATTTCAATCTAGCATGATTAGTTTAAAGCAATATACCAATGCCATTCTACACATGGTTTTCATGGAATGACTTATGTATTATCTGGTATTCAGCATCTTAGTCCTTGGATATTAAATGCTATAAACCAACCATGTTTTTTATGTTAGCAACCATGTCTTGTGGTGTTAATCCATATGTTGTATGAGGTAATCAACACTTATCTATTTTATACAATAGACCATTCAATGAAGAATGGAACAATTGTCCTGGTGGTTCTTATTTGTACTAGTATATCATCTCATTGGAAAAAGATCACCAATTTAAACATAGCATTATACTAATCAAGGCTTGGTGTTATTATGAAAGTCATATTCTTAGTGTTCATCATGGTTTAATTTCCACGTATGCCCTAGAGACACTTGTTTTATATATCTTCCAATTGTTCCATTCTCAATTGAATGGTCCTCTAGTGGTGAGCCAATTAAGCAAATACATTCACTTGTCTCATATATTTAATTTATGATTTCACAAATGTACTAAGTAATCATGTTTTATGATGATATGTCATGTACAAGTTTTTGGACTACTATAGCAAATGTACTAGGTTACGTATTCTCTATGTTTCATGTCTCTATTAGAATGGAAAAGGCACCTTGAAGGAATACTCCATCCTGTAGTCCTAATTTAAATCCTGTACATGTTTGTTATTGCTTTGTTACATGTCTTTATAATCCCTAGCTTCTATATAAGACTCTTTATCTATTTTTTTTTTTAACTGAAATCTATTATTAAGAAGGGAAAAAGTTAACACACTCTAGTAGCACCTCTA
Organism: Laguncularia racemosa; assembly: GCA_037954665.1. Classification (NCBI taxonomy): domain Eukaryota; kingdom Viridiplantae; phylum Streptophyta; class Magnoliopsida; order Myrtales; family Combretaceae; genus Laguncularia; species Laguncularia racemosa. The sequence continues at coordinate 130,527 of JBBMOL010000406.1, forward strand.
ACATTTGAGGCTAGTAGAAATTGGGAACTGGGATTTGTATATCTGATAGATTTTCTTATTAATTGTGAAAGATACTAACTAGGTTGACTTAGCACTTCTGGAAGAAAGCTTTAGCTAATGCAACAATACCTTATAGTGTTATTATGAACTTTGATTGTATATTTACTGTGCCAATGCAGTCTTCAAGTTAAAGTAAACATTGATTTTCTTCAAGTCCTTGAAATGAAGTAAATGAAGAATTGTTTAGTGAGATTGGGATTAAAGAGTCATAATTATCCGTTTTGCTAGATACTGAAGTCTAATTGCCACTGGAAAAAAGTTGTTTCTTGAAAATATATTGATTGACTGATGTTAAGAATGCTAAGGTTATGATGGGAATCAACCCTATGATTCCAATAGTGAGGAAACCAAATTGGATACATGAGCCCAGATTTCCACATGTTGTCATATCTATCTAATAATACATTATCTTTACATTGTAGTAGGTAAATTTTTCAATTTTACAAGATGGAAAATAAAATGCACTAAGGATCAATTGTGGTTCACTCTTAGACTTATATCTACCGGTCCACAAGTGTTCTATTGAAGTGAAGAACTAGCCATTTTGAAGACTTATTTCTACTTGTATTTTTGTATTTGAGAACCGGCTATTTTAGTGGTTTTGTTGTAATTTGGTTTTATTATTTTTACCCTAATTGGAGAAAGTATAAATACTTGCTAAGTAGGGTTTAGAAGTAGCTTTTTGAACTTGAGAAAACACACCTGTTCTTGCCATGAGGAAAGTCCTTTTCACACAAACCTACTCTTATCAATTTCAATTGAAACTGTAGTGAGTTTGCCTTAGGAGTATTGTAAGTCATATTGATAGGAATCAAAATCCGACAAGACCTATCATTAGGGCAAAAACTAAAGGAATTCAAATTTTGGCAATGAGGGCCCATTTTGAGCAGATCGACCCTAGAATTATTTATATATTAACCTCCTTTCTATTATTCTTGTATTGTATTTTCCAACAGGAACACTTATCAAATTTTATAGGGCAATGGACAAACTCCCTCAGACTTAGCTTGTGGGTTATCCATGGACCGACCTGAACCGGCGATGAGCTGGGTCGATGGATCCTATAGAAGACCGGCATCATGAAGACCATTTCTTTTATATATTTCTTCTTTTATGAACTATTTTGGTTTTGGGAGACTTTTATTTCCTTGTAATTTTCATTTAGGGTTAGCCACCTTAAAAGTGGCAAACTTATAATTTTGAGCACTTTTTAACCCTAAGAGTACCAAGTATAAATACTTGCTTAAGAGAGGGTTTGAGGAGGCTTATTTTTGCAAAACAAACACTTCTTTTCACGTGAGAATTAGGGTTCTTTCCTTGGTTCCAAACTCTTATCAATTTTAACCCATGAATTGGAATTGTAGCGAGTGCAACAAAGGCGAATTGTGAGTCAAATCAATTCAATTTTGTTGTATGTTCATTTCTTCTCTAGTGAGTCATATCTAGGGTAGATTTGGATCTTTCTTGGATCTAATTTTGGTTCTATTTTTCGTAAACATCAATCTTATAAGATTGATTGTTTCATTGAACACTTGGATTTCATACTTCCTTGTTATTGTTGGCATGAATTAGTGATTGAAAGGGAAAGTGGATTTCATTGGTTTATTGCTTCCTTTTGATCTGATTTTACGTGAACTTCATCTTCTTTTATGGTTATTTGGTTAATATTATCATTAGATATTACAATTGAATCATTTGAACAACAATTTCCATCAAATCTTCAAAAGTGTCACGAGAATTGCTTACTAGGTAGACCAGTTTTATGATTGATTTAAGATTATTTTCTTGAATCTTTTGATTGTGCTTCTAAGTGGGTTTGAGCACATCATCTTTTTGATATCAGAGCTATATCATATTTGGATTTAAGATTGAACACATCCTAATTGAAGAACATTGGTTATAAACATTGGAAATTGATGCCATTATTCATGAGATTGAGACTAGTTTGATTGACATTGTTTGATTGTCTTTCAAATTGGTTTTGTATGTGCTTATTCTTGGTTTTAGGCACATCACATATCAATCCATCCTTCTCAAGTTGTTTCTAATTATTTTCTAGCGTGTCATATCTACATATAATTGGTTATGTTACTTATTTATCTTTTACGTAAATTAGGGTTCCAATTTTTAAATTTGAGTCAATTCCAATTTAAGTGGAATTTGGTTTATTTATATTGTTATCCTTTACTTATTATACAATTTCATTGTTCCTCATCACAATTTGGCATTATTTCCATTTGAATTCACGCAATTTAAGGTTCAAGTGCTTGTTGTTGATCACACCTTTATAGGATTGGTTTGGTGTTCACACAATTGTCTCGATGTTCTTGCAATTGGAATTATAGGGCACATCATAATTTTTGGTATCAGAGTAAGGTTTAGAGAAGGGAAATTTGAAGTCTTATGTTGAATTTTTTCTTGAATTGCTTACTTGATATTTAATTGAAGTCTTATAAAGTGTTGAAATTAGCTTGCATCCTTGTCGTGATTAGGTCGTAAGTGGAAGAATGGGAGTCTTTGAATTTGAATTTCAACATTTAAGTAATGTCGATTGTTGCATTCTTCTTTCCCTTACAAGAATTCGAAAATTGAAGTACATTTTTTCATAATTTCTATCCTTTCCATGGACAATTAGGAAACAATTTGCATTCAAAAAAAAACTTTAAGTTTAAGAGTTATTGTATATTTTTTATCTTAATACACTTTGACTATTTTTGAATTTTTTTCTTACCATTTGGAGAAGCCTTCATTAATTGTTCAATTGTATTGTTGTTGCAATGGATTGTTGAAGTGGAAAAGTGTGTAGTTGAAGGGGTTACAATGTGGTGAAGTGCATGTTTGTATTGTAGTGGAGAAGTGTTGCACCGTGGTTGTTTGTGTGTGTGTATGTGCCATGGTGAAGTGTGTGTGGTATAGAAGTGTGTGTGTTGTGGTTAATTTTTGAATTTCAAAAGCAAACATTAAGTGTGGAAGTTATTATGGATTGATCATTTAAACACACTTTGATTAGTTGGAATCATTAACTTACCATTTAGAGAAGTGTTCATCATTGCTTCTAATTACATTGTTGCCATGATTATATTAGTGTGTCGTAGGTGTATGAAGCTTAAGTAGAGTGTACTTTATATCTTAAAGTGATTGTGGTTGTTAGCATGCAAGTGTGGTTGTTGTGAAGGGGTGATTGTGAGGTATACTACACTTACCTTGAATTGTCTTTGTATTTCAAGAAACCAAGTTAACAACCATATCAAATGATAGTGTGAATAGCGGAATTGGCAATGAGGCTAATAGCTAAGTTGGTGGTGGTTAGGGTCATCAAACTACAGGTGGAAGAACTTTAGAGGAGCAGTTACAAAACCTCACCACCATTATTGCTACATTAGCAACAAGGATAGATCGGATAACTATGCCACAACCACTAGTGGCAAATCCTCAAACACTACCACCTAAGATAGTTCCTCAAAATGTTCATAGGGAGGGAACAGTTGGAGGCAATATAGGAAGAAGAGTGGAGGGAGATTATCATGCTCTTAAGGAGGAAACACATGATAATTTTAGGATTAACCCATACTCAAACAAGGATTTCAAACTACCTCAAGGATTGGAGTATGTAAAACTATAGATGCCTTCATTTGATGGCAAGGGTTCAGTAGATGATTACTTGGATTGGGAAGATAAATTTAAGGATCTATTTAAGTGTTATGAAATTGATGATAACACTAGGGTTCATCTTACAGGTGTGGAATTCATAGGTTATGCTGCCTTATGGTGGAAAAATCCGGTGATCAGCAGACAAAAGGATAGAGGGGCTAAAATACATACTTAGAGGGACATAAAACGAGTTTTGAGGAAAAGGTTCATACCTGAACATTACAGCTAAGGACTGTTTATACGTCTCCAAACACTGAGGTTGGGAGGTAAAACAATAGATAACTATGTACAGGAGTTTGATACACTGATGATTAGATGTGGATCATTCGAGCCTCCTAAACAAACCCTTGCACGATTTGTGTCTAGGTTGAAATATAAGATTGCCTGCGTTATAAAGTTGTAGAGGTATAATACACTTGATGAGGCTATACAATTAGCCTTGAAAGTGGAGAGGCAGAGGCAATCTAATCTTTTCTAAGCCACTAGTAACAAGTATGGTACTTTTACTAAACCTATTGGAGTAGATAGTCAGATAAGTGGACAAAAAGGAGTAGAGGAACCTGCTTGATGAGAATCTACCCCGCAATCTCAATGGTTGGGGAACTTGATTTAGATGATGATCCAAATCAATTGCATGTATACACTTTTCCTTATCTAATAAAGTTTGAATAGAAATCTAGCAGGTACAATGATTAGTCTTCACAAGAAGCCACATGACCTACACTATTGATCAAATTAGGGACATCATCGAATTCACATCCAATGACCCACCATGATCACAATTGACTCAACAAACCGGCTCTTTAAAGATCATTATTATTGTACTTGTAATTTTCTTTGAACCTGTTGTTTTGTAAGCTTTTTTGGGACATTTTATTTGGTTGTAATTGTTGAATTTAGGACCAACCACCTTAGTGGCATAGATGTAATTGTTTTGTCATTTTAACCCTAAGTGGAGTAAGTATAAATACTTGCTAAAATAGGGTTTGTAGGGAGCTTTTTAAGATAAAATTTCTGCCCCTTTTCTCGTGAAATCTAGGGTTCTTACTCTAATTTCATATGGCTCTTATCAACTCCTTCAAAGGTTGTGGCAAGTGGAGGCTTAAAGATTTTTCAGTAATATCAAATTCTTTAAGTTGATTCCAATTTCATACTAGTGAGTCATATCTAGTACAAAATTGGTTTATTCTTGTTTATTCATATTATCATGCCATTTTTAAGGTTCATTTCTATTATTGGATTTATGCCATTTTAGTATAATTAGATCCTAAAGTGTGTTGTTATTTGTGACTACTCAATTGCGATTAGATTGTCTTTTATGTGGAAGCCTTTTTATACTCAAGGGATTCATGCCATTTTTTTGTAAATTTAGTGATTGAGTTGTTCCATTTGATCTTTAAATGTACTTAGGCCAATTAAGTACATCAATGCTAAGGCTACCAAAAAAAAATCTCTAGCACTAATGATGTGCCTAAAACCAAGATTAAGCACATACAAAACCAATTTGAAAGACAATCAAACAATGTCAATCAAACTAGTCTCAATCTCATGAACAAAGGCGTCAATTTCCAATGAATGTAACTAATTCTTCAATTAGGATGTAATCAATCTTAGATCCAAATATGATATAGCTCTGATACCAAAAGATGATGTGCTCAAAACCAAGGTCTAGCACAAGTAAATGAATTAAAGAAACAACTTCAATCCACAAATATAAACCGATTTAATAGGATCATGAATTGCATGAACCTTAATGGAGATTTCATGAAATCCGAAGGTTTAAAATTGCAATTAACAATCCAACAATGATAATCTTCTCCAATAAGACAAAAATCACAAGAATTCCACGTGAATTACACACAAAAACAATATGATCCAATTCTGTAAATCTCCTTTCCCACAATATCCAATCCACGGTTAAAAAATGATAAACAATTGTTGATGGAGAATCACAAGTGTGATAATTGCTCAAAATAAAAACACCGATTTGAATTGAAACCAATTCAAATCTGACCAAGAAAAGTTCTAATCAAACCCTAGATATTACACACTAGAGAAGAAAAAGAAAACACAACAAGTAGAAATTGATATGACTCACAATTTCAATTATTACACTCGCCACAATCTCAACTTTTGGAAATTGAAATTGATAAGAGAAAATGGAACTAGGGAAACCCTAAGCCCTCTCACAAAAATGTGATGTTCAATTCTGAAATTTTTTTGCCTCCTCAAACCTTACTTTAAGCAAGTATTTATACTTACTCCCTTTAGGGTTAGAAAATGCACAAAATTACAACTATGTTACTTTTAAGGTAGCCGATCCCAAATGGAAATTACAATCAAAATGAAAGTGTCCCAAAAGAAAATACAACATAAAATAGTCCAAATAAAAATTAAAAAATAAAAGAAAATAGTCTTCATCATGTTAGCTCTTCTATAGGATTCATTGGCCCAACTCATCACCGGCTCATGTCGGTCCATGGATAACCCACAAGCTGAGTCTGAGTGAGTTTGTCCATCGCCCTATAAAATATGATAAGTGTGCCTGTTGGAATATATAATACATGAATAAGATAAAAGAGGTTAGTAAACAAATAATTCCAGGGTCAATTTGCTCAAAATGGGCCTTCATCGCCAAGATTCGAAATCCTTTAGTTCTTGCCCTAATGATATGTCTTGTTAGATTTTGATTCATATCAACAAAGAAGGAGAAAAATGTTTCTAGGAAAGGTAAAGAGGTGGTTGGGTCTGATTTTAGGTAGATAGTACCAGGGTCAACCAGTGGGATGATGCACCAGATTAAATGTCTCAAATGCATGGGTTTTGGACATATGGTTGCGCGATGTCCCAATAAAAGGGTGATGAATATTATGGAGGGAAACGAAGAAGATGATTAGGAAGAAGTTATCGAGCCTACAGATTTATCGATAGTTCTGTAGGAATATTATGATAATCAGAACATTGAGACACATGAGGATAAAAAGGGTGAAAATTACTTACCTATTAATGTGTTACACAAGGTTATGACCATATCCCTAGATGTTAGGGATATATAGAAGGAGAACCTGTTCCATGCACCCTATTGGATTTGAGGCAATCTATGTGTTCTTTTCATCAATGGTGGTAGTTACACTAATGTCATATCTACTGCATTAGTAAATAACTTATAACTAGCCACCAGCCCACATCTACACCCTTATAAATTTCATCGGTTAGATGACCGAGGTAGTTTGCATGTTACATAAAGAGCAAAGGTGCCATTCAACATAGGAAATAGATACAGTGATGATATTATCTATGATGTACTTCCTATGTGCACCTTTTATATATTGCTGAGTAGGCCATGGTTATTTGATAGGAAGGTGTTATATGACGAGTTCAAAAACACTTACATGTTTTAGAAGGATGGTATACGGATTGTCTTGACTCCTATGACTCTGTCTGAAGTTTGCCCTTTCCAAGAACAGATTAGAAACACCAATGGCTTCTTAAGACCTCAAGCCAACAAGCAAACACAAACACTGGGTGTTAATCCAAAAGAAGACCCCTTAGATTTGAGAGCAAATCTTTCAAAGGCCCGACGAGATTATAGGAGTCAACCCTATGATTTTAACAGTGGGGAAACTAAATTGGATACATGAGCCCAAATATCCACATGTTGTCATGTTCATCTAATAATACTTTATCTTTACATTATAGTAGGTAATGTTTTTGGTTTTACAAGATGGTAAATAAAATGCACTAAGGATCAATTGTGGTTCATTCTTAGACTTACATCCACTGGTCCACAAGAGTTCTATTGAAGTGAAGAACCGACCATTTGAGTGGTTTTGTTGTTTTTACCCTTATTAGAGCAAGTATAAAAACTTACTAAGTAGGGTTTAGAAGTAGCTTTTTGAACTTGATAAAATACACCTATTCTTGCCGTGAGGAGTCCTTTTTACACAAACCAACTCTTATCAATTTCAATTGAAATTGTCGCGAGTTTGGTTGAGGAGTATTGTGAGTCATATCAATCTTTCTCAAGTTGTTTCCAATTATTTTCTAGTGGGTCATATCTAGATTTAATTAGTTGTGTTACTTGTTTATCTTTTACGTGAATTAGGGTTCCAATTTTCATATTTGATTCAATTCCAGTTTGAGTGGAATTCAAATCATTTATATTGTTATCCTTTACTTATTATACAATTTCATTGTTCGTCATCACAATTTGGCATTATTGTCATTTGAATTCACACAATTTAGGGTTCACGTGCTTGTTTTGATCACGCCTTTGTGAGATTGGTTTGGTGTTCTTACAATTGGAATTGTAGGGCACACCAGGTTGATGGTTTAGTCTTGTCTTGTTACAAGTGAATCAAGGCACTACTGTCTACGAGAACAAAGGGAGCATAGACCAACATGCGTAAGCTTGTATTTCTAGTTTCCAATTTTAGAGTACATCTATTTTCATGAAACTATTCTTACGTATTCATGAATCTTATATATGTGATATAACTACATTCAACAATTGAGAGAGGATGTTCACAATTTCTTTATAAGATTCATAGAAATCTTCTGTGATAGACCATGTGGTCATGATTGGGAGCTTGAACTAGGTGTCACTTATGGAGATTATCTGTTTGGAATGCTTTAAGTAGAGCATAAATGAGGCCACATTTTTTTAAAATAGACATTCCTCATTAGGTAAATAAATATTGGGCTTGAAGACATCATTGAGGCATTAATTATTCTCACTTTATGCTAATGACTATTGGGCTTTTATAGGGAACAAGGTCTAAACTTTATGCTGATGATCAAGAATCCATAACCCTAACTGTGCAAGAAGTGAATCCTAGATCTATGGGGGCTCTTATTGCATTATATGAGGAGGCTATTGGGCTATGTGCATTACTAGTAAACGTAAATGCAATTCATTAACCCGATACTTGTGCATTTCCTTTCAATTATCTTATCAGTGAAGGTGATTTTTTTATTTTTTTTTTGTTATGATCATCACAATGCCATTTGATTTTAAGTGTGGCTTCTTAAATAATATGTACATCTCTTGAATTCATAAAAACCCTACCTATATAGCAGACTATGCCCCATTCCTTATCCATGTGGCTACAATTGGAAATTGTTTTAGGTGTAGAAGTTGGGAAGAAAGCTGCAGCATAAGTATTAGCTCTTTAAAAGCAAGTTTTAGCTATTCTCAAGGAGGCCAAATATGATTAATATTTTTTTCTATGTTAGCTTGTGGTGTATTTCCTTATAGCAATGCATATTCAGATCTCGTATATAGAGGCATAGCTATGAGCATTAGTCTTTGATTTTGACATATAACCTAAACACAATAACAATAATGCTTAGACAATAAGTTGGATTAGCGAGGGGTTTAACAATGCTTCATGTTTGTTGTCTTCGACAAGCATTATTGTCTCCATATGGTTATAGCTATACCTTTATCTCAATCATTTCATCAAAAGGTAAAGCTGTGATGACTTAACTTTCTAGGGCATTTAAAGAGAGTAGGTCTTCCATTCAATAAGGCTTCATCTACACTTGATATCATATTTATTCTCTTTTTTAGCTTTGGTCTCAATAGATTAGAAGATGTTGAGTTATTGATGTGCTTAAAAGGGAATTAAGCATAATCAAAATAACCCAAATATAAACCTCGAAAGACAAGAACAAATTCGGTTCAAAGGTAAGACAAATTCCATGAACCCTAATTGATCGAAGATGAACCAAATGACGAAATCGAGGAGATGAATTCCACAAAGATGATAATTCTCAATTGAATCAATTAACCAACTTAAGTTCCAAGGGAATTCTAATCAACAAAACACAAATTAAAGTCGTGACCTTCCTCACAACAAAGAAAATTCCATGCCACAAGTGTAGTGATAACTTGATGGTAGTAACAAGTGCTAAAAACCAATCAATTAGGCAATACTAATTTAATTACAAATGCAATCAAAATTTGACCAAGAAGACTTCAATCCAACCCTAAATATGACTCACTAGAGATGAAAAGAAACACAACAATAAGAAATTGATATGACTCACAATTTCCCTTGTTACACACACCACAATTCCAATTCTTGGGATTGAAATTGATAAGAGATGGAATTAGGAAGAACCCTAATTCTCTCATGTAAAGTGTATGTCTAATTCTAAAAAATGGCCTTCTCAAACTCTACTTTAAGCAAGTATTTATACTTGCTCCCTTTAGGGTTAGAAAATACACAAAATTATAACTATGCCACTTTTAGGGTAACCGGTCCTAAATAAAAATTACAAACAAATGAAAGTGACCCAAAAGAAATTACAACATAAAATAATCTATGCAAATGACAAATATATAAAAGAAATTGGTCTTCAAGATGCCAGTCTTCAGGGTACTTTCGAATTGAGCCTCGATGAGGATCCCGACTCACTAAAAAGTATAGGTGATTTGGCACCTTGTAAGACTGATAAGTGAACCAACCAGAATGCATAACAATTATAATGTAGGAATGAAGAAAATAAATTAGCTTCCTCAAAATTGGGTTTCTCATGTAAGATTCTCAAAACCAAGTTATGTAGACCCTTAGCTCGGGCCCTAGTGATAGGTCTTGTAGGAGTCTAATTCCTATCAGTTATATACTATAGTTGCTGCATAGAAGTCTAGAAAAGTCAGCGTTAAATCAAATGCTATGTTATTCCTTGTTTAAGCAATAAATGCTCAATCTCAGTCTTCATTTTCTTTTCTTTTTTTTTACCTCTGATGCACAGTCAGTAGGTTATTTGAACTATGAGAATTGCAAAAACCTATGTTGTTGCATCTTGCTCTGTTTGAAGTGTAATGTACGATTTTCTTTATGTCTTGGCTTGATCTTGTTTGACAAAGATCGTGTCATAAGCTTGATAGTTCTTTATATTGAAGAACAATAATAAGTGAAAGATGAGATTTTTTCAGTCTAATTTATTAGATATCATTCTCAATGTCATGTCTATAGCATTTGACATATATCTATAGTGTTGACTTGATCTTTGACTTAAAGTGGATTTTTTTTAATTATTTTTTTATGGTACATATAGGAGTTTGATTTGCATTTTGAGGGAGTCCACCTTCTGTGCTCAATAGATTTTTCACTAATTCTTTAGCTTTCAAGGCAAATAAATTAGGTGGTATTTTAATCTAGCTCTAGCAGTAGTACTACCCATTTGTGTTCCAATGGTTAACTTCCAACAACAGAATTACACTTCTGGTGAGTCCCTAATCCGCTTCATCTACTCGAGTCCTTTTAGAAAGCATTATTTTAATCCTTTTAGGCCCCTTATATTTCCAAACTAAGTAAACTTACAAGTTCACAATTTAAATGCTTATATGTTTATCATTTAAGAACTTATGTTTTTATTATATATGTGTCAAAAATTATTCATTACACTTTTTTCCCCAACAATCTCATTGTAAAACACTTTTTCATTTTGATTTGCTATGGAATTCTTTTATAGTCATGGACAAAAGATGGATGAATTGTCATATTAAAAGCAAAGAGCACCTACAAGGTGTAGAGTTTATTATTGCATACTTGCGCATGAAGTATGGAATAGATAAGAGGTTAAGTTGTCCATGTCAGAAATGCTTAAATGCCAACTCGCACACTATGAATGTAATAAGAGCACTAATAGGAATCAAAATCCTATAAGACCTATCACCAGGGCAAGAGCCAAAGGATTACAAAATTTGGCAATGATGGTCCACTTTAAACAAACTGACCCCGAAAATACTTATATACTAACTTCTTTTCTATTACTTATTTGTTGTTCAATCCAACAAGCATACTTGTTAGGTTTTACAGGGTGATGGACAAACTCACTAAAACTCAGCTTGTCGGTTATTAATGGAATGACATAAACCGAAGAAGAACTGGTCTAACAAATTACTCAATTGACTTAAAGAACTGGCTGTTTGAAGATCATCTTTTGTACTTGTATTTTTATTATTGAAATGGTCACTTTTTACTAATTTTTTGGACTTTTGATTTACTTTTAATATGTTGTTTAGAACTGGCCACCTAAGTGGCTTATTTATAATTTTCATGTGGTTTTGATATGCTTCAATTTCAAATGCAAATTACACAACACCAATTGAAGAATTAATCAACAAGTCCACAAGATGCATGACTCCAATATGCACCTAAACCCTAAAGTTCAAGTGACTTCCACACAACTTACAATGACAATCACTAGTAATTCCGATTAACACAAATGAACAACACAATTAAAGTCTAATTACCAACTAAAATGGAATAAATCCAAGCTTGAAAAATGAGCCCTAATTAGCGTAAATCAAGAACAACATAAAATAACTAATTCCTTACTAAATATTACGCACAAGTTAGAATTAGGATCAACTTGTAATTTGTTGATACTACTCACAACAAATCCAAGTCCACTCGCCATAATCCTATAGAAGAATTGATGAGAGTATTTTGTGAAAATATGGAACCCTCTTTTACATGAATAGGCAGCCGAAATATAAGTGTTCAAAAGTCCCCCTAACAAACCCTAGTTAGCAAGTATTTATACTTGCTCCTATTAGGGTAAAATCACATGAAAATTACAATTAAGCCACTTAAGTAGACGATTCTAAACACCCATTACAAGTAAATCAAAAAGTCCCAAAAATGAATAAATAGTGATTGGTTCAATAATAAAATACAAGTACAAAAGAAAATGATCTTCAAATGGCCAATTCTTCTATTCAAGCGAATAATTTGTTGGTCTAGTTCAACTTCTGTTTATGTCCATCCATGAATAACCCACAAGCTGAGTTTTAGTGAGTTTGCCCATCACCCTGTAAAACCTGACAAGTATGCCTATTGAAATGCACAACAAATAAATAATAGAAAAGAAGTTAGTATACAAATATTTCTAGGATAGGTTTGTACAAAGAGGACCCTCATCACCAAATTTTGTAATCCTTTGGCTCTTACCCTAGTGATGGGTCTTGTAGGATTTTGATTCCTATCATCTCCTCAAGCCTCAAGAAGATTTTTCCTCAAATCTGATAGGTCAAATGTAACTCTGTATCCTCCTAGCAAGTTATCTATAAAATTACCACTGCAATATCCCAATATTTAAAATAACACAGGGGATAGTTGCTCTCACCCCTCCATATCTAAGATATATCTTATCTGCAACACATATAAAGGTCCATCATCCACTAAGACCTCTCCTATCTCAAACTATCCCACCAATAAAGTCTTTATTTTTCCCTATATCACTATTATGTCTTTGAACCTCTTGGCCCTCTGATGGTTTACTCAACTAACTATGAACCTCAGGAACCTCTGATGGTGGACACATCTGCCTTTGAATAGTTTGGTCCTCTGAAGGTTGGCTCATCTAACTATGAACCTCAGGAACCTCTAAAGGTTGGCACATCTGTTTTTGAATAGTTTAGTCCTCCAAAGGTTGGCTCATGTGACTATGAACCTCAAAATTTTCTAATCGTTAACTTATCTATCTTTACATCTCTTGGACCTCTGATGGTAACATATGGTTCAATACTATACGTTTACCATCCTGTTGGAACATATAAGTATTTCTATACCCATCATGTAAGACCATCCTGTGATACAACCACGACCTACCAAGCAATATATGGGATGCATACATGGGTAGAATATCACATTCAATCTCATCACAATATTTATCTCCTATACTAAAAGGTATCTTAGCTTTTTGGGTCACATGAAGACTCCCCTACTCATTCAACTAATGTAATGTGTCGGGTTCTGGATGTGAGGTAGTTACAAGTTGTAATTTTGATACTAATAAGGCAGCTACAACATTAGTACAACTACTACCATCAATGATAATGACACACAAGTTACCTTGTACCCTACCAGAAGTATGAAACAAATTTTCCCTTTATCCATCATCAATGGTTGGAGAAGAAGTCAATACTCGACGTAGTAAATGAGAAGAAGGATACAAATCATTTGACACAGTTGCTTACTATTTTCAATAAGCCAACAACACACTTCACACTACATCACAACCAACACACATCAACCTTACACCACACCTACACTCGCGGTACAATACACACAATGGCACTACGATAGTCCTCACATACCCACGATGCACTATATAACTAAATGCAACACACACTTCAACACCCACGGTTCAATTTCATTTTACACCACAAAACACACACTTTCGATCAACAATAACACTTTAATGCTACACAACAACCACTACAAAAGGAAAAAACAAAACTTCACTTAACTTTACTCACACTTTTTTTTTCACTTTAATTAAGGCAACAACAAGTAGAAGTATTATTAAGCACTTCTCCAAATAGTAGGCTAATAATTCTAACTAAGCAAGTGTTTAAGCATCAATCCACAATTACTTCCATACTTTAATGCTTGTTTTGAAATTCAAATTTTCCCACTATTATTCCCTTTCTAGTCACGGTACAAACATACTCATTCACTTTATGTGCAATACCTTCCACACACACACACCTCCATAAATTCACACCACCACACACACCACATACATACACAATGCAATCACTTCAACCACCATTACACACACTCAACACTTTACGGTGCAAATTACCCTTCACTTAACATACACAACACAACTCCAACAACTAAATACACTCCCCTTACACCGCAACTCACACACATACAACACAACAGCACATTCAAATAACACTCCTTAATGCAACTTTCCCACAAATGGTAAGAATCAATTTCAAATTCAAATGAAATATATTCAATACCACTCAATAACTACTTCAAGTTAATGGAATGTGTTTGAATTCAAATAATTTCCTTTTTTCCACAATAACTCAAATCTAAAATTGTAAGTGGCACTCTTTTATTCCAAAAACACGCAAGGAACACACAACACACTCCACAAGTTATTCAAATTATAGAATTCCAATGATGGAATTTCAAATTCCAACAACTTTCTTTCTTCCACACATAAGGAGCTCACAGCTAAGATATTGATCACTAAAGATCAAATGTGAATTTCTACTCCCAAGTTCACAACAAAAGGTAATCTACGGCATAATTCACACACAACTACTTCAACTCCTCTTCAATCAACAACAAGTATGAAATGGAAGAATAAGAACCCTAATTTCCAAATTCAACAATCACAAAAATCCCTTCTCAAAACCATGCTCTAATACCAAAAGATGATATGCTTCAATTTCAAATGCAAAGTACATAACTCCAATTGAAGAATCAATTAACAAGCCTACAAGATGTGTGACTCCAATAAGCACCTAAACCCTAAAGTTCAAGTGACTTCCACGCAATTTACAATGACAATCACTTGTAATTCCAAATAACACAAATGAACAGCATAATTAGAGTCTAATTACCAACTAAAATGGCATGAATCTAAGCTTGAAAAATGAGACCTAATTGGCGTGAATCAAGAATAATATAAAATAACTAATTTCTTACCAGATATTACACAATAGTTGGAATTTGGATCAACTTGTAATTTGTTGATACTACTCACAACAAATCTAAGTCCACTCGCCACAATCCTATGGAAGAATTGATAAGTGTATTTTGTGAAAAGATGGAACCCTCTTTCAAGTGAATAGGCGGCCGAAATACAAGTGTTCAAAAGTCCCCATAACAAACCTTAGTTAGCAAGTATTTATACTTGCTCCTATTAGGGTAAAATCATATGAAAATTACAACTAAGCCACTAAAGTGGCCAGTTCTAAACACCCATTACATGTAAATCAAAAAGTCCCAAAAATGAATAAAAAGTGATCGGTTCAATAATAAAATACAAGTACAAAAGATAATGATCTTCAAATGGTCGGTTCTTCGATTCAAGTGAATAATTTTTTGGTCCAATTCATCGTCGCTCTATGTCGATTCATGAATAACCTATAAGATGAGTTTTAGTGAGTTTGCCTATTGCCCTGTAAAACCCAAAAAGTATGCCAACTGGAATGCACAACAAATAAATAATAGAAAAGAAGTTAGTATACAAATATTTTTGGGTCGATTTTTTCAAAGAGGACCCTCGTCGCCAAATTTTGTAATCCTTTAACTCTTGCCCTAGTGATGGGTCTTATAGGATTTTGACTCCTATTAAGTTTTTACCCTAATAAGAGCAAGTATAAATACTTGCTAACTGGGATATGTAAGGGGACTTTTTTAACACCAATTTCAAACATTTGTTGCCGTGGAAAGTTTCCTTTCACACCCCCTACTCTTATCCAATTCTATTAGAATTTGTAGCAAGTGAACTTGGATTTATTGTGCATAATATCAACAACATCAAAATCAAAACTAATTCCAACAAGTGCATAACAACTGGTAAGGAATTAGATCCTCTTATCTATCTCTTGTTCACACTAATTAGGTTCCAATTTTAATTTAGGGATCATGCCCCAATTGATTAGAAATTGACTCCTTATTGTGTTATCCTTGATATATATATATATATATATTACAAATAAAAAAATGTTCTTCTTCTATCTTGTTTAATGGTTTAATGTCAAAGCTAGGGTTCATCATAATTAAGGATTTCACGCCATTTTGAGTACTTATTATGTAATTGAATCCTCAATTACATTGTGTACTTGTAATTAGATTTAAGCATATCATATTTTTTATCAGAGCATTGGTTTTTGAGAAGGGAATTTTCATGATCATCATAACTTGAAATTAGGGTTCTTGAATTCCTTCTTATAGATCTAAAGTGTTGAGATGGAAATTGAAGTACTTGATTTTATTATTGCGGTGTCATACTTGTTGTTTGTTGAAGCAGAGGTGGATATCTTGTTGTAGCTTCTTTATTCTTGACTTTGTCGTAAAGGGGATTGGTGGTGTAAGGAGTGTATTTCCTATTGTTTGTAGTGGAATTGGAAATACATTATTTGTGATAGAAGAGAAGTGAATCCTTGTAAGAGTTTTCAAAATTAAAGGAGTGCAATTTACAATTTTCAGATTTGAGCTTGTGTGGAAAAAAAGGAAATCATTTGAATTCAAACACATCCATTAACTTGAAGTAGTTATTGAGTGGTATTGATTATTTCATTTGAATTTGAAATTGATTCTTACCATTTGTGGGAAAGTTGCATTAAGGGGTGTCAATTTGAATTTGTTGCCATATTGTGTGTGTATGTGTGGCGATGTAAGGGAGTGTATTGAATTGTTGGAGTTGTGTTGTGTATTTTGGGTGAAGGGTAATTGCATCATGAAGTGAGGTATTGTGTGTGTGTAATGGTGGTTGAAGTGAGTGTACCGTGTATGTGTGTGGTGTATTTGGCAGTGTGAATTGTTATGGAGGTGTATGTGTGTGGAAGGTGCTACACGTGGAGATTAAAGTGTGTGTGTGCCGTAACTAAAGAGGGAAATTAAGTAGTGAAGTTTGAAATTCAAAAACATGCATTTAAGTGTGAAAGCTATTGAGTATTATTACTTAAGCACTTGCTTAGTTGAATTCAATAACTTAACAACTTGGAAGTGTTTAAATTGTTGCTTCAATTTATTGTTGGTATAATTGAAGTGTAAGGAAGAGTGTGTAGCACTAGTTGCTTTATTACACCTTATGTGTATAGGAGTTTTGCACCGTGGTTGTGTGTGTTGCCGTGGTGTGTGTAGTGAAGAGTAGTGTTGTTGCATAAGTGAACCGTGGAGTATTTGATTCTTACCATTTGGTGTTTTCTTTTGTAGTGGTTGTTTTGTAGCTTTAGAGTGAAGTCTTATGGAGGTGTGTATTGCACCGTAGATGTAAGTGTAGTGTAAGGTTGAGGTGTGTTGGTTGTGATGTGGTGTAAAGTGTGTTGTTGGCTTATTAAAATTAGTAAGCAACCATGTCAAATGATTTGTATCATTCTACTAATTTACTACATCGAGTCTTGACTTATTCTCCTACCATAGATCATGGACAAAGAGAAAATTTGTTTCATACTTCTTGTAGGGTACAAGGTAACTTGTGTGTCATTATCATTAATGGTGATAGTTATACTAATGTTGTAGCTGCCTCATTAGTATCAAAATTGCAACTTGTAACTACCCCACATCCAGAACCCTACACATTACATTAGTTAAATGAGCAGGGGAGTCTCCATGTAACCCAAAGAGCTAGGATACCTTTCAGTATAAGAGATAAATAATATGATGAGATTGAATGTGATATTGTTCTCATGTGTTCATCCCATATATTGCTTGGCAGGCCGTGGTTGTATGATAAGATGGTCTTACATGATGGTTATGAAAATACTTATATGTTCCAGCAAGATGGTAAACATATAGTATTGAAGCCTATGTCACCATCAAAGGTCTAAGAGATGCAAAGACAAATAAGTCAACCATCAAAGGTTCATGAGGTTCATATTTAAATGAGCTAACCTTTAGAGGACTAAGTTGTTCAGAAGCAGATATGCCAACCATAAGAGGTTCTTGAGGTTCATAGTCAAATAAGCTAACCTTTAGAAGACCAAGCTATTCAAAAGTAGATGTGTCAACCATCAAAGGTTCCTAAGGTTCATAGTCAAATGAGTCAACCTTTAGAGGACTGAGAGGTTTAGGAGCAGATGTGTCAACCACTAGAGGTCTAAAAGGTTCAAGGGTAAATGAGTAAACCATTAAAGGGCCAAGAGGTTCAAAAACAAACAAGTGAAACAAGAAAGGAGAAAACAATATTGGTGAGACAGTTTGAGTTAAGGGAGGTCTTAGTGGATGATAGACCTTTATATGTGTTGCAAATGGGATATATCCTAGGGATGGAGGGGCGAGAGCAACCACCTCCTATAGTATTTCAAATACTAGGATACTATAGTGATAATTTTTCAAATAACTTGTTAAGAGGATACAAAATCTCTATTACATTTGACTTATCAGATTTGAGGACAAATCTTCTTGAAGCCCAAGGAGATTATAGGAATCAAATCTTACAAAACCTATAACTAGGGCAAGAGCCAAAGGATTACAAAATTTGGTGATGAGGGTCCTCTTTGAACAAACCGACCCCGAAAATACTAGTATACTAACTTCTTTTCTATTACTTATTTGTTGTGCAATCTAATAGGCATACTTGTCAGGTTTTACAAGGCGATGAACAAACTCACTAAAACTCAGCTTGTGGGTTATTCATGGACCGACATAAACTGAAAAAGAACCGGTCCAACAAATTACTTAATTGACCTGAAGAACCGACCGTTTGAAGATTATCTTTTATACTTGTATTTTTATTATTGAACCGATCACTTTTAACTCATTTTTGGGACTTTTGATTTAATTGCAATGTGTTGTTTAGAATTGGCCACCTAAGTGGCTTATTTGTAATTTTCATATGGTTTTTACCCTAATAGGAGCAAGTATAAATGCTTACTAACTAGGGTTTTTAAAGGGACTTTGAACACAAATTTCAGACATTTGTTACCACAGAAAGCTTCCTTTCATGCCCCCTACTCTTATCAAATTCTACTAGAATTTGTGGCGAGTAGATTTTGATTGTGTTGTGCATAATATCAAAAACATCAAAATTAAAACTAATTCCAACTAGTTCGTAACATCTAGTAAGGAATTAGATCCTCTTATCTATCTATCATTCACACCAATTAGATTCCAATTTTAATTTAGGGTTCACGCCCCAATTGATTAGAAATTGGCTCCTTATTGTGTTATCCTTGATATATATATATTACAAATCAACAATTGTTATTCTTCTATCTTGTTTAACATTAAAGCTAGGGTTCATCATAATTAGCGATTTCAGGCCATTTTGAGTACTTATTGTGTAATTGAATCCTCAATTGCATTGTGTACTTGTAATTGGATTTAAGCACATCAAGCACACTTGCTTGTAGATTGGATAGATGTAACTTATCGTTGTTGGATATACTATAGTGAGGGGCCGACAATTGAATTGCCAACGAGAACTTAAGGAAAGATACATCATAAAGAATATGATTTCAAAGCAAACAGAAGCGAGGGGTTCAATGAGGAAAATGATGACGACATTGACGGACTTGATGAGATGCTAGAAGATTTAGAGGCTTTTATTAACAATCAAGCTGAAGGTCTAACTCCTACAGATGGATTTGATTTCCTACCCAATTTTGTTGATGGGCTAAGAGTTAACTCGCAACAAGAGCTTTATCCAGGGTATAAGTTATCAAAATTCTCATTTATTGTGAAGCTACTACACTTAAAAGTATACAACAAGTGGAGAAGTAAGTCTTTTGATATGCTTCTCCAACTTCTTCATGACGTGATCCCTAATGGAGAGTCTCTTCTTAAGTCATTCTATCATACAAACAAGTACTTATGGGGATTAGGCATGGGTTGCCATTATATTCATGCATGTAAATATGATTGTTGCTTGTTTTTGGGTAATAAAAAGCACCTTGCACAATGCCCCATATGTGGTACCTCAAGGTATAAGGTATGTGGTAAATCTAGGAAGGTCACTCCTCAAAAGGTTTTACATTACTTTCCTATGAAACCAAGGTTGCAACGCCTTTTCATGAATGCTAAAATAGCTCAAAAAATGTGTTGGCATAAAAGGAACATAACAAACAAGGAAACTCTATGGTTCATCCTATAAATGGGCTATCTTGGGTCAATTTTGATATTAAATTCCTTATGTTTTCCAAAGACTCTCACAATGTTAGGTTAGGGTTAGCTAGTGATGGCTTCAATCCCTTTAGATCTCTGAGCCCATCATACAGCACGTAGCTTGTGGTTCTACTTACATATAACTTGCCACCTTGGATGTGTATGAAGAAAGAGTTTTTAATGATGTCATTGTTAATCCTAAGACCTAAAGCACTGAGGAAAGAGACTAATGTCTACTTGCAACCTCCAATAGATGAACTGAAAGATCTTTAGGTTAATGGATTATAGACATATGATGCATATTGCAAGTCTTCTTTCAAAATACATGCCGCTTTGTTGTGGACCATCAATGACTTTCTTGCCTATGGGAACTTGTCTAGGTAGAGTACAAAAGGCTATAATGTTTGTCCGATATGCACAGACCAAACATCGTCAATAAGGCTTAATAGTAAGATTGGGTATGTTGGTCGTAGAATGTGGTTACTGAATGACCATCGGTGAAGATGCAACTTAAAATTCAATGGAATGCATGATAATCGTAAAGCCCATAAAGAATATTGTGGTAATGATATACTTCACCAATTACTATCTATAATAAATGTGCCTATGGGAAAGCATCCAAACAAAGTGAAAAGAATCCATTACGCTAATGGGTTTAACTAGACAAAAAGGTCAATATTCTTTTAGTTACCATATTATTCAAAGTTGATGCTTAGGCATAATTTAGATGTTATGCATATTGAGAAGAATATTTGTGAGAATGTTCTTAATATAATTCTTAGGGTTAAGGGTAAAACAAAAGACACCTACAAGGCTCGGCTTAATGTAGAGGACCTTAGAATTAGAAAGGAATAACATTTATTAAAGCAGCCTAATGGCAAGTATTCCATGCCATGTGCTAGTTATTCATTGAGCACTAGCGAGTGGAGATCATTCTATTAGTTTATAAAGGGGGTTAGATTACCCGATGGTTATACATCACATATTGGTCGGTGTGTCAATAATTCAAACTCGAAGCTTTCCAGTCTGAAGAGCCATGATTGTCATGTTTTGCTTGAAAGGTTGTTACCTATGGGTATTTGTAGCATATTGCCAAAAGAAGTCACTATGGCTATAACCGAGCTTGGAACCTTTTTTCAAAAGCTTTGTAGACGCATTCTAAGTGTTGAAGAGGTATAAAAGATGTAGAGAGATATTGTCACCATGCTATGTAAGCTAGAGTTGATCTTTCCCCCCTGCATTTTTTGACACAATGGTGCATCTAGTTATCCACTTGCCTCGAGAAGCATTGATAACTGGACCAGTTGCTTATTGATGGATGTATCTTATTGAGAGATATGATATTAGTTTTCATATTCACCAATTATGTGCTAATATTAGTCTACCTTCTTACACTCCATGTAAATTTATGAGTGTAGATACTTGGGTTTGTTAAAGCAACTTGTTAGAAATAGAGCTTATCCAGAAGGCTCCATTGCAGAAGCATTTCTTGTTAATGAGTGCTTGACTTGGTGCTCACTTCACTTACAAGACATTGAAACAACATTTAATTGTCCAAATAGGAATTTTGATTCTTCGAAAGAAGGTGGTGTTGATGTTTTCACCAATAGAGTTGGTTTCATTTCCGCTCCTACATATGTTGTGTTATTGAACAAGGAGGTTGAAGTCATGACATGGTATATAATCAACAACTATCAAGAAATTCAGCCTTATTTAGAGTAAGTGTGAATAGGTGCATCTCGAATGTTACAATATTGCTATAAATTAATAACTAAAAAAAGTTGAAAACTGTGATGTAAGGAATGTAAGGTAATTTTAAGAGCACAATATGGTGACAACATAGATGAGCACCACAAAAGGGAAATTCATCAATGGTTTATGAATAAAGTAAACACAATAACGTAATGTTGTGTGTAATTGAGAAGTTGACTTTTTTCAAATAAGCATTCACTTGTTAATTTGTAGATGGTGCAAATGAGACCATGGTATGACAGTTGTGACCCAGTCATCAGTGCATTATCCATAGGCCCAAATTCATTCTACAAGAGATACAACAAGCTGATATATAATGGTGTTCAATTTCACACATCAAACTTCGATAGTAAGAAGAAGACTCAAAACAGCGGAGTTCTTATAGAGGGGAATCGTGGGGAAGTGCAGGCATCAATAGAATTTTATGGGGTTATGACAAATATAAGTGGTGGGATACGAATAGTCAACATCATAACATTAGAGTGTTCTTATTTAAATGTAAGTGGTAGGACATGGATAGTCGACATCATAACGTTAGAGTTGAGAATGGCATTAAAAGTATTAAGGTCACTCATACTTGGTATGTAAATGACCCATATGTGTTAGCATCACAAGTTAAACAAGTATATTACTTAAAGGACATGAAATTTGGTGTTGATTAGCGTGTAGTGCAATGTTTTGAGCATCGCCATATTTACAATATGGACTATTTAATTGGTAATGTAAATTTGTTTACCAATGTAGAGGCTCAATTGGTAGATGAGAGCCTGGATAATCTAATCATATGGGATGAGGGAAGAGGAAATGAGTGACATCCAGTTGTCGATTGTGATATTGATGTGCAATTAAGAGTCGATATGTGTCCTGATATGATATTAGTAGAAAGAACAATTCAAGCATCTAGTGGAGTGCAACACAATGCTAGTATCGAATCTAATGATCATGAGGATATAGATGAGGCACTCAATGATACACTTGTTAAATATGATATGACCGATGGTGATTGTATAAGTGTAATTTATTTTTCTTCTACATGAAATTTCTAATGTTGTTTTGATTTTATTCACATATTCATTAATCATATATGCTTTTACTATATTTTACAGAAATCTAATGGTGGGGCAACAAAGGAAGACCTAAAGAAGGGGTGGAAAGGTTAGTCGAGACACTCAACATGCAATTACAGATGAGTCAGATTCACACCATAGTGATGGGGAGGTGTATGATAATGCTACGACAAATGCCTCTATAAAACAACAAAGGGAGCCTACAATTTCGTTTGAGGAACATGCCACACTAAATGCACGCACACAAAATGATGCTTTGACTAATAATGCAGTTGATGTGTCCACACAGGCCGATGGCATTCCCTTTAACCCTACTCAATCCTAAAGTAATCTACGTAATTGTGTATATGAAACTATAATCAAAGTTCTTTACTCCTTCATAATCATGGACTTGTTTTTCAAATATTATCACTAGTGGCGAGCTCAGTGTCATATATAGGCAAGAGGAGTGTGTATCGGGGACAAGCATTAGAAAGAGAAAATAGAAGACGAATGAGTAAAATGGTCATTCAATTCACGACATCTGGTGGTTATCCACTAATACCAGACCAATCAACTAAGATGGCATCGAAAATAAGGAAGGCTTATCGGGACTTGCTACCACTCTATATTAAGGATTGGAGAAAATTTGATTTATCACAAAAACAACATACTTGGGAGAGAGTATAGGTGAAAGAAACAATGAATTTAGATTGTCTCTATTTCATTGTCCTTGTTATTATAACCTGTTGCAAGATGTTTCTAACATGTATAATATACCATTGTCACATTTTTATTTGTAGATTCATTTAAATATTGATGACATCACAAAAAATCCTAAGTTCCAAGCTATTGATTGATGGATGGGAAATATCCATAGGAATCATCGAAGTGAAATTAAAAGTTCATGGATAAAGATTGGTGATGCAATTCGACCCATGGGTTCAAGTGATGATGACTGGAAAAAGAAAACAAAGGAATGGAGGAGAGAGATTGCAGCAGAGAAAGAGATTTTGCAACCAAGAGATCTATTCACAAAGGTAAGCTAACTTAAGTCATGTTTTTTTAAGGTTTTGACTAAATGATGTCATTAACTTGGTGATGTCTTGTTAAATAAAAGACTAGGGCAATGAGTGGGAAGGTTACATGTAAGAAAGTCAAATATTAACACAAGTCTGGATCTAGATCATTTGAGATCAGGAGGAATAAATATGTGAGTATTTCATATAATTTAAGTATAAAAGACTTAAACTGATAAAGTCCTTAACTAATGTGCCTTTTTCCAATTACAAGCACATAATGCAATTTAGGATCCGATTGAATGAAACACGATCAAAATGGTATGAATCCTAAATGAAAATGGAACCTAAAAATGGTGTGAATAGGATAGAAAAGAAAATAACTAATTCCTTACCAAATATTATGGACTAGTTAAATTAGGTTTGATCTTGATATTGTTGATATTATGCATAACACAATCAAAATCCACTTACCACAAATTCTAAGAGAACTTAATAAGAGCAATTGCATGAAAGGAAGTGCCCCTCATGGTTTCAATATCTGAAAATGATAAGTTCAAAAGTCCCCTCTAAACCTACTTAGCAAGTATTTATACCTGCTCTAATTAGGGTAAAGTCAACAAAACAAAATTACAAATAAAACCAATAAGTGACCGGTTTTTGAATCAACAAAAGACAAGTACAAATAAGTATTCAAATGGTCAATTCTTCACTTCAATAGAACACATTGTGGACCGGTTCTTCTTTGATTTATGTAAGTCCATGAATAACCCACAAACTAAGCTTTAGCAAGTTTATCCACCATCCTGTAAGAACCGATAAGTGTATTTGCTAGAATGAACAACAAATATGTAACAGAAAAGAAGATACTAAACAAATATTCTCGGGGTTTAATTGTTGAAAGAGGACCTTCATCGTAAAATTTTGTAACCCTCTAGCTCTTACTCTTATGATAGGTCCTATAGGAATTTGATTCCTATCATTAACTTTATGTATATTATGTGATTAGATTCGGAGGAATCACTAACCATCGGATGCAATCAAGTTCTTTAAGGTCACCCAATACAGTGATCCAAGGTCTGATGGTAGTGGCGGTTGGATTTCTTAACAAGTTGCCTAGGATTATGTAAATTGATGGGTTAATTTACAAATAAGAATTCTTACTATGTTTTATGTTTCTATCTACACTTCTATTACGTTTACATTATATATTAATGTCATCATTAATCGAGGAGGATATTGTCAAGATGTATCAAGAATCTCGATCCCTGATGATGTGCTTCATTTTTTTTTTGCAATTAAACAATAACAAATGATGAATTATACAGCAAGCCACAAGAATGCGTGACTCTCAATACACACTAAAACCCCTAAAACTCAAGAGACTTCCATGAAAATTAAGATAAGCTTCACTTGTAATCGTAATATAGATAAAGAATGGCACAAAGAAGAACCAATTCCAATCAATTGAGGTGTGACCCTAAATTAAAAAAGGAACCCTAAATAGCGTGTTCAAGAACAAATGTAACTAATTCCAATTATAAACTAGATATAACACACTAGCAACAATTGAAAACAACTTAAGAAGTATTGATGTTACTCACAATAATCCTTAAGTCAAGTTACCACCATTTCAATAATGAAATTGATAAGAGTGAAAATGGCATGAAGAGGAGCTCCCACGACACAAAATTTCAAATTTCTCAATGTTCAAATACCCTAACAAACCCTAGTTAGCAAGTATTTATACTTGCTCCTATTAGGGTAAAAACCACTTGAAAATTACAAATAAGCCACTTAGGTAGCCGGTTCTAAGCAACATAACAAGTAAATCAAAAAGTCCCAAAAAGGATTACAAAATTACCGATTCAATAATAAAATTACAAGTACAAAAGATGGTCTTCAAAGAGCCGGTTCTTCAAGTCAAGCAAATAATTTATTAGTCTAGTTCATCTTTGGTTTATGTCAGTTCATGAATAACCCATAAGCTGAGTCTTAGTGAGTTTATCCATCGCTCCATAAAACCTGACAAGTACACCTGCTAAAATGTACAACAAATAAGTAATTGAAAAGAAGTTAGTATACAAATATTTCCAATGTCAGTTTGTTCAAAGAGGACCCTCATTGCTAGATTTTGTAATCCTTTGGCTCTTACCTTAGTGATAGGTTTTGTAGGATTTCGATTCCTATCATCTCCTTGAGCCTCATAAAGATTTATCCTCAAATATGATAGGTCAAATGCAGTAGAGACTCTGTATCCTCTTAGCAAGTTATCTGTAAAATTATCACTACAGTATCCTAGTATCTGAAATACCACAAGGGGTGGTTGCTTTCTCCTCTCCATCTCTAGGATATATCTCACCTACAACACATATAAAGGTCCCTCGTCTACTAAGACCTCCCCTATCTCAAACTGCTCCACCGATATCGCTTTCTCCTTTCCTGTTTCACCTATATGTCTTTAAGCCTCTTAGCCCTCTAATGGTTTACTCAACTGACTATGAAACTCAGGAACCTCTGATGGTGGACACATCTACCTCTGAACAATTTGGTCCTCTAAATGTTAGCTCATCTTACTATAAACCTTAGGAACCTTTGAAGGTTAGTGATAAGAGTAAATTAACCCTTGTAAATCATGGGCGTTAATGATGAATTTGTGTGGTCCTTTGAATAAAATCAATGCGGATTCGGTACTTAACAGATAAATATATCAGTTTTAGGGTATAATACCAAATAGAAGGAGAAAGATAACAAAAGGAGCATGATTGAAGCTTAAAAGATCAAGTTAAAGCTACTTATGGACAACACAGGGAAAGCCAAGCCCGTGCCATGAACCGTGGGCACACTTGAGGATGAAAGTTGACACTTGGAAAGGAAGCACGGCCTGTGATATAGGTGTGCTTGAAGCCATAGCAGACACTGTGGAGAAGTGGAAAGTTCCAGAACTTGGCACGGCTTATAATCTAGCCGTGTTTCTAGCCGCGCTAACACTGAACAAGAATGAGGAATTACAGATTATCGACTAGAGGGAGACACGATTTGAAATCTGGCCGTGTTGGTGGGCGTGTCAGGCAAATGTTATTCACTTGTCGAGATTCACTTGGAGAAGGAAAGATACATTCGTATCTTTCCAGCTGAAGATGCTCGGCCATTCCTCAGGAAGTATAAATAGAACAACCCTAAGGAGAGGAAGGGGGAGGTGGCACAAGAGAAACCCTAGAGAAGAGAAGTTGTTTCCAGAAGAGTTTTCGGATTTGAAGCCAAGATATTTCGTGTTTGAATTTTCCTTATGGATTCAATTATTTTCTGTTTTGTTCTTTTTATTAGATTCATGAGTAGCTAATTGTTTCATACCTAGTTCCTTGAGAAACCCCCGATTGTCATGTAACAGAATTGTTGATGTTCAATAATTAATTCTAATCTTAGAGTTTATTCATGTTGCAATTATGGTTTGTTCATCATGATATGTGCGCAGTATTAGGATTGAATTAGATCTCTGTTACTAAGATTGAGAAATCATTTAATAGAGTAGATCTGGCATGAATAAAAGGACCACTTGTAATCGTAAAGATAGGTTATAGGAGATTTTTTGTATTGAACGAGGTCATTGTGGTCTAGTTCAATTGATAGTCCTAGGATTTTATTGCAATCTTAATTAGGATAATTAAAGATAGATCTTAATTGACTTAATTAGGATTAGGGATTATTGATCTTGAGAGAGACCCTAATCTAGTGTAAGAAACTTCGCAGATCAGAGATGTTGAGTATTAATCATTGGAAAGTTTGGAACTAAATAAAGTTGCATGAGAATTAAGGGTGGATCTTGGGTAGGGTATGTTTAGATCGTTGAATTAATTAAGGGAGTATTTGAGTATATTTACTTTGTTCATTTTATTCGTTCCTTTCAAGTTTAAGCAATAATTAGGATAATTGAGATCATCAATAGTGAGAAGTTAAATAGTAGGATAATCGTTAGTACTAGTACTTATAAGTCTTCATGGGATCGATACCTGTACTCCTATGCTATACTGCTAATTGATAGGTATACTAGCATGAGAACTAATCGTAAGCTAGGATTGAGTATAGGATTTAACTTGTTAGAACGGCCAGATCGTACATCAGTTGGCATATCTATTTCTGAACAATTTGGTCCTCTAAAGATTGGCTCATGTGACTATGATCCTCAAGAATCTCTTATGGTTGACTTATCTGTCTTTGCATCTCTTAGACCTCTGGTGGCGACATAGGATTCAATACTATACATTTACTATCATGTTAGAACATATAAGTATTTCTTTACCCATCATATAAGACCACCCTGTCATACAACCAAAGCATACCAAGCAATATATGGGATGCACACATGAGTAGAATATCACATTCAATTTCATCACAGTATTTATCCCTTATACTGAAAGGTATCTTAGCCTTTTGAGTCACATGAAGACCCCTTGCTCATTCAACCAATGTAATGTGTAGGGTTTTAGATATGGGGTAGTTACAAGTTGTAATTTTGATATTAATGAAGCAGCTACAACATTATTACAACTACCACCATCAATGATAAAGACACATAAGTAACCTTGTACCCTACAAGTATGAAACAAATTTTCTCTTTGTCCATCATCAATAGTTGGAGAAGAAGTCAATACTCGATATAGTAAAATAGTAGAAGGATACAAATTATTTGACATATTTTCTTACTAACTTCAATAAGCTAACAACACACTTCACACCATGTCACAACCAACACACCTCAACCTTACATTACACTTACACTCATGATGCAATACACACCTCTACAAAGACTTCACTCTAAAGCTACACAAAAACCGCTACAAAGAAAACAAAATAATCCATGATTCACTTATACAATAACAATACACCAATACTTCCTGTACATCCACGGTGCAATTAAGCATCCAATGCTACAATAAATACTTCTTGATTCTTCATGTATTGTAAAATAAATGAAGCACAATTAAACACTTCCAAGTAGTTAAGATATTGAATTCAACTAACCAAGTGTTTAAGTAATGAGACTCAATAACTTTCACACTTAAATGCTTGTTTTTGAATTTCAAACTTCACTACTCAATTTCCTTTCTTAGTCATGATTTCACACTCACACCTTAGTCTTACGTGCAGCACCTTACACCACACACAATTCTTCAAATTCATACCAACATGCACACTACACATATTTACGTTGCAACCACTTCAACCACCACTACATACACACACAACAATTCACACCGCCACTCACACTACATACACACACGGTGCACTCCTTCAAACAACAACAATAACAACACTTCAAATGTAGCACTTCCTTGCCTTAACACATACAACACTTCACGTTGCAACTCCCTTACACCGCAACTCACAATCACGGTAGCAAGCAACAATCCAAATAACACTCCTTAATGCAACCTTTTCCACAAAAGGTAAGAACAATTCAAATTCAAATAGCACTCCTTAATCCAACTCAATGACTTTCTTCAAATGTAAATAATGTGTTTGAATTTCAAATAACTTCCTAATCTCTACTCAATGAAATTTGAAAATTGCAAAGACACTTATCAATTTTCGAAACCTCTACAAGAATTCAAAATCAACAGTCTTCTATGCTTCAAATTTTCACTTTTCTCAAATGATCACTTCTCCTTACTCGCTCACGGTAAGCTCAAGAAGACAAAGAATATTACAAGTACTCCATGTCCACTTCAACAACAAAAAATAGAGTGCAACAAAAACTACAATTAAGTAACTCAACTTCACTTCTACAATTTGGATTAAGGAGCTAAACTCAAGAACCCTAATTTCCGAATTCATAAACACAAAAATCCCTCTTCAAGAACCAATGCTTTCATGCCAAATTATGATGTTCTTCACTTGTTGATTGCAATTAAATAATAACAAATGAAGAATCATACAACAAGCCACGAGAATGCATGACTCCAAATGTACACTAAAACCCCTAAAACTCAAGACACTTCCACGCAAATTATAATAAGCTTCACATGTAATCGTAATATTGATAAAGGATGGCACAAAGAAGAACCAATTCCAATCAATTAAGGCGTGACCCTAAATTAAAAAAGGAACCCTAAATGGCGTGTTCAAGAACAAATGTAACCAATTCCAATTATACACTAGATATAACACACTAGCAACAATTGAAAACAACTTAAGAAGTATTGATGTTACTCACAATAATCCTTAAGTCAAGTTGCCACAATTTCAACAATGAAATTGATAAGAGTGAAAATGGCATGAAGAGGAGCTCCCACAACACAAAATTTCAAATTTCTCAATATTCAAAAGTACCCAAACAAACCCTAGTTAGCAAGTATTTATACTTGCTCCTATTAGGGTAAAAACCATATGAAAATTACAAATAAGCCACTTAGGTGGCCGGTTCTAAGCAACATAACAAGTAAATCAAAAAGTCCCAAAAATGATTACAAAATGACCGATTCAATAATAAAATTACAAGTACTAAAGATGGTCTTCAAAGAGCCGATTCTTCAAGTCAAGCGAATAATTTATTGGTCCAGTTCATCTTCGGTTTATGTCGGTTCATGAATAACCCATAAGCTGAGTCTTAGTGAGTTTGTCCATCGCTCCGTAAAACCCGACAAGTACACCTATTGAAATGTACAACAAATAAGTAATTGAAAAGAAGTTTATATACAAATATTTCCAATGTCGGTTTGTTCAAAGAGGACCCTCATTGCTAGATTTTGTAATCCCTTGGCTCTTACCTTAGTGATAGGTTTTGTAGGATTTCGATTCCTATCATCTCCTTGAGCCTCAAAAAGATTTACCTTTAAATATGATAGGTAAAATGCTATAGAGACTCTGTATCCTCCTAGCAAGTTATCTATAAAATTATCACTACAGTATCCTAGTATCTGAAATACCACAAGGGGTGGTTACTTTCTCCTCTTCATCTCTAGGATATATCTCATCTACAACACATATAAAATTCCCTCATCTACTATGACCTCCCCTATCTCAAACCACTCCACCGATATTGCTTTCTCCTTTCCTGTTTCACCTATATGTCTTTAAGCCTCTTGGCCCTCTAATGGTTTACTCAACCGACTATAGACCTTAGGAACCTCTGATGGTGGACACATCTACCTCTGAACAGTTTGCTCCTCTAAATGTTAGCTCATTTGACTATAAACCTCAAGAACCTTTGAAGGTTGGCACATCTATTTCTGAACAATTTGGTCCTCTAAAGGTTGGCCCATGTGACTATGATCCTCAAGAATCTCTAATGGTTGACTTATCTGTCTTTGCATCTCTTAGACCTCCGGTGGCGACATAGGATTCAATATTGTACATTTACTATCCTGTTGGAACATATAAGTATTTCTATACCCATCATATAAGACCACCCTATCATACAACCACAGCCTACCAAGCAATATATGAGATGCACACATGAGTAGAATATCACATTCAATTTCATCACAGTATTTATCCCTTATACTGAAAGGTATCTTAGCCTTTTGAGTCACATGAAGACCCCTTGCTCATTCAACCAATGTAATGTGTAGGGTTCTGGATGTGGGGTAGTTACAAGTTGTAATTTTGATATTAATGAAGTAGCTACAACATTATTATAACTACCACCATCAATGATAAGGACACATAAGTTACCTTGTACCCTACAAGTATGAAACAAATTTTCTCTTTGTCCATCATCAATAGTTGGATCATCAATAGTTGGAGAAGAAGTCAATACTCGATATAGTAAATTAGTAGAAGGATACAAATTATTTGACATATTTTCTTACTAACTTCAATAAGCTAACAACACACTTCACACCACGTCACAACCAAAACACCTCAACCTTACATTACACTTACACTCATGATGCAATACACACCTCCATAAAGACTTCACTCTAAAGCTACACAACAACCACTAAAAAGAAAACAAAATAATCCATGCTTCACTTATACAATAACAATACGCCAATACTTCCTATACATCCACGGTGCAATTAAGCATCCAATGCTACAATAAATACTTCTTGATTCTTCAAGTATAGTAAAATAAATGAAGCACAATTAAACACTTCCAAGTAGTTAAGATATTGAATTCAACTAAGCAAGTGTTTAAATAATGAGACTCAATAACTTTCACACTTAAATTCTTGTTTTTGAATTTCAAACTTCACTACTCAATTTCCTTTCTTAGTCACGATTTCACACTCACACCTTAGTCTCACATGCAGCACCTTACACCACACACAATTCTTCAAGTTCATACCACCATGCACACTACACATATTTATGTTGCAACCACTTCAACCACCACTACATACACACACAACAATTCACACCGCCACTCACACTACATACACACACGGTGCACTCCTTCAAACAACAACAATAACAACACTTCAAATGTAGCACTTCCTTGCCTTAACACATACAACACTTCACGTTGTAACTCCCTTACACCGCAACTCACAATCACGGTAGCAAGCAACAATCCAAATAACACTCCTTAATGCAACCTTTTCCACAAAAGGTAAGAACAATTCAAATTCAAATAGCACTCCTTAATCCTACTCAATGACTTTCTTCAAATGTAAATAATGTGTTTAAATTTCAAATAACTTCCTAATCTCTACTCAATGCAATTTCAAAATTTCAAAGACACTTATCAATTTTCGAAACCTCTACAAGAATTCAAAATCAACACTTTTCTATGCTTCAAATTTTCACTTTTCTCAAATGATCACTTCTCCTTACTCACCCACGGTAAGCTCAAGAAAACAAAGAATATTACAAGTACTCCATGTCCACTTCAACAACAACAAATAGAGTGCAACAAAAACCACAATTAATTAACTCAACTTCACTTCTACAATTCGGATTAAGGAGCTAAACTCAAGAACCCTAATTTCCGAATTCACAATCACAAAAATCCCTCTTCAAGAACCAATGCTTTGATGCCAAATTATGATGTGCTTCACTTGTTGATTGCAATTAAATAATAACAAATGAAGAATCATACAACAAGCCACAAGAATGCATGACTCCAAATGTACACTAAAACCCCTAAAACTCAAGACACTTCCACGCAAATTATGATAAGCTTCACTTGTAATCATAATATACATATAGGATGGCACAAAGAAGAACCAATTCTAATTAATTGAGGCGTGACCCTAAATTAAAAAAGGAACCCTAAATGGTGTGTTCAAGAACAAATGTAACCAATTCCAATTATACACTAGATATAACACACTAGCAACAATTGAAAACAACTAAAGAAGTATTGATGCTACTCACAATAATCCTTAAGTCAAGTCACCACAATTTCAACAATGAAATTGATAAGAGTGAAAATGGCATGGAGAGGAGCTCCTACGGCATAAAATTTCATATTTCTCAATGTTCAAAAGTCTCATAACAAACCCTAGTTAGTAAGTATTTATACTTGCTCTTATTAGGGTAAAAACCACAAGAAAATTACAAATAAGCCACTTAGGTGACCAATTCTAAGAAACATTACAAGTAAATCAAAAATTCCCAAAAATGATTACAAAATGATTGGTTCAATAATAAAATTACAAGTACAAAAGATGGTCTTCAAAGAACCGGTTCTTCAAGTCAAGTGAATAATTTGTTGGTCTAGTTCATCTTTAGTTTATTTCAGTCCATGAATAACCCATAAGTTGAGTCTTAGTGAGTTTGTCCATCGCCTTGTAAAACCCGACAAGTATGCCCGTTGGAATGTTCAACAAATAAGTAATAGAAATGGAGGTAGTATACAAATATTTTCGGGGTTGGTTTGTTCAAAGATGTCCTTCATCACCAAATTTTGTAATCCTTAGGCTCTTGCCCTAGTGATAGGTCTTGTAGGATTTTGATTCCTATCACTCGGATAATCCTAAGACTGTAGAGGAGATAGTTGATGAATTTATAGGTGCAAACATGCGAACTGACTATCATCCTGGTAGAGAATACGAACCATTGGTCATTAGGAAACCTTCACTTACATGAATTTATATGGAAAAGATGGAAGTAGAGCTGCAAGAGACACAGGGAAAGCTTGAAGAAGAAAGACAACAATGTAAACAACTAGAGGGAAAGTTCAATGACCAATGTCAACAACTATTGTCAATGCTTCAAGAAGAAAGGGATCTACATATCACCCAAGCTAAAGAGGTTAGTTTAAACTTGCACTTTGTAAATAAAAGTATATGTGTTATGTTGTAAATGCATGCATATTGCTTCTATGTATAGAGTAGGAATGTTATGTGTTTTGATGGTGTAGTGGTTATGTTGATGTGGCGGACTCCTTTAGTATATGGTGTTTTAGTTTTTATTAAGTGCAATATAGGAGTATGTTGTATAATACAAGGGTAGTGTGTGGGTGTACTATGTTCTGCATGGAGTGTTAGGTAGGGGGTAATGTTGTCGTTGTGCAATATGTATTGTCATATAGGTGTTAAGGGACAATATTCTAGAATATTGTAGAATCTACATGGTTGTAATTCCTTTGGGGCAATATTATAGAATATTGATGTTTTGCTTACATGTCGAGGATAAAAACTTCGTTACTTTGTAAATGTCTTACAACTATCTGAGCCTTCTCAAGCAGTTACACGGCTTGCTGGGAATTTTCCAAGTACTTTTAGTAAATAATCATAAATACGTGATAGTATTTTGTCCCCCTCTCTCTCTCTTTCAATTTTTTTTAAAAAAAAAGATATAACTGTATGCATGTGTTGTTTAAAGGTTGTATATTTTGTGACAGGAATAAAAAATGCACGAGACCTTGTTCATTAACCAAATTCATCTAATAGTGATGATACGAAAAGCAGTGAAGACAAAAATGATAGCGAAGATGATGAAGATGATGAAAGTAATGATGATGAAGATTGATGCGAGAAATAGGGTATTAGACGTGTTCATGTAATGTTTATGGTTAAACCTATTAACGTTTGACTTTTTTCATCTTATTTGGACTTCTTTAGTTAAGGATATTATTCCCAAGTTTTGTTTATGTGAAAGCATCATGTTTATGGGGGTTCATTTAAATCTATGAGAAAGAAATGTTAATGGTATATATAATTGTGTATAAACTAAACAGGTGTATTTTGGCTCATATAAAGATTGTGAAAACAGGTTAAAATCTATGCCCATTAAATATCTACATTTAAACGTTGCTAATTTGGCTTTATAGTGACGTTTTAACCTTGCTAATATACTATTTCACAATGTTTAAACATTGTGCATAATTACCTTTGGCTTAGTCTAAACATTGTCAATGTTACTCTTTTACAATGTTTAAACATCGCAAATGTATGTATAACCGCCATTTTTTGCCAGCAATATCTTTATTGTCAGCTTATTACGATTAAATGTTGCATATAGTAACTTTTAGTCACGTGTAGACATTGCCAATGTTACTCTTTTACTACATTGAAATGTTGCCAATACTACTTAACTACCATGCTTTTTTATGTCCATTAATTTTTTTTAATTGTGGTTTCACTGCGTTTAAACGCCGTATATAATAACTTTTAGTTACGTATAAATGTTGCTAATGTTAGTCTTTTACTATGTTTAAACGTTGCTAATATTACTCATTTACCATGCTTTTTGTGTCCATAAATTTTTTAATTGTGCTTTTACTACTTTTAAGCGTTGCATATAATAACTATTAGTTACGTCTATACGTTGCTAATGTTAGTCTGTCACTACGTTTGAATGTCGCCTGTATTACTCATTTATCGTACTTTTTTGTGCCCTTCAAATTTTTAATTATTATTTTACTACGTTTAAACGTCGCTTATTACCTATTATTAGCAACATTTAAGTGTCACCTCATATAGCACATTTAGCTACATTTCTACTTTTAGCGATGTTTATTTTATAAACGTTGTAGAAATTTTTTACGATAGACCTTTGGTGACGTATATTAGCAACGATTATTAAACATGGCTAAATCTTTTTTGCGAAGTTTATTTCATGTTTAACAAAGTTTATTAAATGTCATCAAATATCAAATTTTGTTGTAGTGATGGTAAAGAAAATTTAATAATTAGGAGATCTTGTATGATTCCTAGGGTAGTCGAGGAAGAGTTACTCAAGAACAATATTTTCCAATCCACTTGTACTATTATGAGCAAAGCATGTTAGTTCATGATCGACTTAGGGAGTTGTGGAAACATTGTGTCTACAGAAGCCATGCAAAAGTTGGGTAATAAGCCTAAATAGCACTCAAAACCTTATAGGTCAACTTGGCTAAAGAAAGGTGGTGAGGTAAGTGTCTCTAAATGAGTGTTTGTTACATTCTTCGTTGGTTCTAAATATAAGGACTCCGTTTAGTGTAATGTTGTGACAATAGATGCCTACAATTTGTTGTTAGGGAGGCCTTAGCTATTTGATAGGGGTGTAACTCATGATGGGAGGGCTAACACTTATAGTTTTGTATGTAAGGGTGTGAAGATCATGTTAGTTCTCAATAAGGACATTACTATGTCTAAATTTGTCAAGTAAGGAAATAGTTCTAACATGCAGTCTTTAGCTAGGTTTAAGGAAGAGTTGCAGGATTTTGAAGTTGTCTTTACTCTGGTGAGTAAGGAGATTGAAAGGGAAGTTGAAGTACCTAAAGTGGTAGTTTCGGTTATGGAGTAGTTCCACGACATATTTCCTAATGAGTTATTGAATGGGTTACCACCACTGCATGACATCCAATACCAAATTGATCTTGAGCCTAGTGCAGCCCTTCCTAACAAGCCACATTATTAAATGAGCCTCACAAAACATAAGGAGTTAAGGAAGCAATTTGAAGAATTACTTGCTAAGGGTTTTATTTAGGAGAGTTTGAGTTTGTTCACAATTTCAGCTCTTTTAACTCTCTAAAAGGATGACACTTTGCGCATATGTGTAGATAGTTGAGCCATCAATAAGATTACTATTAGGTATCTTTTTCCTATTTCTAACTTAGACGATTTACTTGAATAGTTGAGTAGTGCTAAGGTATTCTTGAAGCTAGACTTGAAGAGTGGATATCACTAAATTCGTGTTTGAGTTGGTAATGAGTGGAAGACAACCTTCAAGACACGAGAGGGATTGTATAAGTTGTCAATTATGCCATTTAGATTGTCTAATGCACCTAACACATTTATGAGAGTGATGAATCAAGTTCTAAGTCCATTCATTAGCAAGTGTGTTGTCGTATACTTTGACGACATACTAATTTATAATATTGATCTGGAGTAGTGTCTTAAACACTAGCGGGATGTTCTTAATGTGTTGCGTAGGGAAAATTTCTATGCTACCTTGAAGAAGTGTGTATTTGTGACCATTGAGGTAGTTTTGCTTAGCTATATAAATTCTGCTAATAGTTTGTAGGTTGATAAGTCCAAAGTGGAAGTAGTTAGGCAATTACCTAAACCTACTACACCAACTAAAGTTTAAAGCTTCCATGACCTGGCATCATTTTATAGGCAATTCATACCCCATTTCAGTAGTATTATATCCCTCATCACTAACTATATGAAGGGTAGGAAATTTTTGTGGACTAATGAAGCAAAGAGGGCTTTTGAGCAAATTAAGGTATATCTTACTACAACCTTGATTCTAGTGTTACTAGATTTTCATCAACCATTTGCGCTACATGTAGATGCCACTAAAGTGGGGATTGGAGCTATTTTGAGCTAAAATAGTAGAGTGATAGCTTATTTTATTGAGAAGCTAATAGGGGTAAAGCTATGATATAGTACATATGATATGGAGTTCTATGTTGTGGTGTATGCTATGGTGCAAGTTGTGAAGCATTGGCATCATTATCTATTTCATAGAGAATTTATCTTATATACTAACCATGAAGCTCTGAAGCACTTGCATAGTCAGGATAAAGTGTCATCTTAACATGGTTCATGGGTAACTTATTTTGAGCATTTCAACTTTGTTGTGAAACACAAGAGTGGTGTTACAAACCGAGTTACTGATGCACTGAGTAGGCGGAAGAGTCTTTTAAGCATAATGCAAGTGGAGGTACTTAGTTTTAATTCATTTACTAAGTTACTTGAATGTAATCCTTATTTTTTGTTATTTTTGTAAGAATTAGAACTAGTGATAGAATAGAGTTCTTGCTACAAGATAGGTTTTTATTTAAAGGTAATCAATTATGCATTATAAACTATAGTTTGAGGGATTAGATTATTCAAGAGCTTCATAGTAAGGGTCATATGGGGTAAAACAGGACTTTACAACTGATGCATGTATCCTATTTTTGGCTGACTATTCAAAAGGAAGTAGAGAAGTATGTATAGAGGTGTAGAGTCTTCCAAGTGTCGAAGGGGACAGCTACAAATGCAAGATGGTATATGCAACTTCCAATTCTTTCGCATCCTTGGATCAATGTGAACATGGATTTCATTCTAGGTTTACCACAAAGTTAGTAAGGTAATGACTCTATATTTGTAGTAATTGACAAATTTTCTAAGATGGTACATTTTATTCCATGTAAAAAGACCATAAATGCTGTTTATGTTGCATAGTTGTACTTTAGGGAAGTATATAGGTTACATAGGTTGGTTAGAACTATTGTGTTTGATAGTGATACAGGGTTTCTTAGCCATTTTTGAAAACATTTATAAAAGATAGTCAACACTCTGTCGAATTTTAGTAGTGCCTATTACTCACAAACAAATGAGCAAACTAAGATAGTAAACAAATCCCTAGGAACTCTATTGAGGAGCTTAGCTAGGGAACATGTGAAGAGTTATGATCAAAAGCTGAGACAAGTAAAGTTTGCACATAATCATGCAATCAGCCACAGTATAAGGTTTAGTCCATTCTAGGTAGTTTACTCTATTGCTCCTAGAAGTCCACTTGATTTGCTACCATTACCAGACAAGACTAGGTTTCATATGAAGGTAAAAGACTTTGTCTATAACCTGTAAGAGACTCACAAGATTGTTCAGAACAATTTACAAAAGATTGGACGTAAATATAAGGAAGTTGCTAATAGAAAAAGGCAGCATGTGGAGTTTGACATGGGAGATTATGTTTAGGTTGTCCTTATTAAGGATAGGTTTTTTGCTAGTGAGTACAATAAACCATCAGCTAAGAAGATTGGGCTAATGGAGATCATAGAGAAGATTAACCCAAATGCATGCAAGTTAAAGCTGCCTAGTCACATTTAAACTATATATTTATTTAATGTGAAGTATCTTATTCCCTATACCAAAGATAGTTTAGAAGAAAACAATTCAAGGGTAGATTCTTTCCATCCTAAGGAGAATGATGAGGTGGAGATACTAGCAAACTAGTATATAGCTAAATGGGATAAAAACGGGCCAATTGAGATTTCTTAAATTTTTGACATTATTTTGAAGGAAACAAGCTAACTTGAAGAAATCAAAACTTTTGGTGTTGAGCTATACTATTTTTAGATCAAATTCTTTCATTTAAACCCTTAAGTGAGCATTTTTTCTATTTTTGGCAAGTTTTAGATTTCTTATAACTTTTT
This sequence comes from Laguncularia racemosa, assembly GCA_037954665.1. Lineage (NCBI taxonomy): Eukaryota > Viridiplantae > Streptophyta > Magnoliopsida > Myrtales > Combretaceae > Laguncularia > Laguncularia racemosa. The sequence continues at coordinate 170,173 of JBBMOL010000406.1, forward strand.
ATAGACATCTCTACTTTTAGTTTCATTTTTGGCATAATATTTGTCTTTTAATTTACTTTGTATCTTTAAGTTTTAGACATTCCTATTTTAGGTAGTTTTTAAGTGTTTCTATTTTTAGAAGTTTTTTATGTTCTATTTTTAGCGGCCTTATGCTTGCTATCATTTATATGCCCTAAGGCAATGAGGGAGATTATTTATCAAGTATTATCAAATTTTGAAGCCATCTTTGCTCTATTTGCTTTCCAAATTCTCGAATTTCAAATAAATGTCAAATTTGGATGCTAAATACTTAAGAAATCATAAAGTTAATTGATATTTAAAAATCACATTCTGAGTATTCGTAGAATCAATAGTATGTGATATAAAATTAATTTAATTTCACATTATATGTTGCATCAATTATTTTATATTTGTAAATGAAAACTTCCCATGAAATTATTTAGCATTTTATTGTCTAAATGTGCTCCAATTGGTAAATTATTCAAGTCATTGAATAGGTCTTTTCTTGATCGTGTTTAGCTGTATTCCATGTAAACATGTGGCGCTGTTAATTTATAATATATATATATATATATGGCATTGCCGAACGGCAAATAATTATAAGACAAGTTGGGCGGGGTTAGCAGCAACTAGTTAGCAATATGCATATAAATAAATCATCACTGAGCTCATAGATGGTCATGCAATGCATCAATAGTTCTCTCTTTTCATTACCCAGTGAGCTTCATTAATACGAAATTCTAGTGGGTATCATCAACTCTCGTCCTGCATTTTAAGCCCAGAAATGAGACTAGTCCATCTATTTATTACAGTCTGTACATTCATCATTTGCAATTCACTATTTTTAGTTCATGCACAACAATCCTATATCGCGGATCCAGAAGCGGCATGCAACTCTAGCGACGTCAAAAACATCTACTATGGTTACAGTTGCAACGAAAAAATAACTTGCGATACAAAGCTCACCTTTAGGTCTCAGTCCCCTTATGATACCGTGTCCAAGATCGCATCACTATTGGGAGTTCATCCCGACTTGATAAATCAAGCCAATCAGGGCACCAATGCTCATGATGTTGTAGAATCGAGCAAGCTCCTTCATGTTCCTGTCACTTGCAAGTGCCCCGACAACGATATATTCTACGACAAAGTGCCCACAACAACTTATCCCGTTGCTTCAAATGACAAATTCTACGACATAGCCCACAATAAATACCAGGGTCTAACGACTTGTCGGGCCATAAAATATGGGAATACGGATAAAGATTTCCCCGTACTCCCAAACACCAAAATCAACATCCCTCTTAGATGTGCTTGTCCGACAGTCAACCAAAAGTCTGATGGAATAGAATCGCTAATTACTTACGTTGTCGGGAAGGGGGACACTATTTCGACCATTAGTACACAGCTAAAAGTGGACAATAAGAGTATACTTCAAGCTAACAATCTTGAAGAGGACTCCAACATTTATCCTTTTACAACGCTACTAATTCCTGCCATGAACATCAATTCCGCTTCAAAACCTTCGTCGTCTACTCTTTCGAATGGAGCAATTGGAGGCATTGTTGCCGCAGCGTGTGCTGCCCTACTTGCCTTTGGAGGAGCTGCTGTCAAATTTAACTTATGTGGATCTATGTTCAATTGCTTCAACAGCACCGTTGTTAATTATAACGACGAAAAGAAGAAGACAATGACCGAAGAGCCAAAAATTCAATATGAAAAGATGAGTAGGAATGCCACCGCGTGAATTACCAAGCTTGCCTTTTTCCTTTTTTTTATTTGTCCTATTATTTTTTCCTTTTAGTAAGGTTTTATCTGTAATTGTCCACGGTCTCCATAAAAAATAAAACAATGTTTTTCATCTATTTATAAGTGTGTGCTTACCTTATTTGACAGGATGCTTTTACACAAACAAAACAAGAGAAACATGTACATTTAAAGTTGGGTTTATAAGATTATGCCAATGTCCTTCCAGTTCTCTCATTCAGTGGGTAGGTGAACACCATGAAGAAGCTCATTAAAGTCAAATTGAAAACCTATGATAATTAAAAGTCTAAAAGAACTTAAATTAAAAGTTGAAGAAGTGCGGCGATAAGGAAATGGAGAAAGAGAAAGAGCTAATATAGGAAATTTCCCATTTGATCAATAAGTCAAATTTTCTCACAATCTCCAGACGTATGAACATGTACTCCACAAAGTTCCTTTCATGGCATACACACTTAACAACCCCAAAAACGTTTTAAAATGATAGGAAACAAATAAAAAGTCACTTCTCTCTCTCTCCCTTCCCAAAGAGCCCCCATGTATGCATTTTTTAAGGGAAAAACAAGGTCAGAAGACTTTCGTTTTCGCTTTCTCAGGCTTTTTTTTTTTTTTTTCCTAAGACGCAACGTGGCTTCATAGGGTACTAATTCAAAAAAGTAATCAATGACATGCTGATGTCATGTAAGGAGTAATTGTTGTGAGTAGTAAACGGTAGCGTGTAACCTGTTCTCTTCATGTACAATGTAGAGAACAATTCTTGATTGGGCTGATCTTGATGCAATTCGGAATTAATAACGTAGTTTTAGGACATTGTATAAAGTAGAATCGAACTAAGGGAAATCGGCTAAGGTCTTATCGGTCAAATCCCCTTTGTTAGGGATAATTTTGTTACAGCAATACCAGGAACAGCTAACGACCCTCTAGAATAGTTGACTACCGTAGATCCCAATTGATTGCGCCCACAGGGGTTGCCCAACCATTTCCTATTAAGGGCCATTGGTTGAATTTTATGTGCTAGATTAACAAGAAGGTTTAGGCACACGAGAAATTTTAGTTTTAGAGAGAGATTTATATTTCTAAAAGTAGGAATTATGTCACAAAAAGACTTTAAGATAGAATATTGATTGTAAATGCCTGATACAAAAATCGTCCCCACAAATTCTATATTCAATGACGAACTAGACAATCCATTGCAAATTTGCAAAAACTTGTATCTCTAATAATTGTGAAATATGTCGCAAATAAGTCGTCAAAGTTTACAACAAAACAATAGTTATAAATTTTGCTTCAAAACAAAAAACTTGTTATCTTTTATTCCTCACAAATTGAAATTGATCTTTCTATCACCAATCTCTATTTTGATGTTAGTTGGAATTAATTTTTTAGTTGTAACAGCTTTTGTTGCAAACCTATCTCTATTTTTAGGATAATTGCAATCAAATTTTAATTTATAAATAATTTTCGTTGCAAACTATCACTATTTTAATCATCATTGCAAATAAAATTTTAATTGAAATTATAATTTCCTTAGTAAACCTATCTCAATACCAAAGAAATTATGATATTCTACAACGGCACGTGATGAGGACATCGTAGCTGACACGGGTTGATATCGTGCATGTCTATTACAAGCACGGTCGTGTATTATGTTAGGGAGCTTCCAGAAACACACACGGCTGCATGCACGACCAAAAGGCACAGCCGTGTGATATACCAGGATGATTCCCAGAAACATATACGGCCTCATACACGGTCAGGAGGCACGACCGTGTGTTACGTTAGGATCACTCCTAGAAACATGCACGGTCTTCATTCACGGCCAAGGGGCACAACCATATGTTATGTCAGGAGTACTCCTAGAAACCTACATGGCCTTCATGCACGGCCGTGTATAAGACAGATGATGGACGTGTATACTAATATTTATTTCCACATATACATATATATTTCCTTTTTTACTTGTTTTTCTGAGGAGTATATATAGTTGCTAGGTCATTGTTAGGATTAGCTATTATTCATTATTCAATATACACTCTGCTTTCTCGATTGTGCGCAATTGAGACTTATCAAGGAATAAACTCATATTATTCTTTGTTTATTCGTGAGTTCCAATCCTAGAATTGGTCTCATGTGTTTACGCTTTCCTCGCTGCGTCAGTTGGTATCAGAGCAAGGCAAATTCCTGCGGAGATGTCGGCTAACGATGGTGTTGATGGCGGTCGCGTTCTCAACCTTGATCGGGATGCGGAAGTCCAAGGAGTCAATCAATGGGATCCAAGGACGGTGGTCGAAGCCATGGAATAGAGACTTGGGCGCGTAGAGCAGCGTTTGGAAGACCTGGTTACGCATTTCGACGCCATGGTGATGGGCCACAACGAAAACAGGGGTGTTGTTGGGAATCGACCAGGAGTAGCAATCGCTCATGGCAGTCAAACCTGCTGCCGCGAATCAGTGGAACCGAAGGCTAGATGAAAGTTCCTCTAAAGAAGAGGGTGAATTTCTATAGAGGAGGGGACAACCACCGAGAAAGGGCGGTGTTGGTGGGGGTAGGTACCGCGAGGTCGATGACCGAATTGACCAGGAATATGGTGGCGGATATCAAAGAAACCACCAGGGGTACGATCATATAGATGGCGGTGACTTTCGTCTTAAGGTAGATATTCCATCCTTTAATGGTAATCTCAATATAGAAGATTTCTTGAATTGGCTTGCAGAAGTCGATAGGTTTTTCGACTATATGGAGGTACCTGAGGATAGGAGAGTAAGGTTGGTTGCTTGTAGGCTAAAAGGAGGGGCTTCTGCATGGTGGGATCATTTGCAAAACCGGAGACAAAGAGAGGGGAAGCAACCTATAAGGACATGGTATCGCATGAAGAATCTGTTGTAGAGGGATTTTCTACCACCCGACTATGAGCAGATCATTTTCCAGTAGTACCAACGATGCCGTCAAGGGCAGAGGACGGTGTATGAATACACCGCCGAGTTTATGAGGATAGCAGAAAGGAATGATCTGAGGGAGACCGAGGGTCAGCAGGTGGCGCGATTTGTTGACGAATTGAAGCCTCAAATTAGGGACAAAATAGGGGTAATGGTGTTCAGAACCGTCAATGAGGCAAAGAATTTGGCCCTTAGAGCTGAGATGATGATTCAAGAACAGAGTACAAGGCTAGGTGGGGGCAAGAGGAATTATGCGTATGATAGTCTCGACAGTAACAGTAGGGTGGTTGGTGAGAGGGCTAGAGGAATAGTCGAGAAACCCGCTGGAAGTATGGAAAAGAAAGAAGACAAGGCTGAGGGAAAGAGGCCTCTTGAGAGCAAAGAGACCCCAAGACAAAATAATCCGTATGCTAAACCAATTTTGGGAAAGTGCTATAGGTGTAATCAACCGGGACACCGATCCAACGAATGCCCCGAATCGACGAACTTTAAACATTGTCGAAAGAGAGGAAGAGGAGGAAGTGTGCTGTGAACCAGATGGTGAGGATGAATACTATGATGAGGCTGATGATGCAGTGGAACCAAACTACATGATCAGAAGGATGATGCTAGCACTGAAATAGGAGGGTAGTTTACAATGACACCAGCTGTTCCGCACTAGGTGCGCAATTGGTGAGAGAGTATTTGACTTGATTGTTGATAGTGGGAGCTATGAGAACATCATCGAAAGGGAGGTTGTGAAACGACTCCAGCTACAGATAGAGAAGCATCCAAACCCTTACAACATAGGGTGGATTAAGGCAACGGAACGAATTGAGGTGAAGGAGAGGTGTCGGGTTTCATTCTCGGTAGGCAAATATCGAAATGAAGTCTATTGCGACATTGTCGATATGGATGCCTGCCACTTGCTATTCGGACAGCCTTGGCAGTTGACGTAGATGCCCAACATGCCGGGAAAGAGAACAGGTATAGATTGGAGAAAGAGGGCGTGAAATATACGTTACTACCATTGATGGATAAGCGACCTAAGACCCAAAGGGCGGAAGGAAAATCTTTTCTGACGATCACTCGGTCAGAAAAGGAAATGACCGAGGATATTAAAGAATCTCGATTGATGCATACTCTTATGGTGAAGAATGAGGGAGAGGATGTAGATAGTGTAGAGGCTCCGGAGGAAGTAAAGGGGATATTAGAAGAGTTCAAAAAGGTAGTGCCGGAAGACTTACCAGAAGGGTTGCCTCCATTGTAAGACATCCAACACCACATCGACTTAGTGCTTGAGGCTAGCCTTCATAATCTCCCCCACTATCGAATGAGCCCTAAAGAGACAAAGGTCTAGGAATTACTGGATAAAGGGTTCATCAGGGATAACATGAGTCCATGTGCCGTTCCAGCGCTATTGACGCCCAAGAAGGATGGGAGTTGGAGGATGTGTGTGGACAGCCGTGCGATCAACAAAATCACAATTGGGTATAAATTCCCAATTCCTTGCATTGAAGACATGTTAGACAAGCTGAGTGGAGCAGTAATCTTCTCGAAAGTGGATCTTAGAAGTAGGTATCATCAAATTCAGGTCAAACCTGGGGATGAATGGATGACCGCTTTCAAGACAAAGGAAGGGTTGTACGAATGGTTGGTTATGCCATTCGGCCTGAGCAATGCACTTAGTACCTTCATGCGCATGATGAATCAAGTACTTAAACCATTCATAGGTCGGTTTGTAGTAGTATACTTTGATGATATCCTAATATATAGCAAAACTAAGGATGAGCATTTAGTGCATTTGAAGAGCGTAATGACTGTGCTGAAAAAGAATAAGCTCTACGCCAATCTCAAGAAGTGCATATTCATGTTACAAAAACTGTTGTTCTTAGGTTTTGTAGTAAGCGGTAAGGGTATAACGGTGGATGAGGACAAAGTAAGGGCCATTAGAGATTGGCCCACTCCCAAAACAATCACCGAGTTGAGAAGCTTTCTGGGGTTGGCAGGATTTTATAGACGTTTCATACGGCATTTTAGTACGGTTGCTGCCCCATTGACGGAGTGCTTAAAGAAAGGGAAGTTTCATTGGGATGGGGAAGTTGAGTCTGGATTTGCTATGCTCAAAGAAAGATTGTGTAGTGCGTCGGTGTTGGCCTTACCAGACTTTGACAAACTATTCGAAGTCGACCGTGATGCCAGTGGCATGGGCATTGGCACTGTGTTATCTTAGGAGAAGAGACCCGTGGCCTTCCATAGTGAGAAACTCTGTGAAGCTAGGAGAAACTGGTCCACTTACGATAAAGAGTTCTATTATGTGGTCAAAGCTCTGAGAATGTGGGAGCACTACTTGGTTGGAAAAGAGCTTATCCTCTACTCAGATTGTGTCGCTCTGAAACACCTGAGTAATCAGATCCGCATCTGTAAAGATATGCATGCCAGATGGATACAATTTCTGCAAAAGTTTCCATTCCGCCTAATGCATAAATCTGGGGTCCAAAATAAGGTAGCAAACACATTAAGTAGAAGGGCGGATTTACTGGTCACCATGAAGGCTAAGGTGGTAAGCTTTAAGCAGTTGAAGGAATTGTATAAAGAAGATGCAGATTTTGAAACTATATGAAGAAAATGTACCAATCAAGAACCCAATGACAGTTACTACATCTTGAAGGGTTACTTAATGAGGGGTAACCAACTCTGTATTCCCGAATCATCCTTAAGGAAGAAATTGATTAGGGACCTACATGGAGGGGGACTAGCCGGACATCTGAGGCGTGACAAGACACTAGCGGTAGTGGCTGCAAGATATCATTGGCTTCAGTTGAGAAGAGATGTAGGGAGAATTGTGCAAAGGTGCTATATTTGCCAGACATCTAAAGGACATTCTCAAAATACTAGGTTGTACACTCCGCTACCAATACCTGAGAATATCTTGGAGGATCTATCTATGGACTTCGTGTAGGTTTGCCTCATACCCAATGAAATGCTAACACTATTTTTGTGGTTGTAGACAGGTTTTCCAAGATGACTCACTCCATCCCTTGTAGGAAGACAACTGATGCACAAGGCATTGCCAAGTTATTCTTTAAAGAGGTAGTCAGGTTGCACGGGGTTCCCAAGTCAATTACTTCTGATAGAGATACCCGGTTTCTTAGCCACTTCTGGAAGACGCTATGGTACATGTTTAATTCTTCCCTCAATTTTAGCAGCACAGCCCACCCTCAAACCGATGGACAAACAGAGGTGACGAACAGGACCCTTGGAAATTTGATACAAAGCATCTGTGGAGAGAAGCCAAAACAATGGGATTTGGCACTTTCTCAAGCCGAGTTCGCTTACAACAGTTCCATCCATAGAACTACTAGGAAATCGCCTTTTTCAATGGTTTATACCAAAGCGCCATCTTACGCGTTAGATTTAGCTTCTCTGCCAAAGGGTGTAGAAACCAATGTTGCTTCTAATCACCTGGCGGAACAATACCACACGGTGGCATCTGACGTGAAAGAGAGAATCGAGAAGGTTAATGAGCAATATAAAAAAGCTACAGACAAGCATCGAAGGAAGAAACTGTTTGAGGTGGGAGATCAAGTGATGGTGTTCTTAAGGAAGAAACGCTTTCCCGTGGGCACTTATAGCAAATGGCAACCAAAGAAGTATGGCCCGTACAAGATTGCTGCCAAGATCAATGATAATGCCTATGTAGTTGGGCTCCCGAAAAGCATGAAAATCTCAAAAACCTTTAATGTAGCTGACTTATCCCCATTCTACGCGTATGACGAACCCCTATATCTAGAAGAGAACTTGAGGTTGAGTTCTTCATTGGTAGGAGAGAATGATGAGGACATCGTAGCTGACACGGGTCGATATCGGGCGTGTCTATTACAAGCACGGTCGTGTATGATGTCAAGGAGCTTCCAAAAACACACACGGTTGCATGCACGGCCAGAAGGCACGGCCGTGTGATATACCAAGATGATTCCCAGAAACGTACACGGCTAGGAGGCACGATCGTGTGTTACGTTAGGATCTCTCCTAGAAACATGCACGGTCTTCATGCACAGCCAAGGGGCACGACCGTATGTTATGTCAGGAGTACTCCAAGAAGCCTACACGGCCTTCATGTATGACCGTGTATAATACAGATGACGGATGTGTATACTAATATTTATTTCCACGTGTACATATGTATTTTCTTTTTTACTTGTTTTTCTAAGAAGTATATATAGTTGCTAGGTCATTGTTAGGGTTAGCTATTATTCATTATTCGATATACACTTTAGAGAAGAGTTTCTCTGCTTTTTCGATTGTGTGCAATTGAGACTTATCAAGGAATAAACTCATATTATTCTTTGTTTATTTGTGAGTTCCAATCCTAGAATTGGTCTTGTGTGTTTACGCTTTCCTCGCTGCATCAGCACGGTCCCCCACTACCTTTAGAAAAGCTCATTTTCAGAATCACAAGAACCAAAGCCATACCCTCTACGTTTGATAGTCCATAGAATTGGGATATTGACCAGAGAGTAGCCAAACGCCATCTCTGGTCTTCTAATGCTTCAATAGCTACAATTCCAGACTCAACTGCAGAGAAGGGGCAGAAAGTAACAACTAGATTGGTAGGGAAAAAAATTGGAGTTTCCCCCTGAAAGTATAAGCAATTGTACATCTTCTGTTACTGCCATTTTCGTAGTACTTGAAATCATATACCACCTGCACCATTAAAACAGAACCCGATTCCGTGGAAACATCTGATGGAGAAAAAAGTCAATATTTCCTTGGCCGACTTTCATTCAAATGGCGAGTCGAGCCATTCTTATAGAAGTTTCGAGTTAAAAAATTGCACTGGATTGTTTTCAAGATGAGAATGACTCCTATGGGTATCTAATCGAACCCAAACGAAGGCCAAGTTCTGGACTCAATCATAAAAGGCCACTACCATAGCCATTCCACCAAGAAGTCCTAGAACCACCAAAACCATTACCACTATGGCTGCTGCTGCATTTCCAACCAGCATTACCATGGTTGCCACATTTGCAACTGCTATTCACGCTACAGCGGCTAGGGTGAGGTGAGCAAAGACGATGACCTGAAGGATGTCCCTATACGATTACTGAAAACTCGTGCCAACTAATTAACTTCAACCACCTATTTCCAGTGTCAAATATGTTTATTTTATGAACAACCTTAACTGTGTTTTACTATTAACACTTCTGGAAAATTTTCCAATTAAGATACAAAATCATAAGATAATCCTGAAACACCTTTAACAGCCAATCTCTTTCAGCACTAAATCTGCAAGGCAATCAACCACGCAGAGTAGGCAAACAAATCTCCGACAATTCTAATGAGAAATGGAGTTGTCTTCTCATTTCCTTAGTTCTTAAAATGGGACACAAGCATTCTGATCGTATAAAGATTGCACCTTAATTTTGTTCTCAAATGGTAGAGAGAAACGGACCCATCTAAATAATGAATTATGAAAACAAAATTAACGGACCCTTAACAACTTCCAAGCATTGAATAGGTGCCATAATAAAAATTATTATCACAACCATCTATCTCTAATTCCATCTGTTGCCGGGGGCAAATGCAGAATCGTACTTATGAGGGGCTGGATTTACCGTATTCAAATTAATATTAGAATTACTGGTAATAAAAATTTACTTACCATTGTAATTGTAATATATCTTATATATATATATAAATATATCCTCAACATAATTGAATACTAAATAAAAAAGTAAATTAATACTTCTTTTATCATTTGTAATAATTACAAATATTTGATATATTTTATAAAAGGTTAAGAAAATTACCATTTCATTAGACATATATATTAATCATAATGTTACTATTAATTTATAAAATATGGAATCAAGACATAAAACTCATATAAATTACATTGTTAGCAAAAACAAATCATAAGTATTTAAGGAACAAATTACAAGTAAAATGAAAAGGACAACATAATATAAATAATATATTATTTTATAATTTTTTTATATTGACATCATTATTTCATTAGTAGTGCTATATATATATATATATATTGTTTTTCAATGTGAATGATTAAACAATTGATTATTTAAGAATGTTAATTCCTTTTCATAATATTAATAATAAAAGAAAATGTTAATACCTCAAGTAATATAAACTGCTATTATTTTGATAATGCTTTATGCAATATGATTGAAATATCTATACCATTAAATATAATTATTACATATCATAAAATTACTAATAAGTATATAGTGTCTATTGAGAACTTATTTAGTTAACTATCATCTTTTTTTTATTAATGAAATTTAATTCCACTAGGTATAGTGAGGGAAAAAAATAAAAGAAATAAAAAGATAATAAAAATCATTTATTGAAAGACAAACAATAAATGCAACTTAAAAAAGTAAAATTAATTCTAATGAGAATTGAGTCTATCATCTTTAATATATAAAAACAACTGCCTAACCTGACCATATCAAATTTTATAATAATATTTATTCTTAAAAATATAAATATAATACATATTTTTTCGTCTTAAAATAAATTTAATAAATTAATTTTTTCCTGAGCTCGGGAAGGCCGAGCCCTTCCAGCACCACCTCCCCACCTCGGGTTCACCCTTGTCTGTTGCATTGATTTACATATCAAAACCTGGAATTCTTCCTCATTTTTCCCTAAGGACGTACTTCAATAATTTTCTTTTTTGGCCCTCATACTTTAGTTTCCTTCGAAAGTTTCCAAGAATGAAGAAATCCGTGCGATTGATGCCTTCCAAAAGATTCTTCACAATCTATGAGATGTGAAGATGTGACAATTATAAGCTTCATCCTTCAATGCAAAATGATGAAGATAATTCGTGTTATCAGTAAAACCTAAGAGTTATCAAAATGAGTTTAAGCCTCATTGCATGCATCAACAAATTCATTACTTATTTTCCTTTTAACTAGCCTTTTTTTCTTTTGCCAATTTTCTTCTTGTGATATAAATCATAAGTTACTATTGGATTATAATGACAGAGCACGATGTGAGAAACCACACAATATGTACAAAGAGGTGATTTTTAATATTGATAAAAATTCATTAACCTCCCTAATAGCATTGTTTAATATTTATAGGCTAGAAATCCTAAAATTAGTAAAAAAAACTTGAATAAAAATATAATAGAAAACTAAATCAATGAAAATAAACTTTCTTAATCTAGATACATTATGAAAACAATAAATTTTGACCACAATTCTTGTATCAAATGGCATAACGGTCTATTTCATGTTAGAATAAACTCATATTAGTCTTCATTAAAATATTATAAACTCTATAACTTTTCAAAAGATTCAAAGTTATAAAGCTTCAAAGTTAAGCTTCCAAAATTATGTCATTTCTCTTAGATCATCAGCTTCCAATAGTTTTTGATGGGTTATGATAGCTCTTAACATATTCAAAACATTATTTCTAAATGTCTTTTGGCTCCTAACTATCGAAATATCATCAACACTTGTTTATGTTTTAATACATTAGAAAGGAACTGCAAAAATGAAGAAATGTACTGCAAAAAGAGATTCAAGAATATCAAATTTTATTCTACTCACTTGCTCTATTTTTCCCATTCTCCTTTTACATGGTAACACACATTTCAATTAACTTAACTAAATAACCAACCAATAGAAACACAACACATGTACTTCAATTGTGCTTATACATATCTGATTTGGACCTATACAATTTCTACACATCATCTCTACATTCCACCCTCAATTTAGTGCTTCTTAAAGCCCCAACTTGAACCTTAAAAAAGTTAAGTTGCATTTCTAGAAGTGATTTGGTGCATAAACTAGCAAGTTGTAACTTTGATGGGACAAACTCAGTAGAAATGAGGCCAAAGGAAATGTGATCTCAAACAAAGTAGCTATCAATGTCAATATGTTTTGTCTAACCATGATAGCATGGATTTTTAACAATGGGTACTATAGATTTGTTGTCACAATGCAACAATAGAAGAAGTTTAACTAAAACATGAAGATCTCATAAAATTTACAAAGTCCACAAAATTTCCTTCGTAGCTGCAACAAGGCTTATGTACTTTGCTTCCATTGAAGATATGGATGCAGTGTGTTGTTTCTTTGTCTTCCAAGAGACTAAGACCGATCCAAGCATAATGCAATATCCACTAATCGATTTTCTATCCATGACATCTACGATCAATTAGAATCCGAAAAACCATGAAATGAAAGATCATTTGTAGCAGCATAAAATAATCCTAAGGAAATAATCCCTTTAAGTTACTTCAGAACATGTAATGTAGCTTGCATGTGTAGCAGACAAAGACTAGCTAGAAAAGTACTTAGATGATAAATTGCGATGCTAATATCTAGTCTGGTGAAATTAAGATATGATAATCTACCCACTGGTTGACAAAATGAAGTTGGATTGTCAAGTAGATCACCATCTTCCTTATTCAACTGGAGTCCAATAGGAAAAGGCATTTTAGTTCGCTCCGCAACAGTCAGACTAGCTTCCTCCAACATGTCTAATAAAAATTTCCTTTGATTAATCAAGCAACCATTGTCAGTTCTACATATTTCCAAACCAAGGAAATATCTTATCAATTCTAAATACTTTATAGTAAATGCATCATCTAATTGTTTCTTCATGTTACAAATAAATTCTTCATCAAATCCAAAAATCAAAATGTCATCCACATAGGGAAGAACCATGACAAAACTAGTAGAAGTTTGTTGAGTGAGTAAAGAACAATCATACTTTGATTGACAAAAACCAGTAGATATAAAAAGACTAGATTTTTCCACATTCCACTGTCTAAAGGTTTGCTTGAGTCCATATAATGATTTCTTCAACCTACAAACTTCAGTATCTTGTGCTTTATTATAGCCTTCAGGGGGTACAATATATATTTCCTCAATTAGATATCCATGTAAGTAAAAATGCATTGTTAACATTAATATGATGTAAAGGTCGTGAATGTGCAATAGAAATGGCTATCACAATTCTAACAATGCTCAACTTTGCAATTGGGGAGAATGTATCATGAAAATCCGAACCTACAATTTATGTATATCCCTTAGCTACTAGCCTTGCTTTATATCTTTCCACACTACCATCTAGTCAATATTTTATTTTGTAGATCCATTTAAATCCAATAGCTTTCTTTCCTTTAGGTAGAGAAGTAATTTCCCAAGTGTCATTAGATTCAAGAGCATGGATCTCTTATTCCATGGCTTGGATCCACTCCTTTTTCTTAACTGCTTGAGAGTAATAAATTAGCCCTTTCATAGTTAACACAAGCTAATGATGCAATGAATTCTAAAGGATATTTATTATACAATTGAATATCAAACCAATGATAGGTAGTTTTGTTTGTAGTTTGTAACGATATAGTCGTGTTGGCAACCATTTTGAACTTAGCTAAATGCATGAAATCCTGAATCCAAGAAGGAGATTTTCTAGTTTTGAAAGATCTTCTAAATTTAGAAGATGTATTATTACTAAGTCGATCAATAAGTAATGGATCAGCACTAAGAAAAATTTCAAAAGAAATATTAGATTCTGATGTCATAAGAAAATCAGAATTTGAATTGATCCTGGAGTAGAAGTTTCAAATAAAATTCAATTTTTAAAAGGTAATGAAGGTATGTTAGAAACAAATTTTAGATAAGAAAGATCTTTGAAAGGAAATACATTTTCAAATAATACAATATCTCTACTTACCATTATTTGTTTTGTAGAGAGATTGTAAACTTTATATCCTTTTTGTCCATTAACATAACCAAAGAATATACATCTTATACCTTTAGGATCAAACTTATCAGTTTTTGGTGAAATTTTTGAAATATAACATAAGCAACCCATCACTCAAAGATTTTCATATTTAGGTGGTTTGTGAAAAAGCATTTTATATGGTGATTTCCATTCAAGATTGAACATGGGCATTTTGTTTATTAAAAATGTAGTAGTAAGTATACATTCTCCCTAAAAATGTTTTGGTAAATTAGCATGTAGTCTAAGAGCTCTTAAAGTTTCTAGTAGGTACCTATGTTTCCTCTCCACTTTCCCATTTTATTATGGTGTATAAGAAATGGGTCTTTGGTGTATTATTTTAAGGTTTTGAAATAGATGAATTCTATTATTTTAGAGATGAATTCTCCTCCATTACCTATTCTTACAATCTCTTGAGTGATTGAAAAATGGTTATTAATGTATTTGAAAAGCTTATCAAGGGTAGAAGGAGTTTGATGCTTATGACATAGTAAGTAAGTCTAAGTAACTCAAGTGTAATCATCAAAAATGGTAAAAAAAAAAAAAAAAAAAAAAGCTTTCACCATCTAATGAAGTAACTCAATACGAGCCCTAAACATCAATATGAAGTAGTTCACATGAAAAGGAAATTGAGCTTGAACTTTTAGGAAATGGCAATCTATGAAACTTTGCTTCCTAACAAGTGTTACAAAGGAAATTATTAAAATCAAAATGTTTACAGATTTCCAAGTGTTGTAACATAGATATAGAAGTATGTCCTCAATGTCTATGTATCAAGTGTATTGACTTAGTGTTTGAGTTTTCAACATCAAAATTGCAGGAATGGACCTGCAACATCAGGTTCAACTGAATGTTTAGAATTAAGTACATATAGCCCATTGTTTTCCTTTGCCAAAGCCATGACTTTTTTATATCTTAGGTCCTAGAATTTACTCGCAAAGGGATCAAAAACTGCTTGTAATGAATGATCTTTAACTAGTTTTTGAATTGATAAAATACAATGTGAAAATTTAGGAATAAACAGAACATGTTCAATGATGAGATCTTTTGACAGTTTTACTTTTCCTACCATTTGGGTTTTTAGAGAACTTCCATTAGGTACTAGAATTGGTAGCTTTCTAATGTAATGAAGTATTTCATAACAAGATGTCATATGATCAAAAGCCCCTATATCAACTATCCAAAGAGCCAAATGATTTGGAATAGTTGTTTATCTACTGGCTTCTAATCTGAGATTGAATTGATAAAGTTTTGTTCGTCAAAAGGAGTGTTAAGCACGTTATTGCAATAATTTGCAATAACTTCTTATTTACCTCTCAAAATTATTTTTTTTTTCCCTTCTACCATTCCAAATACCTAACCAATTGGAAATAAAAATCCACTATATGACCTTTCCTTTGCAATATTTGCAAAACAAATCCTTTTTAACTAAATACTACTTCCACTAGCAAAAGCTACAATTTTCTTTGAAATAAATGCCAAAACCTTCACTTTAGTCGTTAAAGAACAAATAAAATGTCATTGTTTTTCCACCAATTGCATTAAGTAATATGCACTATTGATTGATGGAAGTGGTTCTGTGGAAAGAATTTGATTCCTAATTCCTCCATACGCATCATTAAGTCTCATTAAAAACTAAATCAGTTTGTTATAGGATTCATACTCTAGAACACTATCCTTGAATGCACATGTATAGAACTCTAGCCTACCATATTCACAACTAAGAAAAGAATGTAGTTCATGTAGCTCATCCCAACAATGTTCTAATTTGTTAAAACACATTAATAATCTGATTATTTTGCCTAAGAATTGCTATTTCATGTTGTATTTGAAATATCATAGGTCCATTAGCAATACCATACTGTTCTTTAACTTCTTTCCAAAGCTCAAAAGTAGATTTCGTATATAGGAAATTCTAGGCTAAATTTGTGTTCATGGAGTTTAATAACCAGCATCTAACCTTATAATCACACTTATTCCACTTGATTAAATTCAATCATGTATCCATTGGTCTTTGGATTGAACCATCAATGAAACCGATCTTCATCTTCGCTCCAAGACCCAACTTTACAAAGTTGCTCCATGAAAGATAGTTAGGTTCCATTAAAGATCAAATTTCCAATCGACATTCTTGGACCATCCGATCCTGAAAGATAAAATGGATCCACAATTGTTGCATCCAAATTGCTCATTTTCAGTCCCAAAAGTAGAAATGTCAATCCTCAAGAAAAACTGGAACTATATTGATCAAATGAATCCAAGAAACAATGCTATAACTTGCTCTGATATCATATCAAAATATCATCACTCTTGTACATGTTTCTATACATCAAAAAGGAATTGCAAAAATGAAGAAATGTATTGCAGAAAGATATTTAAGAATATTGAATTTTATTCTATTCACTTGCTCTGTTTTTTTTTGTTCCATTCTCCTTTTATATGGTAGTACACTTTTCTACTAACTTAACTAAACAACCAATAGAAACACAACACATGTACTTCAGCTGTACTTACACATATCTGATCTGCACCTACACAATTTCTATACTAACTATTGGTTCCAATGGCTTATTCCAAAGTCCATGATTTTTTTTCCTCTATAACTTCCAATGATTAAATTGTCTCATACCTTATAAATTTAATTCATTCACGCCATATAACATGATATTTCCGACACCTTTGATTTGGCAACTAAAATGCCAAAGCAACGGCAGGGATATATCACAATTACTAAAAGATGTCACGAGCTTATTAACGGAATGTTCATCGTTTTGCTCCAGTAACAGTAAAATCATGAAAAAACCGAGATTGACGTTATTCATAAAGCATGAGCTAAAAGGAAAACCAAAAATAGGGTACCTACGCCTATGGTATATGGTAAATAATCGAATTGGCTACTAATCGCCGCTATTATTGCTTCTTCAAATTTAAGTTTCATCACTGCGTTTTTGCTTTCCTTCAATTTATGGTTAGCATCTGGAACTTTTGGACGAAAGCTCTTAACGTTACCAGTGGACAAAAAAATCAAGATGCAGAAAACAACTAGCTATTACTGCGATTCTAGAAAAAAACTCGAAAAAGAAAAAAATTCAAAAAGTTGAAACAATTTTTTACTATATATACATGTACATGCATATACTTGTCTTCATCTACTTCGTTGTCTTATCAAGTTCTCTTACTTTCAGAAGTTTTATTTTTCACCATAGTTTAAATATTAGACAACAATGAGTTTTTTTTTTTTTTTTTTTACTTTTTTAGTTTACGGCTGTTGTGGTTCCTTGCAACTAGCATTCATAAACAAGTCAGTTTTTTTTTTTTTCCTCTGTTTATATTTAATTCGTTACGTGTTTATATAGCATATGTTTATAATTTTTCAAGAAAAAAATGGCCACTGTGCCTTGGTTATTGAATACACGATAATATGTGTTTTACTTGTAAACATAGTCTTTATTACGGAGAAATTTTGGTTCATGATATGTAATATTCAAATAGTTTGCCTTCATTCACTTTAGGTAGCGTACTTTCCTTAAAAATTTGGAAAACATTGACATATTCACTTTAGGTGGCATATGTCGTGATTGCTTAAATGTGGATAGGCACCCATTATTTATGGCTTGTTGAACAGCATTTGTTTCTTAGAGGTATGGCTTGGGGTTAGTATAGATGGATCCATTATGGTGAATACACAACATTCCTGTCCGAGTCAGTTCATCATAGAGCCACGACCGTGGATGAGGATTTACACAACGATGATCAAGTGTTTTGGAATCAAGCAGAGAATGATGATATCCTGGAAGACATAGGTCATTATGATGTAGATAGTGGAGGACTGGAAGAAAAGGATTAATCGGAAGCAATGGTACTTCCAGTACTTCAAAAAACGATAAAGCAAATGCTATTTAATTATTATTTCTATGTAAAAGGTTCTTTCTAGTTTGATAAAACTACGCTTTCCACTTATATATAACTTATTATTACATCAATTTATCAAAGAAAGCATTGATGCTTTAGATCTTTTTGGTGTACATCCTAAACTATTCAAGTCAATGCTCAGCTACACTTTCAACACCCCTTTTTATTAATTATGGTATATATCGTTATCCATTATTCACATGTAGTGCTATTATTTTGTAATATAATTGCCAAGCTGTGACATTACCCAGCAACTTGTGAGCATGCTTATAAAATATCACCAAACCGTATAGAAGGTCGTGCAATGCATAACTCTCTCATTTATGAATATATATTCCAATGAGTATTGACGTTACGTTGTCCATTTCACTCCAAAAAATAAAATTTCTATCTCTTCATTACAATTTGTACGCTCATTATTAACACTTTACCATTTCATACACAACAATCCACATTGGTGGCAGGAACTAACTCGTTTGTATTCTTATTAGTTGTTCTTGCCACAGCAGTTAATAGTATCATAAATTAACAAGTCATACTGTCGGTAGAGGTTTCTTATTTCTACTTCGCCTATGGCGCATGCCAGGGCTAACACGATTTATATATATGCCATTAAGTTGCGTTATAGGGCGAGGGGACATAGATTCATCTATTACTAAGCATCTAATCATGTTGGATAGTTATAATTCAAGCTAAGTTCATGTGTGGAACTTCATTTTTTTTTATTTTGATTTTCTTAATATTAATTAAAAATAATAAAAATACATAGAAAATTGTTACGAAAAAAATATCCGTACTCTTCCTCTTGCCTGTGTGATTCACAATTGAAACAAACAACAATCAATAATAAGATGCGGAAATAAAAACAATCAACATCAAGGATTTACATGGAAAACTCCAATTTAAGGAAAAAGCATGGACCGCCGCACATAAATTCTTCCACTATCAAAGTAATGAGTTACATACTTCTTCATTAGTCTCACTAGAGGATTACACAGTCTCACCACAAACCGACCAATCAAATAAAATGGATTTCCCTCTCTAGAACTCTCTCTAGGTTCAGGAATCACCCCTTTTGTGTTTTCGGTTTTCACTCTTGTGTTTTCGTCCTTCTACCCACTAGTCTACAAAGAAATATGACTATATATATATATAGTCCAAAAATAGACAGCCGACTTAGGACTTACGTCGGCACAAAGGCCAGTGACCTAAGTTTCAAGGCCAATAGCCTAACTCCAACACCGGCAGCCTAGAGCCAGCATTCAATGAAGAACAACAACAACAACAATTTGTTGTTCAAGGCCGGCAGCTTATATATATTATAGGCCAGCGGCAGTCCAATTTAGGTCGATGGCCACTGGCTTAAGCCCTGTTTCGCTTGGTTTCGTCAATTTTCTTCAAACTTAACATTCTTTCATCCAAGTATACTACATATACTTATGATACCCTTGGTATAGACCCATATGTGTTGGATCTAATCCCAACAAACTCCCCCTCCAACTCATATGAGGGGTTCCATCACCCCTGTAATCTTCCTGTAGCAAACAATCTTCTCTTTGGGTAGAGCCTTCGTCATCATAGCTAACGCATTATCATCAGTGTGAATCTTCTCAAGCTTTAACTGTTTAGACTCTAGTACATCCTTGATTCAATGATACTTAACATTAATGTGTTTTGACCTAGAGTGGAACATCGGATTCTTACTGAGATGTATAGCGCTCTGACTATCACAGTACAGCTTCAACTTTTCCTACTCTTGACCCAGCTCTTCTAAAAACTTTTTCATGCACAAGACTTCCTTGCAAGCTTCTGTTACAGCAATATACTCAGCCTCAGTAGTGGAAAGTGCAACACACTTCTGTAACTTTGATTGCCAAGACACTGCTCCCCCTGCATAAGTAATCAGATAACCTGAAGTGGATTTCTTAAAATCTAAATCACCAGCCATGTCAGCATTTGAAAACCCCTCTAGTGCAGATTTATAGTCACCGCCAAATTGTAAACATAACTTGGAAGTGCCCCTGAGATATCTGAGAATCCACTTAACTACTATCCAGTGCTCTTTGCCTGGATTTGAGAGATAGCGACTCACCACACCTACAGCATGAGCAATGTCAAGCCTAGTACACACCATAGTATACATAAGACTTCCCATTGCTGAAGCATATGGGACTTTCTTCATATCTTCCTTATCTGCCTCACTCTTTGGACACTGAGCTGAACTCAATTTGAAGTGACCTGCAAGTGGAGAGCAGACAGCTTTTGCTTTGCTTGTGTTAAATCTCTCTAACACCTTCTCAATATACCTCTCATGTGATAACCACAACTTCTAGCTCTTCCTATCTCTAATAATCCTCATACCTAGAATTTGGCTAGCGGGTCCTAAGTCTTTCATGGAGAAAGACTTACTTAATGCAATCTTCAATTCTTTGATCTGCTTGGCATCCCTGCCAATAATCAGCATATCATCTACATAAAGTAGCAATATAATAAACTCACCACTAGTTAACTTCTTAATAAAGACACAATAGTCTGTAGCAGTCCTGATATAACCCTGATCAATCATGAAGGACTCAAACTTCTTATACCACTGCTTTGGAGCTTGTTTCAGTCCGTATAAACTTTTCTTCAGTATGTAAACAAGATTCTCCTTCCCCTTGATCTTAAACCCTTTAGGCTACTCTATATAAATCTCTTCCCCCATATCACCATGAAGGAATGTTGTCTTCACATCCATCTACTCAACCTCTAGATTCATTCTAGCAGCAATGCTGAGCACAACCCTGATAGATGACATCTTCACCACTAGTGAGAAAATCCCTTCAAAATCGACCCCTTTCTTCTGACTGAACCCCTTCACAACCAGCCTTGCCTTGTACCTTGGTTGTGAGCTACTTTCATCAGTCTTCAATCTGTACACCCATTTATTTCTTAGAGATCTCTTGCCCTTAGGCAGTTCAACTAGCTCATAGGTCTTGTTCTTATGCAAGGATTTGATTTCCCCTTACATGGCTTTCACCCATTCTTTCTTCTTGTCATGAGTCATTGCTTCCTCATAACATTCAGGTTCTCCCTCATCAGTAATCATCACATACTCATATGGACTATACCTTACTGATGGTCTTCTATCTCTAGAAGATCTCCTCACCTCAGCCTGCTACTGTGGCTCTTGTAACTCATTACCTATGTCCTCCACAGTTCTATCATCAGTAAGATCAAATAAAGGTGCAGGATCTACATTTGTAGGAATCTGACCTGAGGATGCTGGCTTCTCAGTCTTTTCCATATCTTCAATTGTCTGGTCTTCTATGAAAACCACATCTCTACTCCTAATAATCTTCTTATCAACAGGATCCCACAATCTGTACCCATACTCATCATGTGTATATCCAAGGAAAATACATTGCTTGGAGTTAGCATCAAGCTTTCCTCTCTCATCCTTTGGAATGTACATAAAAGCCTTGCAACCAAAAACTCATAATTGATTATAAGAAATATCTTTACCTATCCAAACCTTCTTTAGGATATGACCATCCAGAGCATATGAGGGAGAAAGATTTATCAAATCAACAGTTGCTCTCATAGCTTCACCCCAAAATGACTTAGGCAACTTGGCCTGAGATAACATGCACTTTACTCTCTCAGTGATGGTGCGATTCATTCTTTCTGCAGCACCATTCTGCTGTAGTGTCTTTGGAACTGTCTTCTCCAGTTTTATCCCATAATTAACACAGTACTGTTCAAACGGGCCTCTGTACTCTCCACCATTGTCAGCCTTGACACAAATCAACTTCCTGCTGGTCTCACGCTCTACCCTAAAGTGAAACTGTTTGAATACATTCAAAACCTGATCTTTGGACTTCAAGGCATATGTCCAAAGCTTCCTAGAGTGATCACCAATAAATGTAACAAAATACATTGCACCACCCATTGTCAAATCCTTCATATAACACACATTTGTATGAACCAGATCTAATATATGAACTTTTCTACTGGGTGTATTTCTTTGAAAACTAACTCTGTATTGTTTACCAGCAAAATAGTCAATGCATTGTTTTAAAGAAGTACCTTTCAAATCTGGTAGAAGCTTCTTCTTCATAAGCATCTGGAGCCCCTTCTCACTCATGTGCCCATGCCGTCTATGCCACATCTCTATAATAGCATCATCAGTCAAGTTCAATTCACCTTTACTTAGCTTTGTTGGCATTAAGTAAAGTGTGTTATCTTTTTTTCCTTTTGCTACAATCAGAGACCCTTTGGTGAGCTTCCAACTACCATCACCAAAGTAACTGTAAAAGCCTTCATCATCTAATTTTCCTGTTGAGATCAGGCTCAAGCGGATATCTGGTACATGTCTCACATCCTTGAGAACGAGTTTACACCCTGTATTAGTTTTAAAGATGATATCCCCAATACTTGTAATCCTTGAGGTTTCATTATTTCCCATCCTAACGTTGCATAATCACTAACAGTGTAGGATGAGAAAAACTCACCATGTGCTATCACATGAAAGGATGCACCAGAATCAACTACCCAATCACCGTCATGACCTGCAAGACTAATACAACCCTCACCCATGTAACCACTATCTCACCATCTACTGCTGCAGTGGTGTCTTCATCTGAATCATCATCCTTTCCTTGCTTTTTCTTCCATAGTTTGCATTCCTTCTTGTAATGTCCTGGCTTGTCACAATAAAAACATTTAATGTTCTTTCTGCCCCTTGACTTAGATCTCCCCTTTGACTTATCTGCTCTATCAAATTTATCATTCTTTCCTTTGTTCTTGCTTCTACCCCTCCTATCATACTTGTCTATGATAAGTGCCCTAGAATCAGAACCAGTACCCAAATCTTTCCTTCTGGCCTCTTCATTGATTAAACTATCCTTAACCATAGATAACATCAACTTTCCATCTGGAGCTGAATTACTAACCGATACTACAAGAGTTTCCCAACTCTCAGGTAATGAGCTCAACAATAGGAGTGCTTAGATCTCATCCTCAAGCACAAGCTTCATTGCAGTCAATTGATTCACAAGTCCCTGAAAATCATTCAAATGCTCTGACATATTCAAGTCTTCTATGTATTTCAAGTTAACTACCCTTCTTATCAAAGAAGTTTTATTCAAGGCAGTTTGCCTCTCATACATCGACTCTAATTTCTTCTATAAAACATCAGCCCTAGTCTCTTGAGCAACATGATGATACACACTCTGATCAACCCACTGTCTTAATATACCCTACAGTTTTTCTATGTAGTATCAACCACTCTACATCAGATTTATCTTGTGGCTTTGCAACATCACCACCCAAAGGAAAATACAAATCTTTGCAGTATAACAGATCTTCCATCATCGACTTCCAGACAGAGTAATTAGAGGAATTAAGTTTAATCATCATACCTGAAGATTCAACCATGTTTGTGATTGAAAACACAAAACCCTAACTCCAATTTGTAGCAAAAACCCTAATTTTCTTTTTGAAACCTAGTGCTCTAATACCACTTGTTAGGAAAAGAAGATCCGTACTCTTCCTCTTGCCTGTGCGATTCACAATTGAAACAAACAACAATCAATAATAAGATGCGAACAGAAAGATAATCAACACCAAGGATTTACGTGGAAAACCCCAATTGGGGGAAAAACCACGGGACCACCGCACACAAATTCTTCCACTATCAAAGTAATGGGTTACACACTTTTTCACTAGTCTCACTAGAGGATTACACAGCCTCACGACAAACCGGTGGATCAAATATAATGGATTTCTCTCTTTAAAACTCTCTCTGGGTTTAGGAATCACCCCTTTTGTGTTTTAGGTTTTCACTCTTATATTTTCGTCTTTCTACCCACTAGTCTACAAAAAAATACGACTATATATATATAGTCCGAAAATAGACAACCGACTTCAGACTTACGCTGACACAAAGGCCAGCGGCCTAAGTTTCAAGGCCAACAGCCTAACTCCAACGCTGGCGGCCTAGAGCCGACGTTCAATGAAGAACAACAACAACAACAATTTGTTGTTCAAGGCTGGCAGCTTATATATATTATAGGCCGGCGGCCTTGAGCCAGCTTAAGCCCTATTTCACTTGGTTTCGTCAATTTTTTTCAAACTTAATATTCTTTCATTTAAGTATACTACATATACTTATGATACCCTTGGTATAGACCCATATGTGTTGGATCTATATCCTAGCAAAAATGAAAAAAGTAAAGAAAAATTTAGAAAGATCCTAAGAAAAAAGAAAAAAGTCGGGCTCTTAGGAAAAACAAACTAAGGTTGTGGTTATCTCCCACCACGTTTGGAGAATAACGTCATAGGTCAGTAAATAGTTACGTACTACTATGAACAAGTTGTACGATCTACTGATAGTGATAAGTTGCCATCCACTTAACTTTACTTTGGTTGTTACATTAGTGGCGTTACATTTTTTTTTCTTTTTTGGTTCTCCTTTCTTTTTACCAATTTATGCATTTCTATTTTTATTATTTTAAAACATTTGTAACAGCTTTATACCACGTTCATACATTTATTAAAATTTCCCAAAATTCAAAACAATAAAAAGTAACTATCCTCCATTATTATAGCTCCCCTTAAAAATTATAACTTTACATAGTTTAGCAAAATATTTTTAAGTTTATATTTTAGCTTAGAAAAACATAAAATATCTTTAAGTTCATAAATTGGTTTTAATGTTTTTAAATTATCTTAATAGTTCGGCAAATTAGTTAAATGTTCCCAAATTTACTCAAGGTTTTTATGCTTAATTTTTCATAAAAACTCTTCAAAAATTGGTAGCTTCCCATTTACTCATAAAGTACCTTAAACTTTTACAGCCCTCTTATATTATACAAATCTATTCGGTAGTTTGTCGAAGGTCATAGATTCATAAAGAAAACTTATAATGTTGAAAAAGGGTCTTAGTAGTTTATAGTTTTACTACATAAATTGAAATCCACGTAAGTTCAAAACTAGACTCTATATTTATAAAACTATTTTATATTTGATAATTTCATACAAAGTTTCATAATTTATTTTCAATAAGATATCTTTTGAAAATTAGAAAAGATTATATATTTACATAGTAATGTTCATTTTATACTATTTTAAACTCAAATTACCCATTTTTTTTATTTTTAGTTTATAACATAAATTAAAAACGTTTATGCATTAAGGGCACATAATTTTTTAATGACTTGATGGTTAGATTAGAATTCAGCACATATATTTACACATAGTGAAAATAAATTCTGAGTCCGTCCTTATTCCTAATTGCTAGGAAACATGAATACTAAAAATATCATTGTTGAATTCACGGTTCTCTCCCGTAAAATGGAATGTCCACCAACAATCTAAGTTACTTAAGAGTGTAAAGACTAGAATTATTCCATGTTATCACATGAATGGATATCAGGAATTATATTTAGTGCCCTTGTAGTGAGCACAATTTAAAAAAAAAAAAAAAAAAAACAACGTGAGCTTTAGCTCTCACTTGAACATCAATCTTAATCTTAGAAGGAGAAGAGTATTTTATCAGAAAAGGTTTTATTTTTATAAACTTTATAATTTACTTTTTATTTTACGTGTTTATACATGAGTATTAGGATAAAATTTATAGAATTTGAAATTTTCCGCTGCCTTTTATTACGCCATAAAAACAGGAACACAGAAGTCTTTGTTTTGCGTTTGCGTCTTCGATAAACGACAAAGCAAATGCTATTTAATTATTATTACTATTATTATTATTTTATAAAAGTTTCTTTCCAGTTTGATTAAAACTTTGCTTTCCACTTTTATGTATAACTTATACTATGTCAATTTATTAAAGAAGAATTTAAAAAAAAAAAAAATGTGTTTATGATGACTTCCAAGAAATTTAATATTTAGCATTTATGGTGTAGATGTGCCCCAATTCCTATATTATGCAAGTCAATGCTCAGCGACCTTTTACTTCTTTTTTTATAATGGTATATATCATTATCCATTATTCACATGCAGTGTTATTATTTTATGATATTATTCCCACTCTGTGACATTACTTAGCGACTTGTAAGCAAATATTCTAATGAGTATAGAAAGGTCATGCAAGGGATCAATATTCCTCTCTTTCCATAACCTAATAAGTTTTATTAATACAAATTCTAATGAGTATTGACTTTACGTTGTCCATTTCACCAAATAAAATAAAATTATCAATTCATTACAATTTGCAAGCTCATTATTTACACTTCACTATTCTATACACAACAACCGACATTGTTGGAAGAAACTACCTCGTTTATGTTCCTATTAGTTGTTCTTGCCTCTGCAATTAATAGTATCATAAATTGACAAGTCATATTGCCGGTAGATGTTTCTTATTTCTACATGGCCTAGAGTACATACCAGGACCAATACGATTTATATATATGCAATTTAGTTGCATTGTAAGGTAAGGGTACACATTTTCATCTATCATTAAACAGCTAATAAAATTGGATAGTTATACTTCAAGCTTAGTTTCATGTGCAGAACTTCATTTTTTGCTTTTTGACTTTTTCTTTAATATTAATAAAAAATAATATAAATGTACAGAAAATTGAAAGAGTGAAGAAAAATTCAGAAAGATCCTAAAATCAAGGGAAAAAAAAAAAAAAAAAAAGGCATACAAATATTTCTAGCCACTTCAATGCTGGGTGTGGTCTAGCCACAGTCCATTCCTTGGATAGCCAGAAAATAGCCAAAAATAGTTGGGTCACAACTTCCCTAGGAATTTTGTGGCTACCCACTACTATGAATTTGCCAATTTATCCATTTTTATTTTTATTATCTTAAAAAATTTGTAATTTTAGTACAAAAATTGTAGCTTTAGTATCTAGTTCATACATTTATTAAATATTCTAAAAATTCAATAAAATAAAAAGTAACTATCCTCCATGATTATAGCTCCCCTTAAAAGTTGTAATTTTATATAGCTTTATAAAATATTTTTATGTTCATAAATTGGTTTTAATTTGTAGAAAAGCCTCGCTGTACGTAAATTATCTTAAATGTTTAGTAAACTAGTAAAACGTTCTTGAATCCACTCAAGATTTTTATCTGTAATTTTTCGTAAAAACTATTAAAAAATTTGTAGTTTCGCATTAGTTCATAGAAGTACTTTAAATTTGACAATTTCACATAAAGTTTCGTAATTTATTTTCAATAAGATATCTTTTAAAAATTTTAAAAGATTATATATTTACAAAGTAATGGTCTTTTGATTCTATTATAAACTCAAATTACACATTGTACTTGATTTTTCGTCTATAACAAAATTTAAAAAGTTTATGTATTAAGGGCACATTATTTTTTAACGACTTGATATATAGTTATTTTAGAATTCAGCACATATATTTACCTAGAGTGAAAATAAATTCTGAGTGACTTAGCGAGAAAAGCGTAAACCCGAGTCCAATTCTAGGATTAGAACTCAAAAATAAACAAAGAGGAATCTGCGTTGATTCCTTAACAAATCTCAATTGCGCACAATCGATAACACAGAGAAACTTTTCTCTAAAAAGTGTATATTGAATAATGAATAATGGTTAACTCTAAAATGACTTAATAACTATTTATACTCCTCAGGAAAACACGTAAAAAAGGAAATAAATAGGTATACGTGGAAATAAATATAAGTATACACGTCCGTCACCTGGCATGTACACGGCCGTGCATGCAGGCCGTGTAGATTTCTGGGAATATTTCTGACATCATACACGGTCGTGTCTCCTGCCATGTATGGAGACCGTGCATGCTTCTGAGAGAAATCTTGACGGAACACACGGCCGTGCCTTCTGGCCGTGTAAGAGGCCGTGTACGTTTCTAGGAATTATCCTGGTATATCATACGGCCGTGCCTCCTGACCGTGTATGTGGCCGTGTATGTTTCCGACCTACGATGTCCGCATCACTGAGTCTGTCCTTTTTCCGAATTACTAGAAAACTTTAATATTTGAAATATAAAAGTAAACCTGCGAGTCCAATATCGTCGTAGAATTGACGGTTCTATCCCGTGAAGTGGCATATCCACCAAAAAGAAAAGATGGCTTCCTCTACCACTTAGATGCATATATCATCATATGGCTGCCCTATCTTGCTAATGGGTACACTTGCACAGCATGTAAAATTAAGATGTTATATTTATACATCTGAAAGTAATATTTTCACATTCCGTACAAATTGATTTTGTTTTGCTGTTGAATACGGTATTATTATATGTAGGTTTGAATTATTATTTTGGGGAAAATGCAAAGGAAGGGCACGTATTTGTGCAACTTTTGCAAAAAAAGATTTCAATTTTTCGACCATATGTTTAAACGTCTATATTTGTAAAACAGTCTCATTTTGGGACCTTTTTCCATTTGCCATTATGTAGTGTTAATGGAATCTAATTGTCATTTAAATAGAGACTTTAAAACGAGCATAATTTATAAATGTAGACCCTTACCACATGGTTAAAAAATTGAAGTCCTTGTTTTGTAAAAGTGCACAAATGCGATCTTTCCTTTGTATTTTTCTCTTATTTAATTATATACCATCATATAAAAAAATAATTATTATTTATTTTTTATATATAACATTATATAATTAGTGCATATATATACAAGAACATTGTCTTGATTAAATTTTATTTTGGATAATTTTAGGTTTTAACCTCATTAAAACACACATTAAAGACAACCAAATCTCATATTTCATTGGCATCTTTATGTATGTAAGAAGTCATATTTTACTTTTCATTTTTCTCAGTATTGTTTATATTTTATTTATTTCCACTTTAAATGTTTATCAATGCTTGTCCAAATTTCAAATAATACATATTATTAAATTCAATATTTAAGTAACTCGTCGGAAGATGCATCTTTTGTAAATGTTAACCACTATATCCATCTATTATTAGATTGGTTAAATATTTTTTAATTATTATTGCCTAGAAAAATAATTATCGAAACCTAAAGATAAAGTATTTTAACTCTAGATATGAATTGATATATATTCATCATTTATCTCGCACTATGTGTGGATTGTACTTTAAAGCACATACAATATTATTAAATGTAATAGTTAAATTTTAAAAATAATCACAATCAATATTCTTATATTGTATATTAATTGATTGTTATAAATATAGAGTGGATATTATTATCTAATTATTGCTTATTTTGAAAAGCATGGAGAAGGATCTAAATTTGTGTAATTTTGAGAAAAAGGGTCTAGATTTTTTAATCATGTATTTAAAGGCTTATATTTATAAGTTATATCCATTTTAGGGTTTTCGCCTATGTCACATTAGATTACATTAACGGCAGATGAATAGAGGCCTTAAAATAAGAGCATCTTCTAAATACAAACTCTTAAATGTATAATTAAAATATTCACTCCTTAATACAAAGAAAAATACACCAAAATAGACCTTCTTTTATATTCTTCCCTTATTTTTTCCACTTGCCTAATGTATATATATGTATATATTCTTAGGACACCTTTTAAGAAGACTTTTTTTTTTTTATACTTTTATGCCATACCATGTTATGCTGTATTTCCATGTGGCATGCGTTTGCGCTACGAGATTTATTTATGCACATAGAACGCATCTAAAACATGTCACATGCGTTGAATGTAAAATTTTGACACAACTTTGACACAATAAAAGTACTTTTAAGAAAATGTGTCATGTAAGTGTTTTAATGTGATCAAAGAAAAGTAAAATCATCTCCTCTATTCAAATATTAAAATATTTATATCGTTAGTTAGAATATTACAACGAAAACGGGAACCTTAAACCCAAATTGTTTATAGATATGGAACTAACTTGACATATTCTTGATAATTTGTATTTGAAAATTTGATTTGAAGGATGGAACCTTGGGCCAAATTATTACACATCTTAAACAACAGATTATAAGATTGGTACAAATTACACGCGTGTTTGGAAGGCATTAAGGATTGGTGTAAATCATTGAACTTTCATTAAGGATGACTTAAAAATGGATGAATATAATTAAAAATACTAAAATGAAGAACTTCAAAATTAATTTTTTTGCTCCTTTCTTATCTTTTCCGTTTCTTCTATTATCTTTTTTCTACACTAAACAAATTTGAAGGGTATAATATTTTCATGATATGAGATTAGGTCTTTATATTTCTTAAACTTCTAGTATATTATTAATCTGACATTTATAATCATCCCGTATTATTCTATTCATCATACTCACGCGTATTTGCATCAAGCGATGTTTTACTAAATAACAAAGTTCAGAAAATAAAAACCAATAAACATCGAATATTATCGGTACAAGAATGAACATGAGAACAAACGAACTACTTTTTGGTACACGTATCAGGAGAAAATAATCGACAATTTCAGATAAAAACAGTGCAGAATGAAAGAAAATAATGAAAAGAAAAAATTAACTGTTCTATAGTTCAAACTGCGACATCATCAGAAACATTTTGTCCTTTTCTATCTTTCTTGGTTTTCCGCACAACGCCATTTTTCTCTTTTGGCCCATAATTATTATTAGTAATGTGGGTGCCATTGTTGTAGTGGAAATGGCAGAGAGTTCCACATAAGTTAAATTTGTAAGCAACTCCACCAATGCCAAGCAAAAAAGCACCGGCTCCAGCAACAATGCCCCCAATTGCCCCCTTCGAAAAAGTAGTAGTCGATGCTGGCTGCGAAGTGGATTGGTTGTTTATGACGGGAATCAGCAGTGTCGTAAAAGGATAGATGGTGGAATTCTCAGGAAGTTGGTTAGCTTCATGTATACTCTTACTATCCACTTTTAGTTGTGTACTGATGGATGAAATTGTGTCTCCTTCCCCCACAACGTAACTAAGTAGCGAGTCTATTCCATTAGACCGTTGATTGGTTGTAGGACAAGCGCATCTAAGAGGGATGCTGATGTTCCTTCTTACGACGAAGTTGCTACGGTTTAGGTTATTCGTAACTCGTATGGCCTGACAGGTTGTTAGGCCTTGCTATGTATTATTGGCCATGTAGAAATATGAATCACCTTTGCCAAGTATACGACTAGTGAATTTATAGTAGTATTGACTTCTGTCACAGGAGCAAGTGATAGGAACATAAACGAGCTTGCTCCATCCGACAGCTCCGGTGTTGTAGCTAGGATTGGCTTGAGCCATGTCATTTGTGTCGACTCTCAACAATGTTGCAATAGTAGACAGGGTGTTGTAAGGATATTGAGATCTAATGGTAAGGTTTGTTTTGCAACTTGCCGGTCCATTGCAACTGTAACCAAAGTAGATGGCGGTATTAGAGTAGAAATTATTACCATCGCATGCCGCTTGTGGATCGCCAATATACTGATTTTGTGCATTGACTAATGAAGTGTAAGTAATAAGTGTACAAATTTTGAATAAGAGACGGAGGAAATCCATTTTTGGGGTTGAAATTGGGGCCGAGAAGAGAGAAATGTTGATGCGTTGCATGAACTCCTATGAGATCTAGCGATCCATTTTATATGCATGCTTACTAGTTGCCAACTCACCATTAGGTAAAATGTCATTACATAGGAATTATATTATAAAATAGGAACACTACATGTAAATGGGATACCGATATATATCATAAAAAATAAGGACCTGACCTATGACTTATAACAAAGTCGAGCTCATCTACATAACATAAAGTACTTGTAAGTGCGAAAATTAACAAGTTATTTCTTTAATAAATTAATGTAACTAACTTGTGAAAGTGGAAAACGTTGGTTTCAACGAACAAGAAATGAGACTTTGTATAAAGTAATGGTCTAATCGCATCTGCTTTGCCGTTTATAAAAGTCAACAAATGCAAAATAAAGACTTAGGTAGTGTTTGGTTACTGGTACTGAATAGGATAAGGAGTAATAGACAGTACAAAATAAGAAGGATTGGACAAAAAAAAAATTGTACCACGTTTGTTTTGTTCAGTATTTGACAAATATTTTTGTGTTGTCTAGTGTTTGGAATTATAAAGTACTGGACTAAACATAGTAAATTTGATAATTATACCATTTTTAATTATATTATGGTTATTTATACATATTTGATATTATTATAAGAAAATACAATTTGAAGAGATTATAAATTATATAAAATAATTCATGTAAATCCATTGATTGAAAAAAATTAATAATTCATATTATAAATTACAATAATTTATGTTATATTTAATAAAATAACACATTACCTACATTTCTTTTATCTTAAAAATGATGTTCTGATATAGTATATATACATGATAAATAATATACAACATAAAAGAATCTTGACTTGAAATTAGCAATAAACATGGTTTAAAAAAAAAAAAAACTTATGTTATATTATTTTTCTCATGCTATATAATTTTCTTTGTTTTTATCGTACTGAAAATCAAAACGTGAGTTTGGAATCAAGTTGGGACACGCGATGATCTATTTATACATGAAGGATTGATCCACCACCATCGTCCCATTTCAACAGACATTTAAACACATGGTGACAACCAGACAAAGAGCATGCGACGAAGATAGAAAAGCAAGCGAGGAAAATCTAAACGAACAGCGACAACCACAGGTAGAGCATGCGGGGAACATAGAAAAGCAAGCAAGAATGTGAGAACAAAACGGAATGATACAAACCTGACGACGACTTCTGGCGTGACAACAACGATGTTCGAATAACGGTCGATTGAACGATGAATCCCGTTGTTGGAGCGACGCCAATAGGTTTTCTTACTGCACTTGAAGGGCAAGCTAGTGCAGCACGGATGGGTTCGAATGAAAAGGGTTTGGGGAAGTAGAGTTTGTTTGTAAAGAGAAAAATATGAAGGGCAAGTTGGAGATTTTGAAAAGAATGAATTTTTGTCCAGTACTAGATTTTTTGTACTTAATTACATGTGGTACAAAAATTTGCCATTTTGTCCAGTACCACATTGAATTTTTGTCCAATACTTTTTTCATAAATGGCAACTAAACGCAGGACAAAAATTTGTCCTGTCCAATACCACATTTTTATTGCAACCAAACGTTGCCTTATTGTGTTTTCTTGATAAAGAAGCACAACCAAAAGGGTTGAAACGATATCTAAAAAAATTAATTGATTTTGCAAATATCTTATTCTATGGTTGCGATTTAATTGAATTATCTTAATAACTTGATTAGGCGCAATTTATATCATTGGGTATCCAAAACGTAAAAAAAAAAGAAAATTATTTTGTAAATATCTCATTCTTTTGTGAGTTTGCGATGTCATCAAATTAACTTGATTAAACACAATTTGAATAATTCTGGATACAACATATGAATAAAATTGGAATAGCAATGTAAGAGACTCTCACTACCATCTATACATGATAACCAAAGCAACAAACTTTGCCAAGATTTAGTGCAAAGCCTCGTTCTAAGAAAAACATGCGAGAACACAAAGTGACACACGCCACTTTCAAGCTATGATTGTTAAAATCAATCCACTTTTGATCCATGTCTCAGCCCAAGGCCATTATAATATTCATATACTTCATTCATTTATAGCCAAATCAAAGAAATACACAAATACTCCTCTAATTTTAAATATTTTCTATTCTATTCTATCATCTTCTATAAACTATTTTCTACTTTATTACTTTCCTTATACAAATATCATATTCATTTTTTTCTTTTTTAATCTAATAACTTTGTACATACTAACAACGATAAATATATATATATTTTTCCGAACAATATGTTAGCTAACAAAATATTTATCTTTTCAATGCATTTAAATGTACGAAAATTGAACAAACATGTTTAAGGAATTCCCTTGTATTCACATTCTATGAGTAGTTTCCATTTCATAGGAATTGAACGATGATTAATGACTTTTAGGTGACACTTCAGGTTCAATAGCACATATGAAAGTACGTATAATATGTGAAATTAGTTCCACTAAACAACGGATGATTGGTAACTAGTTGTCCTTCAAGTTTAAAATTATGATTGTTACCATTGCTCTTTACACTCATGAGTATAGCATGTTTGAGGAAAAGAACGAGCCATGTCGAAGCTTATAGATATAGGAATTTGTCATAAGTGTATCAATTGTTTAGCATAAGATGTGCACTTTGCATAATGTTAGAAGAGTGATGTAACTTGAGATGATACTTCAAGTGAGATAAATTAGAGGCAGTTTTGTATGTTATACTATAATAAAATAATTTTTTTAGCTACAAGTAAAATTTTTTTTACATTTTTTAAAATAGATTGTTTTATGATTTGGTTTAGATTATCCCTTCAAACCAAATATAAAATTTTAGTTTGGTTCAAATTGGAAAATTTTTAAACCAAATTGCAAAAAAGAACCAATTTTTTTTATTTGGTTTGGTTTGATTTAATCGGGTTTTTTGCTCACCCCTATTAGTAGTAGCACTTCAATTTCTTAAAAATTCAATTGCACCATTTGATTATAAAAACAAACTAAGAATCCAATTTCATACAAAAACTTATTCTTAAAATTAGTAAAAGTTATACCTTTTTTTTTTCTTTTAGACACTACTTTCTTCTTTGTATGTATAATTTCAACATAAATCAAAATCAAACAAAATAATGGCATAGCACATAGATGATATACATATTACAACACAACAGAAAATTAATCAAATTCCATGAAATTGGATTCTTGAAATTTGGATTCCAAAATAGGCCATAAAGTACTTGAGGTACTTGGATCATATTAACAAGGATTACAAATCAATGCATTCAAAATAGGCTTTGCACCGATCTAATAGTCATCATGGAGAACTAGGAGACCACCTAATTGGTCTTGCAAGAGCAAGGTGATTAAGCCAACATAGGTAAATTTGTACTGGCCTTGATTCAATTTTATCAAAAATTTACTTAACCTCTCATACCATGCACGTGGGGCTTATTTTAAGCCATAAAGAGCTTTTCTAAATTCATGCACATAGTAAGACTTAAATGGATCTTCAAATCTAGTGAATAGCTTCTAACCATGCAACGAGTGCAAAAGACTCCTCAAAGTCAATGCTTTTTTGTTGTGAGTATCCTTTGGCCACTAACCTAACTTTATTTCTTATTATTTTACCATGTTCATCTAACTTATTTTTAAAAACCCATTTAGTACCTATTATGGATTTATCCTTTGGTTAAAGGACTAAATTCCTAGTACCTACTATGGATTTATCCTTTGGTTTAGGGACTAAATTCCATACCCATTTTCTTTTAAATTGCTCTAATTCTTCCTGCATCGCATTTATTCAACTATTATCTCCTAAAACTTCTTCAATTGAAGATGGTTCAAATTTTGATATCAAAGCAAATTGATTTTCTATGTTTTTATAAGTTTCTCTAATTCTTATTCTTGATCTAACATCACCTAGGACTTTATCTATTGGATGATTTAGCTATATTATGGTTAACTTAGATGGATGTCGAATCATCTATAAAGGTGTTGATTTACTCTCTAATGGATTTTTTAAGCTAGGTTTTGACCTATTTCCAACATCAAGTTTAATATAGGTGTCTGTTAAACCATCTGAGTAAGGTCTAATCTACTGCCAACATGATGTGCTCAAAACCACTTTGAAGCACAATCAAATGACTCAAGAAAAACAATTCTCAAGTCAATCACAAACCGTTCCACTAATGAGACAATCCACGTGAACACCTTGTAGATTTTGATGGAAAATGTTGATCAAATGATGTAATTATAATCTCTCTTTGTAACATACACCAAGTAACCACAATAAGGATTGAAAATCACGTGGAAATCATATCAAAGAAAGCAATAAAACCGTGAAATCCACTTCTCCCTTTCAATCACAAATTCTCGCCACAAGCTAAGATGATATATATATTATTCAAGTGCTCAATGAACAATCAATCTTAAAAGATGATTATTCACGAAAAACAAACACAAATATGTCCAAGAAAGATTCAAATCTACCATAGATATGACTCACTAGAGAAGAAATGAATATACAACAAAGATGGAATCGATATGACTCACAATTCCCCTTCATCGCACTCTCCACAATTCCAATTCTTGGGTTGAAATTAATAAGAGTTTTGAACTAAGGAAAGAACCCTAATTCCACACGTGAAAGTGTCTCTCAATTCTGCAAAATTGGCCTCCTCAAACCCTCTCTTAAGCAAGTATTTATACTTGCTACTCCTAGAGTTAAAAAGTGGTCAAAATTACAAGTTTGCCACTTTTAAGGTGGCTAGTCCTAAATGAAAATTACAAGGAAATAAAAGTGTCCCAAAATGATTACAACATAAATAGTCCATGCAAATGACAAATATATAAAAGAAATTGGTCTTCAAGATGTCAGTCTTCTATAGGATCTATCGGCCCAACTCATCGCCAATTCAGGTCGGTCCATGAATAACCCACAAGCTGAGTCTGAGAGAGTTTGTCTATTGCCCTATAAAATATGATAAGTATACCTGTTGGAAAACACAATACAAGAATAATAGAAAAAGAGGTTAATATATAAATAATTCTGGGGTCGATCTGCTCAAAATGTGCCCTCATCGCCAAAATTCGAATTCCTTTAGTTCTTGTCCTAATGATAGGTCTTGTCGGATTTTGATTCCTATCACAACATTAAGTTTAGTAGTATGCTTTAAGGGATCTTCTAATTTAGTTTCTATTTAATCTCATCTTTGCTCACTCCTCTTATTCTTTTTGTAAATTAGGGGAGATTTACTATTAGATTCATCACTATTTTCTTCAATAAACCTAACATTTATAGACTCTTCTACTAT
This sequence comes from Laguncularia racemosa, assembly GCA_037954665.1. Classification (NCBI taxonomy): domain Eukaryota; kingdom Viridiplantae; phylum Streptophyta; class Magnoliopsida; order Myrtales; family Combretaceae; genus Laguncularia; species Laguncularia racemosa. The sequence goes on from JBBMOL010000406.1 coordinate 207,298, forward strand.
CTTAGAGGTTTTATTGAAAATTTGATAAGCTTTAGAATTCATAGAATATCCAAGGAAGATATCTTCGTCCACCCTTTCCTTGAATTTTCCCAAAAGTTTACTAGTTTTCATCATAAAGCATTTGCATCTAAACATATGAAAATATGGCACAATTGGTTTTCTTCCCTTGAAGATTTCATGAGAGATTTTATTTGTCAAGGGCCTTCTATAAACAAAATTAATGATGTAGCATGTTGTAGAAACTCCTTTGGTCAAAAAATATTCTACTACACCACTTTCGTTCAATAAAGTCCTTGTCATTCCTTAGATCATTCTATTTTTGTGTTCTACCACTCTATTTTATTGTGAAGTGTAAGGTGTAGAAAAGTTTTAATCGATGCCATTATTCTCACAAAAAGTAATAAAATCAAGGTTTTCATAGAAAAATTCCATGATGAGTCTATAGTCTTATTAAGGAAAAGCTTTTATTTATTTATTTATTTTGAACTTGTTTTACAAAAATTTCAAAATTTTAAAGGCATCACACTTTTATGATGTAAAAATAGCACCCAAGTAAATCTTGAAAAATCATCAACAATCACAAGTCCATATTTGTTCCCTCTTAGACTTAATGTCTAAGTTAGACCAAATAAGTCCATGTCAAGCAATTCCAACGATAGTTTAGTAGAAATAACATTTTTATTTTTATGTGAAACTGATATCATTTTGTTTTTAAAACAAGTAGCACAATGAAGATCTTAAATATTTATCTTTGTTAAACCAAGAAATAAATTTTTCTTAGATAATTTTTCTAATTGATGAAATTTTATGTGTCCTAACTTCTTATGCCATAATGAAATATTATCATTCATAGTTTAAAAAAAAAATTGGAATCTACTTTAGAAGGTTTTATCACATATACATCCTTCTTTTAAAAACCTTCAAATAGCTTAGTACCATTTATATCATAACCTATACATTTATTTGTTCCAAAAATTATTCTATATCCTTTATCACACATCTAACTAATACTTAAAAGATTATGCTTTAGGCCTTTCATAAGAGAAACATTATTGATTGTATGAGGATGAAAGCTAATTGTACCTATTGCAACTATTTTACCTTTACTATTATCACCAAACTTTACATAGCAATTTTCATTCCATTTTAAATTTGTGAGTAAAGAAGTATCACACATTATATGCCTCAAATAACTACTATCGAGGTACCAAGTTCCTTTCGGTTTTGCTTCATATTCCTACATACACCACGAAAAAAAAAAAATCAAACTTATTTATGAACCCAATGAAGTTTAGGTCTATTAAAATTCAAGCTCATATTTTGATTTTTCACTTGATAACTATTGTGCTTGAAATTCTTGCAAAAACAATATTTTTTTTATACGTGGAACTTGTTATTAAAGAAATGAGCATAGAATTTTTGAAGATTATACCTGTTATTTACAATTCTTCATTGGTTTTGATTTGGGTATCTTGTAATTATCCTCTTTGCTATCCTTAACATATCCATTGGCAAGATACTTCCTGTTTTGTTTAGGAAACTTTCTGACGTTCTTTCTGCATTTTTCAACACCTATAACTTTTCCTTTTCCTTTGATATTTTTATTATCGTTAACATACTTTTTTCCCATGGGAAATATGATAAGTATACTAGCTTAATCTTTTGGGCTAAGGTACATGTCTCATTAAATGAACCCTTGATATACGTTTGGTTTCAACAACTTTGTTTCGGGTGTCCACTTGTATCAAATCTATCACATTTAATTAAAACCGCTTTATGTGCAGCTTAAAAATATTTTGACTGAATAATTTAAACAGGCAAAACGTAATAGTCATGACCCAGATCATTGTTGCAATTGTTCTTATGCAAATGCCATTATTCATTATTGTGCGAGTGAAATGTAAAACCATAAAATATATATATATATATTCAAAACGATATACAGTTACACGATGCACAGTCATCTGTCTTTTCCATCCGATCATCGACCATATTGCTTTCATCCATTTGTTGGTATTTTAAGAAAGGAAGAAGCGTGGTTTTTAAAAAAAATTATAGTAAAATCTTGTGATCTGACTTAGAAAACTTATATTTGATACTTTATGTGAATGAGAGTTGTATATAGATTATGGGAATTATTCAGCAGTGATATATAAGGTTAGTAATAAATGTTATGTCAATATTAATTAAAAACTTTCAGGTTAAATGATTGAAAGAGGTTTGTTGGTATTTATTAGTTATATTTTGTATGGGATATTACAAATAGTATTAAACTAGGCCCCCACTAATAGATGTTCTATTCAAAGATAATAAAAAATTGAGCAAAGATCTACACTCAATTGAAAGGTTTCATAACAAGAAAATCATATATTCAATGGAAGGAGATTATAATACCCTATGTGAATCAAAATCGTATATAGATTATAGGAGATGTTAAACAATAGTATATAAAGTTAAATAGTGACAATACTAAGTAAAAACTTTAAATCAAATGGTTGAAAAAGGAATAAAAGAAAAACAAAACAAAAAAAACCTTTAGTATTTATTAGTTTAGTTATTAACTAATTTTGACTTGAAGTGTTACATTATAATAAAGGATTTATGTAATAATATGAAATAAATAATCAAACTACATAAACACATTATTTTAACTATCCTATAAACATAGCATATTCATATAAACATTAGATTGTGATTAAGATTATTCACTTAGAATACAAATGAGTTTCTAAGTTCAATCACCAATTGAAATGAGCTTAGAATTGGGACACCACATCAATTAACACCACAATGCACCACCCATCACCTTGAGACTTTAGCTACCACTTGAAACTAAAACATACTGCCAACTCCATTTTGAAGGCTAAACAAAAAGCTGTTAAGGAGGACAAAGCAAGAATTGAAGCCACAAGCTCACACCACTCAATAAATGAAATCAATTATATGAAATAAAACTAATCCAAGACTAAACCAAGGTTAAAAATTACAATTAGGAATTCTTTAGAATATTGAGGCACTATTTTGGAATTTAAGTATAGTTGACTAGATGCTATGGTTACTATACTAAAGTTTAAGTTCTAGAAATTAGTCAAAAGGGAATCTAGTAACAAAAAGAGCTTGAAAAAAAAAATGGAAAGGACAAGGAGAGAAAGAGAATCGTATGCGTGCATGCTATAAGGTGTATACAATAAAGAGGATGATAAGTCATGTGCTTAGATGTTTTTTCTAGAAATCTTTTTCTTTTCATACATATGCTGATTGATTAAGATTGTTTTCTTGCATTGACGTAATGAATGTGAGACATGAAAAAATATTAACTCATAATACGCCATATGTTGAGTTGATTGGTAGACAAATGCTAATGATATTTAAATGCATAATAGTAGTAATAAATATTTAAAAAAAAATTATCATTCATATTTTCATATATTAAAATTTTATTACTACTAATCTATTCATATAGCATGCTAATACTATTGAAAGTTTTTTTTGTTGAAGGTAAATAGATGCCTCTCATCTATTATTCTTGGCATAGGTGTTTTCTCATTTTTCAACAACAAACCAGCTTTAGACCACTTAAACATGTCTCACCCTTTACAACAGTGACCCATCAAGACATGGGCTTTTAAGAAAGCAAGGCTTATTATATTAATAGGCCTCACTCTACCTTTGCACTGGGCTGGCTCGAATTCAAGACCTGATTGGTCTTGAAAATATTTGAGCTTGAGCCCTCCCTGAAGCTGGTTCGGACCAGCTATCCCTAAAACTACTAAATGGTTAGTCTGTTGCACCAAAGAGGCCCAAATTGACTGCGAAAAGTCCAAAAAAATGGTCCAATATTGAAGCAAAAATATTACTTTTCACTCATGTTACAATAGATTTTGTATGCCGGACATCATGTAACCAAAATTTTAGTTTTGCAAAAACTGACTACTGGGTTTTAATAAATTAAATTTAAATTGACCTGAATAGGAGTATTTTCAACCCTATTGTACTTGGCCGAATTAAATAATTAGTAATCTCTTTAAATTCTATTGAATGAAGTTTGCACAATTGAGTTTATAAAAACACATTTACCTAGCCGACTCTACTTTTTTTTTCTTTCTTTCTTTTCTAACTTCTATTTTTCTATTTATTTCCAATTTTTGGCTTTTTTCTAATTATCTTTTTTTTTTTGAGATTATCTTTGTTTTTTTCTTTTTCTTTCATTTATTCTAACTTTTTTTTCATTTGCTTGTTTTTCATTTTTTTTTTATTTTGTGTATTTTGATCCAAAAAACAATAAAGTAAGCTAAAAGCAAAAAATAAAAGAGTAAAAATGGGGTCTCTACACTTTTAATTTCCTTAATTTTCTCCTTTTAGATGCTATCATAACTAATCGATAATTGAGATTATAAGGAAGAAAATGTTTGTCAAAAAAAAAAAACAAACAAATAAAAAAATGATGTCATGATACTGTCATAAGGTAGTTTAAGAGTTTATGGAATCTCATCTGTTATTCTTTTGAAATTGAGGAATTAATGGAAAATAGAAATGAAGATGATTCAAATTCATTTTAGATATGTTCATAAAACTCTTATAGTATTTGTTAGTAAAAATGCTATTTATCTTTACATTAATGCCATCACTATTTCTATATTTGATTGCAACATCTATAAAAGAACAAACTTAATCTTGAAATGGATTATGGAGAGATTATGTTTTTAAGTTTTCTTAACGAAATAATTTTTTACATGAAATTGGGAACATATTAGGGAAGAACTTATAATTTGTTTCAAATTCATGATACTTAAACATAGGGAAAAAGGTCAAGTCAAATTGGTGACCTCACTTGGACTAGCTTAAGGGTGATCGGTTCAACTTGGTAAGGACTCCTTGGTTAGGTGGTTCCAATCTGGTTCGGTATTATAACTCATTGAACCAATGGGTTCTAATGCAAAATGGTCCATTCTTAGGGGGGAAAAAGGAAAAAAGAAAAAAAAAAGGGCCTGTTCATGGGCTTAACTCGCTCGTGAATCGTCGACTCAAATGAATCGACTCAGAGCCAAGATATCCTAGGGCGAGCTTGATTCATATTTTTTTTAGCTTGTGAATCAGGCAAGGTTAGAGTTGGTTCGGCCCTTTCCTAGGTCTAGTCATACATGCATTAGTAGTGTCATTTTAGCCTTTTTTTTTCTTTTTTCTTTTCTTTTTTTTTATAAAAAAAATCCATTCATATTTTTTGTCTATGATTTCTAATAATTAACATGGAAGAATTCTATGCCCCTTATCAAATTTGGTTTTTGAAGTTAGAATGTGTTATGATTGTTATGGCATTAGTCAAGGTTATTAGTGAATAATTACAATTAGTTATAAGATATGGTATATGTAGTATTTGTAAAAGCTAAAGGGATCCATTCCATTCATAAATGAAAACTCTTGAAGGATTCTTTTAAGAACTTTCTCTAGGAGTTTATCTTTCACCTAAACTAAAGATGATTTTGATTTATTTTTTTCATTTGTTCATGATATCAAGTTGCGCAAGATCTTAATAATAATGCTCTCATTATGAGAATGGCCAAAATGGAATTGCATGTAAGTATTATAATCGTTAAAAGAAATATATATATATATAAAGAAAAATATGGGGGAAATGTGAGAAGACATGAAGTACAAGAATATATGCATCAACTTTAAGAAATTCATAGGCATATAGAAAAAGCAATTGTCAAATGTATAGAAGAAGAGCAATTGATGAACTAAAAAGAAGAAGATGCCGCACCGGCTATAAAGCCATGGTTGAAGAGAATCCTTAAGAAACAATTTAAGAAAATTATCGAGAAAACGCTACCAAGAAGAAAAATTTGGAGGTGACTGCCAATATTAATACCAAAAATGATTTATGTCATGATCAAGAAATTAAGATTCCCTAAATTTTCTAACACCAATCAAGAAGTCTAGGTGATGCAAATAATGAGGGTAGCCATGGTAATGTTGAAGATGTTAATGAAAACAAAGTGGATATGAGTGATCTATTATTGGTAAACTATACAAAAAAACTAGACTTCATCTTTACAATGGTGGTTTTATGCATAGAACCTTTGAATACATTAATGGAAACAAAGGCATTACATGTAAAAGTTCCTATCCTTATATTGCAAACAATAGAACTTGTCATGGAATTATGGCCTCATTTGACATAGTGAGCAATAGGGAATGTGCATATTTGCTATGGTGTCAAAATGTGCTATTTAGGTTATGGCAAAGTAGCCAAATTTGCTTACACTTGATTCAAGGGGACTTGCATTCCAACCATTTGGAAGTGGCATTTTCAAAATTTAGCTTGCAATTTCTTGTAGCAATAAAGATGGTGATTTTTTATGTTTCTTACTTCACAATACTTAGTCATAGTTTTATTTTTCTTTTTTTGGTTTCCTTAAACCTTGAGGATAAGGTTTATGTCAAGGGAGAAATTATATTGTTATGAAATTAGTTAGGATTATTAATATAAAGTTACAATTACTACTGGGATTTATTAAGAAATTAATGGTTATAGGAAATGGTATCAATATATTTTGTAAAAGAAAAAGGGATCCATTCCATTAATAAATGAAAATTCATGAATTTTTTTTTTAAGAATCTTTTCTAAGAGTTTGTCTTTGACTCGAATAAAAGATGATTTTAATTTTTTTTTTCATTCATTCATACTATTGAGTTAAGTGAGATCTTAATAGGAGATTATTAAGATACTATATTAATAGAAAACTATATTAAAGGTGAAATAGAAAACTAAAATTTTGATTACTCACAGTTTATTGCAACTTTTCCTTTCTAATCCGTATATACTATATTAAAGTTGATGAGTTTTTTTTGTTGTCTTATATGGTCATATCCATGTTATATGGTGGGGGGGGGGGGGGGGGGGAATGAAAAAGTAAGGGAATGGGCTATAATTAGTGTAATTTGGATGGATAGTAATTACATTGCTATATTTATATGGAGACATGTGTAAAAAAAAAAAAAACTGCTCGACAGTCATTTTATAACGTACAAAATCTCATTTTATTTTAATTTTTCAAAATTTGCATGATGTCAGTATAAAAAAATAATTTATTTAATTGTTTTAAATAGTACGAATGTTACATTCACTAACTAGTATGTTCTTAGAGGGAATAAACTTTACTGTTGTCTCACTCACTTATACAAAACAGTATGTATAAAACTATATAATTCAGTGATGCTTTTAAATTTAATTACATTTTAACCACTCTCTACCTCACACTTTTCTCACTTTAATTGACCACCCTCTGCTACCTGTTTTCTCACTTCAATTCTCATTTTACAAAAACGGTTCCATGTTTTCAATCAAATAATTATATGGACAATATTTTACTTTAAAGAGATTTGAATGCTTTGAAATACCTTTACCATAATTTGACATATCGGGTTAAATAAAATCACACAATTATTTTATATTTATTTTATTTTGTTTTGCACATAATATAGCTGGTGTATGTAGAGCTAGCTATTATTACTAGTAGGAGTTGAATTGATGGCCCAAATGATCAAATGGTGACACCTTGAATATAAGTTAATATAGCCAAAATAATTCAATAAAAGTGAAAATCAACGCAACTTTAAGTTTATCCGTCAATTATACTCTTTTGTCTTCTTCACGTTTTAGTGATGTACAAATTGTGCAAGCAAATTATTAACACACAAGGCAGAAGTAATATATATATATATACTAATCTAGGTCAAGTAATTCATTCGAATCAACTTATCGGTTTAATCTAGTAAAAGATCCAAAGATTTATATAGTAAACTAACTATTTAAAAGAAAAAAAAAAAAAAAAACCAATTTACATGAATCAACGGGTTAAAGCCGATTCAGGCTCGGGCTCATGTCAATACCAACCCATCGATTATCAGTGTAGATAATAACAGTAATAATAAATAAAGGAGGGATAAAAACAAAGACCAGACTACGTCCCAATGTGTAATTTTGTTTCTTTTGATTATGTGATGATCCGACAGATTGATTTATGGATTTTCTTACAGACTGGGTCCAATGTCCTTGTCACTTTTTTATTTTTTTCCCCGACTTTAATATAAGAACAAATATACATCACATCACACATATAAAATCATATTGCAATGCATTTTTATAGTTTTGTCGTTTTATGGAATGTAATAGGTTGTTTATCGATGAATATATATATGGTTGAAATATTCCAAATAATTAAACCAAAACTATGGGGGAATAGAGTTGTTGCAAGAGCTAGGGACGGCATTGAAATTAGTATCTTGATTTTGCGTTAATATTCATTTCTCTATCCAAACTTTCAAGTAATGTAACATCCGGTTTGGAAGTTTTATTTTATTATATGAAAGAAAATTAACTTTTTTACATTTCAAAAACTAAAAATATTACTTATTACAAACCTGTCATTCTATTATGATTCATACATAACTGCTTGACAAAATGATAAAGATTTGAACAATTGTACTTCTCTTTTTATTTCTAGCTTTAAACCTTCTACAAAGCAAATCAATGAAAAATTGATTATAGGTAGACTGGTATCACTGATTGATAGTGCTTCAAATTGTGTTTGATAATTTGCCATAATTAATGTTTTTTTGTAGTTTAACAAACTTGGCTCGTAGATTGTATGTTGCTCCCTCAAATGAGAATGTTGCTATTGGAATTCTTTACGCCTCTGCAATATCATAGTAAGTTCATGAATTGTTGGGCTTTAAAGATCCATCCATTGGGATCGAAGCCATTGAACTTTGGAACTCCCATATTAATTAGTCTTGCCCAATGATCTTTAGGATGATCGCCTATGGTGGATGATGATCGTCAATGCCGTGATTGGGAAACTTCGTTGGAATGTGATGAATTTTAATTCTTGTCTGTATCTTTGAAACAAAATGTATAAATGATGGGAAAAAAAAAAATCAATTAGAGTAGATCAATGAGAGTACCATTGTTACTCTTGCAGTTCACCAATTTGAAGAACATGAAATTAAGTAAAGAGAATTATAATCCCTCTATTTTAGACAAAGTAGTCTTATATATATATATAATATATTATTTGAGATGAGAAAAATCTTCACAAAATAAGCCAAAGGAATTCTTGACTTTTATTAAAAATGGATGAATGAATGATTTACAATCACATGAAAGATTATTTATATTATCAAGTAAAACCATAATATCTAACTAATTATCTAGTTACTAATATAAAAGTTACCAATATCAAATAATATTTAAGTACTAATATGAAACAAAACTAAACTAAGAACTTATTAAACCTTTTATTATTTTGGATTACAATAGAGTTATAATTTATTAATGATATATTTGTCCATCATTATTATTAAAAACCTTTTGTTTTGAATTATCTCTTTACTCTCTTTCTCCTCCCCCACACGCCCTTGCCCCTAGCCTTACCTATGTATGTGCCCTTTCTCTATGGAAAATTGATTTTTCAAAGTTATTTTCTTTATTTTTTTTTAATTTATAGTCAAATTGTTTAATTTTTTTTTAAATATTTTATAATATTATCATGATATTATTTTTTATTTTAATCATTGATTATAAAAAAATAAATATAAAAAATTTAGATAATATAATTTTAGACATCCTTTTCGTGAAAAGTTCTGTATAGATTATTTTAATTTCACTATAAGATTTTTTGGATCCATTATTTTCACGTGGTCGTATAACTTGTGGCCCTAAAATTCAACTACATTGAGGTTGCCTACTCCCTTGTTTAGCCTTCCTTTATCTCTCTTGCCTTTTTCTCTCTCTTCATCTTTCTCCGTCTCTGCTCCTGCGTTTTCCATTATGTTGAGTGTTGACTATCCATGCCCCCACTAAAGTCCAAAACACCTTTTTTTTTTATTAGTAGTGGATAGATAGTAGATAGATATGATGTTGTGCCTGGGCCATTATTTCAATTAGAAACACCCTTGAAGGCACCATTTTCTTCACTTCGAAACCTAGTCCATCTCCGACTCAACCATTATGGACGATGACTCAGAGGCCTGCTATGACCGCAAGAGTGAACTGAAGGCTTTTGATGCCTTGAGAACCGGCGTCAAGGGCTTTGTGGATTCAGGAGCTACCAAAATCCCGAGAATATTCGTCAACCATAAATCAGAACCTCAACCTCAAACTGATTCCGATCCATCACTAACCATTCCAGTCATAGACTTGTCAGGAATCGATATAGACACGAAGCGACACGAAGAGACGGTCGAGAGACTCAGAGACTCTTGTGAGAAGTGGGGTTTCATTCAGATAATAAATCATGGGATTCCTGATAGAGTTTTACAGGAAATGCTTGATGGTATGAGGAGGTTTCATGAAGATGATCCTGAGGTGAAGAAAAAGTACTTCTCAAGGGATTTTACCAAGAAGGTGTTGTTTAATACAAACTTCGATTTTTATATTTCACCTACCGCTAATTGGAGAGATACCTTGTACTGTACTATGTTTCCAAATCCACCATGTCCTGAAGAGCTTCCCGAAAGTTGCAGGTAAAAATGTTGGAAAAACACAAAATATATATCGTTCAAACTGGTATTTAGGTGGCAATATTCTAATTGAATCAATTAGATGGAAACTGCTTTTTCTTTCTCTTTTTTTTTTTTTTTTTCACCGGCAAATACATATTGTGATTGTGTGGATGGAGGATCCAACCCGATCCATCCATTGATAAACCAGTATTTATATATTAGGCAAGGACCTTAGCGGATATAACTTGATTTACGAGGAGGCAATTTTTTTTTTTTTTTTGCTTAATATATATGTAGATTTTTGAATATTAGTAGGTAGAAGCTTATGCTCCTCAGATTCTTAATCTTTTAGGCAGGATATTGAATTTAGTTTGATAGGCACCAACAAGTTATTTGGTGGTAGTAAAATTTAAAACACTTTTGTAATTTGTGATGTTGATGTTTGGATCTTAACTACTAAATCCCTGGTCTTTTTTTTTTTTTTTTTGCTTCTTTGTTTTTTTGGGTTTCCTTGGTGAATAGATTTTCACAAAATTTGCATCAACTTGGTAACTTATAATTTACTTGCAGAGATATAATAACTGAGTATTCAAACCATACGGTGAAACTAGGATTCACCATATTCGGATTGCTGTCAGAAGCTTTAGGGCTTCAGCCGAATCAACTTGAAGACCTGGGATGTGGAGAAGGCATGCTCCTAGTTGGAAATTACTACCCATCATGTCCCCAACCAGAATTGACTCAGGGCATATACAAACACACCGACGGTGGCTTAATCACCATGCTTTTGCAAGACCAAGTTGGTGGCCTCCAAGTCCTCCATGACGATCAATGGGTCGACGTCAAGCCTATTCAGAATGCTTTGATTGTAAACCTTGGGGATATGATGCAGGTATGTCGTTTACTTTGACACTTGTTTGATTTGATGGCCTTATTTGATTTCGGGATTTGGATTCCAATTCTAAGAATCCAATTCTACGGCCACTGATTAATCATCTGTTTTTCGTTATTTATTGACATTAGATATGATTTTATAGTAATTGACTTAAAGTGAATATTGAAATTCTATATACAAAGAAAATGATGGAGGAGGGAAGAAGACAGAGGAGAGGGTGGGACAGGGAAGAGAATAAAAAAGTGAGTTTGCAGAGACAGACGACTAAAAGTTTATTAGTAGAGGTAAAGCGTTTTAGCATAATATTAGACTATGCTCTCACTAAGCTAAGCTATCAAAATAATAGGTTTCTAAACAAAATCTATTTTATGCAATCCACCTGTGATGTAACTGCTTTTCAAGGGTGTTTCGCATTTATACCTGAGCAAGGTGTTTATATTCCTTTGCAAGGAAATCCATGTGTCACGAAACTTGCAAGGAGATCTATAAAATCCTTGAATAGATCACAATTCCAAAGTGAAATTACGAAAAGAAAAAGGTTCATTATGAAATGACAGAATAATTTTAAAAATTACATAGATTTTGTATCAGTACATAGTAATAACTCATATTAATGTTAGAATTATGCGAGTAAATAAGAATACAAGGAAGATGTTGAATTTCAATAAATTACAAAAGAGTAAAGGAAAATTACAATATAGAAAGGAGAATAATTGGATTGTTGAGCCAATTTACAAAATTGGTAGCTTTTTTACTATTTATAATTTTCCATAAAAATGGTAAAACTCTCCTAAGAATTTGTAAATATCATTAAATAATTAGTAATATACCTAACACTTATAAATCACATCAAATGTCACTTGAATAAAAAATCATCGATAAATTGTCAGGATTATTATGTTCCAAAGTTCCATCACTTCTTTTATCCTTTATTTTCGTAGTTTCTCTTTAATATTTAGTTATTTCAGAAACTCATATGGAGCCACAAATTCTGCTTATCCTAGAAAACTAACAAAAACAAATCCAATCATGTAACTAACGACAAAACGAATGATAAATGCCCCTCGCATGTCGTATTAGCATTGTCGAAAATAGTAATGCCACATGCATCAGCTGTTTTTTCAGTCTGATTAGACTTTTGAAAAGTATTTCTATGTGCTTGTCGTCTTTATTTAACTTTTGCTTTGTTGGTGTTCCTGTTTCATATCATGTGCAGCTGATGTCCAATGGCAAATTCAGAAGTGTATACCACAGGGTGCTTGCAAACAACGCTGGACCTAGGGTTTCTATTGCCTGTTTCTTCAGGACAAACTTTACAATGGAGACCACTCCCAGATTTTATGGGCCAATTAAGGAGTTGTTATCGGAAGATAACCCTCCAATCTATAGAGAGACCACTTTCAAAGAATATGCCAAATATGTGTACTTGAAAGGCTATGATGACAAACCGACCATAGACCATCTCAAGCTTTGAAATAAACAGGACGAAACAGCTTCTTTGACAGTATAGGCAAGAACAATGCAGCATCGTATATTCGTATGTTGTATGTGCCAAATATGGAAGTAGACTCTTTTAAAGTTCATGCTCTTGAAATGGGCTCTTATATATATATATATATATATATATATGTATTTTTCTTTTAGCTAAATCATGCAGATGTCACGAAATAACAGTATTGAAATGATAAGGATGTCCTGGTATTAAAAATGTAATCCTGTACCCTGTTTGGCCTTTCTATCATTTTGTTTTTTTTTTTAATCAAAAGGAGTTCTTTTATTGCAAAGTTAAATAGCCAAACATAAGCACGAGGCTGCAAATCAAATAAAAGCAAAAAAAGCAAAGATGACGAAATCCAATCAGCATATACTTCGGCTTTAAGACTAATCAAAGAAAAAGAAATAAAGTGAAAATGAGGAAATAAACTTCTGGCAACAGCCACAAGTGATTAGATCCTCCAATAAAAAATATTACTCTGCACAAAGTGTTGCTGTTAGCAAAAGAAGAATACTCCAATTTAATCTGATCGCACAATTAAAGCTTCGACCATTGTTAACGCTTTAACCTCTACCACGTCCAAGCAGGTAATCACTTAACATATTTAAGCAACAATAACAAATCTTTATTTGAATCATTTAATACAACATTGATAATTCTATTTTAATTACTTGAAAGTTTGATAATTTATTTTAATCACTTAACATAATATTAATCTTATATTTTAACCATTTGAAAGTTCAATATTCTATTTGAACTTGATTAAATGTTGATTCCCCCCGTTTGTAATTTTTTAGAGGTATAATTTAGACAAATTAATCCTAGTGAATCCTATTCTAAGCCTAGCAATCCAAAAATCTTTAAATTATCCTGATTTAGACCTAGTTAATCGAATCCTATCACATATCCAAATGCCTAATCATATTATAACTTCTAAGTATCTAAATTGTAACGACACCCACTTGTGTGAATCATCTACGTGATGCATGCATCTCACGCTTTACATGACATCAGTATTGTTCTTTAAGGGGTTCTCTACACCATGGGTTGAAAATGGAGAAGGATCAAAGAGGAGCAAGGTATAATCTTAACAGGCTATTTCATCATTATCAACAACGGAGAGGAAGTTTAGCAAAGTTTGAACTCTTATGACACGTTTACTTTTTGGAATAAAATAAATAGGTAGTAGAAAAATTATTTTTTGAGGATGACTTTTATCGATAATAAACAAAATGTATATTTAGTTTATTTCATATAATTTTCTATTGTCAGAAATACTTGTTGAGCCTAAATTTCAATTTTTTTCCTAACTTGATTCATATTAAATCCTATACCTATTCAATATAAATGCTTAATTAATAGTTAAGGAACAAAAATTGGTTTTTTATATTTTTAGAAAAAAAATTAAAGTCTCCATCCAATAACATCGAAAAAGAAAAATAGTAAATTAGAATCAATCAGGTAGATCAAAAGTAACTTAAACATTGGTTTGTGAGGAAAATCTTTTAATTTTTTTTTTTTTTTTGAAAAACTGGAGTTTTGGATTTATGAGGCTAACCTATTAAAATTTAAAAATTACCACTTAAACCTTCTAATTAAATTTTACTTCTTGAAATACCCTTTACATAAAAAAAAACTATTTTAATTTTAAAAGTGAAATAAATTTTCTTTATTTATTTATATATGGAAAATGAATTTTTTTCATAATTGAAGTCGGCTCATAAATGCCTACAAACCTACTAATCAATATCAAACTTGTTGTATTTTGCATTTACTAATCTTCAAAATCATTATTTTGTTTCACTCCTTCAACCGTGCACCCCCCTCTCTTTTCTCCCTTTTTTTTTCATTTTTATATATAATTTTTTTATTATTAAAAAAAAATCATAATAACATGTAACCTTTTCTTAAATAAAAGAGGGACTTTAGAAATTATTTGTTTAAGAAAGATCTTAAAAAAATATTTTATATATTATTATTATCCTTTTTTTTCTAGTAATAAGAAGAATTATTGAAATGTCTTAAAGTTCTCTTCTCTCTCTTTTTTATTTTTTCTTTTTAAGAAAAAAGAAAAAGAGAAACAAAAATCACTTAGAATTGGAATCAGACACATATGTGGATCAGGTTCATGTGTAGATTAGGTTTAGGTTGTACTTCAAGCATGAACTAGGGGCAATACTCCTAAATATTATTATTTAAAAAAAATTCAAAATATAATACTTGTAAAAATTATTTCAAAAATAAGTTTCGAAGACATGGACATGATTTGTGATTTTTTTTTTTCAAAAATTTCAAAATTGAAAGTGCACACCAAGTCTGTGCCTTCAATGTAATTTGTATTGATGGCATGAATACCATTTGTGCCCTCAAGCATATTGCTTGAAGATATGGACGTCTATACTTTTAGTGTAACCTTTTTTTTTTTTTTTTTCACTTTGGCACGTGAAAACATAGTAATTTGACTCTTACAAAAATACCAAATAGTAACGTGCTTTGGACCTAGTTATAATATACTTAAATTAGTCTTTTTTAATATATTATGAGTTCTATATTTCTAAACAAGCAAAAAGTTATGACATTTCAAAGTTAGAAAAAAAATTAGAACTGATGTGATTTATTTTTCCAACTTTAAAGAGTTGATTTGAGTATACTATAACTAAAATCAAACCGCGTTACTGTTTGATATTTTTATAAGAGTCAAATTGCTATATTTTTATGTGCCAAAGTGTAAAAAAAAAAAAAAAAAGCTACATTAAAGGCACGAATATTGTCCGTGCCTTCAAGTAATATGCTTGAGGGCGTAGATGGCGTCTACACTTTCAACACAAATTGTACTAAAAGCGTAGACCCGATGTGCACCTTGAGTTTTGCAAATTTTAGATAAAAAGAAGTCGCAAATTACATCTACATCTTCAAAACCTATTTTTTGAATAATTATTTTTAATACAATATTTTTGAAATTTGAAAGAAAAATCACAATATTTAAGAGTGTTGCCCCATGATTTATGTTACGCCCCGAAAGGGAGCCTAGAAGCCTCTACTAAAATTATCATGACACGTGTGCACCCGTTACATGATAATCGTCCTACGAGTTAGAGATCGTAAGACTCTAAGTAAATAATTACATCTACAACAAGTTATAGTATATATAATTAGAAAATAAAATACAACTATGGATCTCGTACCCCACGGTCAACCATGATCGCAGAGAATCGATATCCCCTACCAATAAGTAAAATAAGATAAATCCTAGGTTCTCAACTTCAAAATCTATTCACATGGGAGTCCTAACATTTCATCTAAGTAAATATATCCTTCACAAATCTTACTTCATTGTTTTAGTCTTCCAAAACTCTTAACACTTCACATCTTAGCCCATCCTGCGCTTTCGCTATTGTCACCTGCATATAAAGTCTATGAAGGAGTGAGCACACCATAGCTCAATGAATGAGATAGTAATACTTTCAATGCTACGTATACACACACAAACAAACTTAAATCAAACATTAGACATATGCTATATACATACACAAGCAAGCAAATTCAATTTAAAATATTAAACGTATGCTATGTATGAACAACCATATGAATGTAGCATCTCACGTGATCTTCCGGTAACTAACGTGAAGTCTAGGGTTTACGCCCCTCTTGACCTTGGGTTGGGGATTCTGAAGTCACCATCAATACCCTAGTCATTACTCGGTTTATTTATCTTATCACTTAGTTAATTATGATATCTTATTAACTCAACAATGAACGCTCATGTGCCTCTTTGCACCAGACGGAGCAAAACCCTCAAGGACAAGTCGGACTCGAAACCATCAAGGCACGACAATCCCCTAATCACTTAGTTCGCACTTGGCAGAACAATGATCCTCTTGATCACTTCCGATGCATCCTGTGATAGCGATGGCCTTCAATCTCATGCAATGTCTCGTGAAAATGCATGTCAGGTTTTTAAATCAAGTCCTCTTCCTTAATTAATTGATTTAGGGTGATCAAACAACATTTACAATCACAATCAATCATACCACAAAAGTAAACATCAAACATTCCATTTCACTCATCACAACAAGCACAAATCATGTTCTTCTTATCACTCATAATAAGCAAGGATTATGCATGGGTTATCACACAGAATCAACATTGAACCCAAATCCCCGTACACATAGACCTATCTAGTTTTATAATGGATTAAATTATCTCGGCACCTCTCTATGCCATTTCTATCAAATGCCGAACCACTCAGGTTGGCTTACAATCATTTCTGACACCTCTGTGTCATTTATTTCGCATGTTAAACTAACCACTCGGGGTTAATTTACATTAATCATCTTTGACACCTCTGTGCCATCGCACTTCTCAAGTGCTTTATCATTCTCACACTTTTGAGAGCCAACAAGGTCATCTCGTTTTCTCTTTCGATATCCTCAAGACATTTGTATATGATATATATGTGTGTGTGTGTGTGTGTGTGTGTGTGTACATATTTCTGTCACATCTTTAATTAATGACAGTTTACGAAATGCTTTCCCTTACGAACTTGAGAGTAAAAAAATAGGATCATTATGTTGCAAAAACTAAGGTTGCATTCATGATTTATATGATTAAGTTCATGAGTGTATTTTGTAAATATAATATGAAAATAAATTTGGTTAAATATATGTATACATATTCAGGAACTAGCTTTGACATGTATACATAAAGATACCTATACACCCTATTCCCACTAAGCTTACCTATTCGGTAGTTGTAGAAGGAAAAACTAAGTTTTTATGTCCTAGTTTGTTTTGAAAGAAAACGATTTGTAAAACATGGGTTAAGCTTGTGGTTATAGCACTAGCGATATGGCGCTAGGTGCTATTATTAAGATAATGACACCTAAACTCTCGGACCATTTATTCCTCTATATTCTTTATGACTTTCTGCCTAACTCTTCAATCCCCACTATGACTTAACTCAACAACAATCATATCAAATAGCAATACAACAAACATCAATTTCACATGCATAGCATTCAACATACAACACAACATAATAGCATATCATTAAGTTTCCTACTCACTTGTTTAGGGTTGTTGTAGTTCTAGCCGGAGTCGAGCGATTCCAACGAGTAACTCCTTTACGTTCCTCTTGAAGTCAATATCCTTCTGCGATGCTTTCTCAACCTAATCATAAAGCCTCATCCTCACCTGACTTTGGTAGTCTTCTAGCACCCAATATATATACTCTACTCATCTTGTGATTGATCACAAGGCGTGAAGTTTCCTCCTTATGGAACTTTGAACGAACAAGATTCGAATGTTGAACTTCCTTCGAATCTGTGCTTCCAACACCCAGTTGTTGTGATCGACTGTCTGCTTTCCTTGTGTAGAAGTCGAGTAATGGAATGTCTTCGACTTGCCAAATTTGGAATTCCTTCTTCCACATATGCAAAATATCCTTGGAAAGGATAACTGAAGATCTTGCATTAGGGTATTTAGCCAAGAATAATCTTCCTCGACATCCTTTGAACATTCCATTATGAAATCCATTTCATTCTAAATATCTCCCAAGCTATCATCTTGGATATTGCTTAAATCATTCCCTTCAACAATTACACCATCATAGACGCTTCTCTCGTCTATGAAGCATCTTTGAACCTTTCATTTATCCAATTGTCTTCAATATCTACCAACAAATCATCGCTTCTATTACCATACATACACCAACCTTTTCCACACACTACATGCACACCAGCATACACATATTCTTATTCATTTACTCTACACATATTACACACCTCCTGTATCCATACTCAGACATACCCACACCATGCATTATTTCATACACCTACTCACATACTCTATTTACACCTTGCACCATCAATACACACCTACATACTTTGCACACACCACATTTGCCTTCCATACTCATACATACATATTCATACTCCACACATTATCTCATATCTGTACATATTTCGCATACATCATCCTCAACTTCCACATTTACATACACACACGTCGATACTCCACACCTTCCATACTCCTATACGCATACACCCTTACACACTACATGGCATCCACACATATACACGTAAACCGCACCTACCACACACCATCCATCTACATACACCCTTCTCGCATACACCACATACTGTCCCATACCCATACACTCCACATACATCACACCCTTATATACACACATACCACACACCCACATACACATACCGCACACCCTACATCACTTTATGCACCTATGTGCATACCCATAAGCATTACACACTCAGCTCCTCCTTCACACATACACGTACCTTCACACACCATACATCATCACCAACACACATACACATCCTTACATACACTATACTCCCTCAACCACACATACACACATACACACTTCATTCACACACACACATTCCACATACACTGCATCACCTCCTCATTTACCCACACGTATACACACATATTCCTACACACACACCATACTCCATCATTCACATACATACACACTTTCCTACATACATCACACACATCCCTAAGCACATAAGCATACATACATCATCATTCCCACACACACATACTCACCTTCCTCCACACACATACACTCTCCTACTTCCACACCATCATCCACATACACTCAAACGCACACACTCTCACGGCCTCCCTCCACGGGCACCCACATACTTCCTTCACCTGCACACACACACTTCTTAACGCAAATACAAACACACCCTCACACACACCATCCATCGCCATTGTTGTTGCTGTTGAGGGTCGTGGTTGTTGTCGTCATTAGGACCGTCATTGCTACTGCCGTTGCCGTAGCCGTCACGGCTACCGTCGTCGGGTGGCTGTTGTTGTCATTGTTGAAGCTGCTGAATTGTTGCTGTCACCATTGCTGTTGCCGCCGGAGTTGCTGGGTCGAAGTCGTCTCAGTTGTTGTCATCGCCACGGTCGCTGTTGCAGCTGTTGCTGCCGTTGGGCTCGTCGTCGTTCCGGTCGTCGTTGTTGCGGTGATCATTCCCTCTCACGCACACTCACACACTCAACCATCCACCGTCGTTACTACTGTCGAGGGCTGTTGTCGTCGGAGTTGCCGTTGGACATTGCGGCCATTGCTGTTGCTGAGTTGTTGTCATCATCGTCGCTTACTGTCGTCGGGAAAGGAGACGAGGCAACACGACTCTAAGCCGCGGTCGTGGACACCATTGCTGCTGTTGTGGTGGCCGTCGTTGCTGAGGTCGAAGTCGTCGCTGCCGTTCACCGTTGTCGTTGTTGCTGTGTCATCGCTGCCACCATCGTTGCTGTCGTTGCTGTGTCGTAGCTGTCACCATTGTTGCTGTGGTTATTGTCACCATTGTTGCGGCTGTTGGGTCGTTGTTGTCTTCCTCCTCCCTCACATACATACACACTACTTACCCCTCAACCTCGAAGCACGATGGATGAAGAAGCAACAAGAAGAAAAGGAACGCCTAGAAAAAGAGGAAGAACAAGAATGACAACAACAATAGGAGAAGGTGAATCTAAGACAGTTGCAATCACATCAACAGACTCCACTGTTGTCTCTTCAACGTTCCAACAAGGAGGAAGAAAAGGAGTTTAAAGAAGAAAGACGATGAACTCAGTATAAGCATGGCTTTGAGGTCGATATGAAACCAAAAGCTTATACTAATTGTTCTAACTGGCAAGATGATAATAATGCATGTCGGAGAAGCGAGCCTCCTATCATTGGACGTCCATATCGAAGTTATGAGGGAAAACAGGTGGTTTTAGCTAATGAAAGGGTCACAAGAGAAGAGAAAATGAGGGATGAGTCTAAGTTTGTTGGCTAAAGAAGATGAGGAAGAAAACACAATTTAGATGATCATATCAAATGATTTTTTCATCATATCCAAACAGAAGCAAACTAAGCCTTTTATAGGCAAGTTCATAACAAACTTATGAAAGATACTAAGCCTAAAAATCTGCAACAGATAAAGATCTAACATTATCTTAAGAATAGGAACAAACTAGCTAAAGCTCTACTAACTTAATTTAGAATCAAATCTTAACATGCCCCCTTGATTCAAAATTGCACATGCCCAGTTGCTGTCGAAATTGATCATGTTTTTGCTGAGAGAGAGACTTAGTGAATAAGTCTGCAACTTGGTCATTTGTACCACAAAACTCCAGCTCTATTTCTTCATTTGCAACCAACCTTCGAATGAAGTGATGGCGAGTTTCTATGTGTTTTGTTCTGCTGTGGAAGGCTGGATTTTTTGTCATTGCTATTGTACCTTTGTTGTCACAATAAATCTTAGTTGCAGCAGCTTGCTCTTGTCCCAGATCAGCCAACACTCGTCTAAGCCACACTGCTTGACATGCTGCAGAAGTTGCAGCAATATACTCCGCCTCCGAGGAAGATAAAGCAATGGTTTCTTGCTTCTTTGAGCTCCATGAGATGGCACCTGAACCAAAACCGAAACTATGACCGGATGTACTTCTTCTATCGTCCAAGGAACCTGCCCAATCACTGTCAGTATAGCCAAACAATTTGAATTCTGATGCTGCAGTGTACCAAAGTCCAAAGCCAACAGTGCCAGCAACATATCGTAGAATTCTTTTTGCTGCTCCCAAGTGATGCTTTGTTGGATTATGCATAAACCTGGATAAGACACTAACAGAAAACACTATGTCAGGCCGTGTATGAGATAGATAATTCAGTCCACCTATCATTCTTCGAAAATGAGTTGCATCAGCCTTTTCTGTCCCATCTTC
Organism: Laguncularia racemosa; assembly: GCA_037954665.1. Classification (NCBI taxonomy): domain Eukaryota; kingdom Viridiplantae; phylum Streptophyta; class Magnoliopsida; order Myrtales; family Combretaceae; genus Laguncularia; species Laguncularia racemosa. Next base: position 228,935 of record JBBMOL010000406.1, read on the forward strand.
AGCTTGTAGTTTGTCGTTGAGATTCATTGGAGTTGAAGCCATATTACAATTTACCAGGCTAAATCTTTTGAGCAGATCAGATGCATACTTTTGTTGCCCAATGAAAATGCCATCTGCACATTGTTTGACCTCAAGTCCAAGGAAATATTGCAGCAATCCCAAATCCGTCATTTCGAAGTTCCTCATCATAGAAGACTTAAAAACAGAAATGAGACACTCATTGGTCCCAAAATAAATTATGTCATCAACATAAATACAAACAACAAGAAAATCATCTTTGCCTTCTCTTTTCAAATATAGAGTAGGCTCATTTTCACTTCTAATAAAGCCATTCTCACAAAAGAAGCTATCAATCTTACTGTACCAGGCTCGCGGTGCTTGCTTAAGTCCATAAAGAGCTTTTCTTAATCTAAAAACTTTATCCGCATGGTTATTTACAATAAAGCCTTCAGGTTGAGAGACATAGACTTCTTCTTCCAAGTCTCCATTTAAGAAGGCAGACTTCACATCAAATTGAAAAACAGGAAGATACAATTGAGCAGCTAGAGCAAGCAATAATCTTACAGTTTCAAGGCGAGCAACTGGGGAAAACGTTTCTTCAAAGTCAATACCATGCTTTTGAGCATACCCCTTTGCTACAAGCCGTGCTTTATGCTTTTGCACACTCCCATCAGCATGATACTTGGTTCTGAACACCCATTTGAGCCCGATAGCATTCTTTCCTTTAGGCAGATCCACCAACTCCCAGGTCTGATTCTTTTGGATTGCAATCATTTCTTCATTCATAGCATTTTCCCATTCTTCCATTTTAGCTGCTTCCTCATAACAGATTGGATCCGACACATACAGAGCAAAGGAACAGGTGGCATATATTTCTCTCAAGGACCGAGTTTTCATTGGAGAAGTTTCAGTAGATGAGGAGGAATTGGAGCTGGAGCTAATTGGACTTGAAGAGCTTAAGCTGTTTTGACTGCTACATGCTGAGTTTGGGGGTGCAAAATCAACAGCAACATTTTCCGAAATTGAAGTTTGGTCTTTCTGTTGAACATCTTTCCAATCCCACTCTGCATCTTCATTAAAAACCACATTTCTGCTAACAATAATCTTGCCACTTAAAGGATTATATAGCCTATATGCTTTAGATTGGGGACTATAACCAACAAAAATGCATTTTTCAGATTTTGTATCGAGTTTGTGGCGAGATTGAGAATTAATTAAAGCATAGGCTATACAACCAAAGATCTTTAAGTGGCTTACTCGTGGTCTTGTACCTCTCCAAGCTTCATACGGTGTTTTGTTCATCACAGCTCTTGTTAGAGAAATATTCAATAGATACACGGCTGTTGCAACTGCTTCAGCCCAAAAGGAATTTGAAAGACCCTTGGCTTTGAGTAAGCTTCTAGCCATCTCCACAACAGTCCGGTTCTTTCGCTCAACAATGCCATTTTGCTCAGGGGTATATGGTGCAGTAAGTTCCCTGCAAATACCACATTCTTCACAGAATACATTAAATTCAATAGAGTTAAATTCACCACCTCTGTCAGTTCGAAGACATTTGATGCGGCTGCCAAGTTGATTTTCGACTAAATTCTTAAATTTCTTGAAAGTAACAAAAACTTCAGATTTGCTTTTCAAGAAATAGACCCAGTTCATACGACTATAGTCATCAATAAGCAAAAGGAAATACCGACTCCCTCCAAATGATTCAGTTTGCATAGGTCCACACAAATCCGCATGTATTAATTTAAGACACTGATCAGCTCTCCACGATTTTCCTACAGGAAAAGACTTCTTACTTTGTTTCCCCAGAACACACCCTTCACAAAACTCAAAAGAGTCAATCTTTGGTAATCCATTAACCATATTTTTTTGACTCAGCAACTTCAATCCATTTTCATGCAGATGCTCGTAACGCAAATGCCACAATTTGGATTCGTCAATCTTACTAACAGCAAGAGCAGTATTGACATTAGTTGTATCTAGTGGGAACATGTTGTTTTGAGCCATTTGAACATTAGCGATAGTGTTTCCTGTTTTCGTATCTTCAACTCTACATGAGTTATCATCAAATAGAATTCTATACCCACTAACCATTAATTGCCCAATACTCAACAGATTGTAAGCTAGACCCGAAACAAATTGCACATCATGTAAAAGTTAGTATGGCCTTGACTAGAACTGATGGAAATTGTACCTTTTCCTTCCACCTGAATCACCTTGTCATCACCCAACCGAACTGTTGATTTCTTTTTCTCATCAAGCTCTTTGAACAGTTGTTTTGAACCTGTCATGTGATTAGAACACCCACTGTCCAAGAACCAAACAGCGTTAGCAACATTTTTATCAAACGAATTAGCCATGAACAGCATACCCTCTTCTTCTTCAACAACATTCGCATGCTTGCCTTCATTTTTTTGCTTTGTCCAACAATTAGCTTCTTTATGACCCAACCTTCCACAGTAGTAGCATTTGATTTGATTGTTTCTAAATTGTCGTTGTTCACCAGAGCGTCCACCTCGTCCATGGTTATCACCAAAACGTCCACCTTGGCCATGGCTGTCACCTCGACCTCGACCACGATAACCTGCCCTTGAACTGCCTCTATCTGATTTGATGTGAGAGAACTCTCCTTTCACTTGAAATGCCTTTTCTTCATTTCTTGTTAATGATTTGTTTAGCCTGCCCTCATGAGCTTGCAAAGAACCCATTAAATCATCAAACGAATAAGTAGATAAATCTTTGGACTCCTCTATTGCAGCGACTACATGATCAAATTTAGGAGTTAAACTTCTTAGTAATTTTAAAACCACAGTCTCATCAGTAATTCTTTCACCATACGCCCGCATTTGAGAAACAATTGCAGAGGCTCTTGATAAATACGTTTGGACAGATTCAGAGTTACCCATTTGAAGCATTTCAAATGTTCTACGAAGGGACTGAAGTTTCACTGTAATTACCTTCGAGGAGCCTTGAAATTCTGTTTTGAGTGTTTGCCATGCTTCCTTGGAGGTAGTTGCTGCAGAGATGCGAGAGAAAATGTCATCAGAAACTGCTTGTTGAAGGAAGAATAGAGCCCTTGCATCCTTCTTTTTGTTTTCTCGAAGATGTTGCTCATCATCTGAATCATCATACCCATTTTCGACTAACTCCCACAATTCTTGAGACATAAACAGAGTGCGCATCTTTATGCTCCAGAATTCGTAGCTCTCACCTTTGAAGAGAGGAATTAAGGGCTGGGTTGAGGTTGCAGTGCCATTTGCTGCCATTGGTGAAAGGTTTGCGTGAACCACTTTTTGGCTCTGATACCAAAATTGTTGGCTAAAGAAGATGAGGAAGAAAACACAATTTAGATGATCATATCAAATGATTTTTTCATCATATCCAAACAGAAGCAAACTAAGCCTTTTATAGGCAAGTTCATAACAAACTTATGAAAGATACTAAGCCTAAAAATCTGCAACAGATAAAGATCTAACATTATCTTAAGAATAGGAACAAACTAGCTAAAGCTCTACTAACTTAATTTAGAATCAAATCTTAACAAAGTTCATGAATAAAGAGAAGAGGGATTCCGAGACAGATGAGGTAGGTAGACAAGAAGGGAGAGAAGGTGAAGTAAAGGAGTCAGAGGAGGTGGAGAGAAAGGACTCGTCGGTGGTTGTAAGCTCTACGACGATGATGGATAGAGCGATCAAGCTACGGGTAGAGGAAGAAGAAGCTGGAGTGGCAAGAAATGCTAGGGCTAAGAGTAAGGAAACGGTGTGAGGAAGAAGAAAGGAAAGGAAAGAAAGAAAAAAGAAGAGAGTGAAGGAAGAGAGAGATCGGGACAGAGTTGGGGACCTGCTGTGGATGCTGCTGTGTGCTGATCCGGTCGGCGTAATGGACGGGACGAATGTGACGGCGACGTGACGACCGGTCATGTCCTACTGCAGCTGCTGGCTTTTTTTTTTTAATAGTTATATATATATATTTATATGTATTTTATATATTATATTATATTATATTATATTTAATTATATTTTATTTAAAAATACCTCTATTTTAACATTTCACACGCGTTTGAGAATGTCTTTAAAAATTATATTTTCAACAATTTATCACAAAATTTTACATTTAGGTTAATTTGATTATTCCGAAGATAAATATTTATTTTAAATTTTAATTTGAAATTCTTAGATTTATAATTTACATTAATTTCATTATTTAACCTAATATTGTTTAAAAATTATGTTTCGAATGATTTATTCTTTTAATTTAATTTACCCGAACTAAAGTTAAATTTTACAATTATTTTCATTTATCCGTTTATATTTCTATATTATGATATTTTCAAGTATGTCATTTCCTAAATTTATTCGGTAATATATTTCATAAAATTCAATTTATTACGTTCATCATCTTATCTTTTTTATGAAAGTCGTTCTTTTTAATTGTTTAAATTTTTAAAACCTATTATTATCACAAACATAGAATAAAATAATATTTGTTATTCTATTTATTTTCTATAATTGTTTATATAACTTTTTGAAATTTTTCAAACTTCACAATTTAGGTCACTAATTAGGCCAACAACGGTGATAGGACTCTTAGCATGTGTAGTCAGCTATGGTGGTTGTTTGAGACTGAGAAAACATTAGAGGGCTTTATCGGAGTGAGACACATGTAGTGGGCATGGTGGCATTGCAATAGGTTGAAGTAGAGAACATTAGTTAGAGCTTGGCATTAGTGGAGGTTTCGGACAATGTTAGTTGGAGTAACTTCTAGCTTGAGTGACTTTAGATGACAGGGATGGTTGAGTTCGAAAGCTTAAGTGATGGGAAGACTTTTGATAGTGATCTTTTAATACAACTAAACTTAAATCACAACAATTTCTAGAGAGAGAAGGGACTATTAAGTTTTTCGGGTACCTCTTTTTTAGTTTAATTTTTAAAATATAGAGTATTTAAGTGGATTTCTTTAAATTTGGATATATAGAGATACTCTTACAATGAAATAGTCCTATACAAAGGTTTCGATTACATGATGACATTACAAGGAAATTTATGGATGCTACAAGAAATTACATGAATAATGCAAGGGAATGAATATTATAGGGAAATTAATTTACAACACTATGGTATAGCAGAACTTCAAAAAAGTTGCAACTATTCCCTAACGATATGCCATACAATTGTTTATTCATTGATTTGAATTTGTGAATGCAATAAGGGTGGATTCTAAATGTTCTCAAGCTTTGTAGCCTTCCACATTTTTGAAGAAATGGGTCTTAAGCTACATTGAAGCTTGAGAGGGGTAGCATAATCAACTATGAGTAGTAGTCATTCTATTGCATCTAGAACTTACACAAGGGCTTGCCATCCTAGGGTCTCAAGATGATCTAGGTTTGACCATATTTACCTCACATTTATGATACTGAAAACCCCTCCCCACAATAAATACCTTAACAATTTCCTGTATCAAGGTTAGTACAAATATATACATAATTAAAGAACATGTTTACAAAGAGAAATATAATGTGGAAAGAGTATTTTGATAAATAAAGTCTAATTTGGGAAAGTTTAGGTGGTTGACCCACATGGCAATCTTTAGTGAAGTTGCCATTTTATCGAGCCTAAATTTCGGTTTTTCCTTAACTTGATTCCTATTAAACCCTATGTCTATTAAATATAAACCCTCAATTAAGAGTTAAGGGAATTTTTTTTTCCGTATTTTTAGAAAATAGATAGTGTTACCACCAAATAATATCGAGAAAGAAAAACAATAAATTAGGATCGATTAGATAGAATGATCCTAACTTAGTCACTGGTTCACGAGAAAAATCTTTAAATTTTTTTTTCAAAAACCAAAGTTTTGGACTTAGGGGCTAACCTATTAAAATCTAACAATTACCATCTAAACTTTCTTATTAAATTTTACTTCTCGAAATACCCTTTTCATGAAAAGGAAAAAAAAAACTATTATTAGGTTAAAAGTTAAGTAAATTTTCATTATTTATTTATATGAGAAAAATAAAATTTTTCCTAATTAAGGTCACCCTGATACCTATTTACCCTTTAGTTAGATTAAACCTGCTACTGTTCGCATTTACTAATCTTCTAAATTGTTATTTTTTTTTAGTTCTTCGTTTTTTTTCCATTCTTTATCCCTCTTTCCATCTATATATATAAGTTTTTACTTTTATTATATATATAAAAAAAATATAAGAACATGGAACATTTTTTTTTTAAGAAAAATGAGACTTTGAAAATTATTTGTTTAAGAAAGATCTTTAAAAAAGATAATTTATTTATTATTATTATTCCTTTTTTTAGTGATAAGAAGGATTATTAAAATTTCTTAAAGTTCTCTTTTTTTTATTTTTTCTTTTTAAGAAAAAAGAAAAACAGAAAAAAAAAACTTGGAATTGGAATCAAATACAGACGCAGGTTAAGTCCATGTGTTGATTGGGTTTAGGTCGGACTTCGAGTGCAAACCGGGTCACTAATCGGGTTAACGATGACAAAAGGACTCTTAGCACACGCAATTAGCCACGGTGGTTGTTTGAGACCGAGGAAATGTTGGAAGGCTTTGTTAAAGTGAGACGTGTGCAGTAGGCATGGTGGCGTTGCAATAGGTTGAACCGGAGGTTGTTGGTTAGAGCTTAGCATCGGTGGTGGTTCCAGATAGCATTAATTAGAGTAGCTTGGAGTCACTTCAAATGATGGGGATGGTTGAGTTCGAAAGCTTGAGTGATGGGAAGAATTTTGATAGTGATCTTTTGCTTCAACTAAACTTAAATTGCAACAATTTCTAAAGAGAGAAGGGACTATTAAGTTATGAACCTTAAAAGAGAGAAAGCTCCAAATCTACTCATAGAAGGGATGATGGATGATTTGTTTGATCTCTTATTTATACTATGAAACCCTATGGAATTAGGTTATTTCTAATGATAAAATTACTTAGGACAACTATTTAAGATCTTAATAAAGTAGAATATAGTAATATTTTTTTTTAATATTAAGATTTTCAATGATTACGATTCTTATCAATACTTTACAATTAGGCATAAAAAACTATTGGCTATGTAAGGTTAGTATTCAATTTTATAGAACAAGAGTTTTATTTAGTCAATTTAGGATTCTTTTAAATATCTATATACAATTTTTCTTCTTATAAGAGATGTGAACAATTAGATTGTCTAATAGGCTTTTCTAGCTAATTTCCAAAGAAAGTTACCTTTAATTTGACTTAAGTCAATTTTTTATGAGCATTAGACAACTAAAAAAAACTTGCCTTGCCTTGAGTCAATTCTTTTCCAAATCCATTTAATCTTACCATAATAATAAGAATTAACATCACAAGACTTAGATTAGCAAGAATAAAATCAAGTTAATAACAAATCAAACCCTAAACGTTCTCAAAACTAAAAGCCCCTAAACTTCGATTTAAAAACACCTAATCAATTAAGTTTGAAACTACCTCTTAATCCTAATCCATTTGAACTAATTCATTACATAATTCATTGTTACATCTTAATTACTTAATAACACACAAAATACAAAGAAAAACCCACCCAAATGGATTGGTTTACATCTTCCCACTTAGGCATCACTTTCAAGATCCATTTCCACATAAAATATTTGATTTGTCTTCCACCTTATCTTATCCTATCACATGGAAAATGACCCCTCATCATTATTATCTTTGACTAACTAATTTTATTAGAATTGATGAGATCCTTGATGAGAGTCAAGCCGGGAGAAGGAATGTGGATCCTCTTGAAGTGCCGCCTAGACCGATTACAAGAAGTCGAGCGAAACGACTCAAGGAAGCACTTAACGGGTTGATAAAGGATGTCCATGAAGCCGGAAAGGATTGGAGCAATCATAAAGTTGGAACGGATTGGAACAACCATGGGAAGACTCTTGCTCTTATACAAGTCACACTGGACACGGGTTGAAGAGGGTGTGTACTTTCAAGGCACGACCGTGTATGGAGTCAAGCAAATGCACAGAAAGATACACGACCAAAGTACACGGGTGTGTATGTTGCAAGAAGTTTTACAGAAAGGTACACGGCCGTGTATCCCTTGCCGGCCAGCTTGTTCTGTTTTCGCGTTTTTACGCCACTTATCTAAACTACGTCATTTTGGACTTGTTTTACACGAATTGTAACCCTAGTATAAAAAGCTCCTAGGGTTTAGAACAATAAACAATTTACATATTTGAACATTAAACACTTTTGAGAGGCACCTCTCTTGGTTCTTCAAGAACTAACTAGAACTTATCGGATTAATTTTCGTGGCGTTCATCCCGACTTATCAATCGGTCTTTCATCCCGATTGTGGCGTCTTCACATTATACCAAGGTTCTTGTCTCGCTTATAGACAACGGGTCACGGTTTCCACTTTAGGTGTTTGGGCATCTTAGGCAACGAATTCCGAACGTATTGGTATTGGGTTTCGTCACGGGTTGGCGTAGTTCGTATCAGTTTGGTATCAAAGCTTAGGTTTGTCAAAACATCAAGTTCGGTAGAGGAAGGTAATATAAAAAACCCTAACTCCAATTGTTCATATCAATTATCGTATTCGATTTCGTAGTATTGATTGTTTTTTGATAGTGTAATATCGCCTAGCCGATTATTAAAAAAAAAGAGAGAGTAAAAAATCACGACAAAAAAAAAAGAAGAGAAAAGAAAAGAAAAGAAAAGAAAAACGTGATCTAGAGGAACAGTCAAGACAAAAAAAAAAAAATCGCATAGAAAAAATAGAGGAAAATTTACGAACCCTAGAGTTGTTTTGAATTATACGGAAGGAAATTGGTGTAGTTCGGGTTAGTTCCAAGAGAATTGAGAAGAGGAAATTGGCGAGTTGATATCATCATTATTTGTGAGAATACACGAGTGACTGTGTGATATCATCATTTGAGCGAAACACGTAAGGGAGTGTATCGTGAGGTTTAATTATATATATATTTGTATAGTACTAATCTTTTCTGCAGAAACTATGTCGAGACAACATTCTCCTTAAGGTGAGAGGGGAAGGTTTGATGCTCGGTTAGTAATTGAGGCGTTGAGGGGTGAAATGAAGAGGATGTTCCAAGAGGGAATGGAACAAATTCATGAGATGGTAGAGCAAAGACTAGAGCAATCCACAAACGTATTCCAAGGGCGTAAGATGGAGAGTCGTTCTAGGAGAGTGCCGAGGGGTGGAGATGAAATGACGGATGATGACTTTGATGAGCCTTCTGTTGGGAATTATAGAGGTTATAGTGGTCGGAATAGAGGAACTAGAGATTGGGAAGATAGAGGAGATAGGAATAGAGAGGATGATCAATTGAGTAGCATAAAGATGAAGATTTCTCCTTTCCAAGGGAAGAATGATCCCGAGGTGTACTTAGAGTGGGAGAAGAAGGTGGAGATGGTGTTTGATTGTCACAACTATAGTGGGAGAAAGAAAGTAAAACTTGCTGCCATTGAGTTTTCGGATTATGCTATAGTGTGGTGGGATCAACTAATGTTGAATAGGAGAAGGAGTGGTGAGCCACCTATTGAGTCTTAGGAAGAGATGAAAAGAGTGATGAAGAAGCGGTTTGTGCCTGTGTATTACTATCGTGAATTGTACAACAAGTTGCAAACTCTGAGGTAGGGAAGCCGAAGTGTAGATGAGTATTTCAAGGAGATGGAAGTCACTATGATTAGGGCGAATGTAGAGGAGGATAGAGAGGCTAAAATGGCTAGGTTTATTGCTGGGTTGAATAGAGAAATCCAAAATGTAGTTGAATTGCGGCATTATGTGGAATTGGGGGATATGGTTCACATGGCTATAAAGGTTGAGAAACAGTATAAGAGGAAAGGTAGTAGTAATGCACGGTTTCCATAGGGTAATGGTTCATCCACTTGGAAGACCAACCAATGGAAGAAAGAAGAAAAGCCTTTACCTACCAAACCAAAAGGGGAGCTGAGGCAAGCGGGTTCTACTCTTGGTAACAAAGGTAACCCTGATTCTTCTACTTCTAGAAATCATGACATTAGATGTTTTAAATGCCAAGGTAGAGGCCATATTGCTAGTCAATGTCCAAATAGGCGTGTGATGATTTTGCATGATGATGGAGAGTATGAGACTGAGGGGAATAGTGAAGAAGATGATATGCCTCCATTAGAGGATGCTAGTGATGATGAGGAGCCTGCAATGGGAAGGCTAGTGGCAGTAGTGAAGCGAGCGTTGAATGTGTAGGTGAAGGAAGAAGAGGAGGTGCAAAGAGAGAATATATTTCATACTAGATGTTATCTAGGAGATCACATTTGTAATTTGATCACTGATGGAGGGAGTTGCACCAATGTAGTGAGTAATTTTATTGTTGAGAGGCTGGGGCTCAAAACTGTTAGACACCCTAGTCCATATAAATTGCAATGGTTGAATGATAGTGGAGAGACTAAGGTGAGTAAGCAAGCATTGATTGGTTTTCGCATTGGTAGATATGAGGATGAGGTGTTATGCGATGTAGTGCCAATGCAAGCATGTCATGTGTTGTTGGGGAGGCCATGGCAATTTGATAGGAAGGTTGTTCATGATGGCTTTTCTAACAAGTATACGCTTGTTCACCAAGGGGAAAGTTTTAATCTTAAACCTTTAACACCCAAACAAGTGTATGGGGACCAGTTGCAGCTACAACAGTCGTTTGCAAAACACAAGGTGAGTGAAAAGCAGAGTGACAGTGAGAGAGCAAAAGACAATGAGAAGAAAAAGGAATATAAGAGTCACGTTCAAAAGGAAAAGGAGAGGAAGGCTGGAAAGAGTGTGAGAGGCCAAGTTGAAGGGGAATCAAATTTGGTGGTGAGTGAAAAGGAGAGGGTAGCCTTGCAAAAGGAGAGTTGTGTGGCAAGAGCGAGTGTAGTGAGGAGAGCGTTAATGATGAAGCAACCTATGTTGTTGCTGGTTTTTAAAGAAACATGTTTGACTACTAATGAATTATCTAACTCTTTGCCTAGTGTGGTTGTATCTCTTGTGCAGGACTTTGAAGATGTCTTTCCTGAGGAGATTCCAAAGGGATTACCACCTATTCGTGGTATTGAGCACCAGATTGACCTTGTACCCGGAGCATCGATTCCAAACAAGCCAGCTTATAGGAGCAACCCGGAGGAAACAAAGGAACTCCAAAGGCAGGTCGATGAATTAATGAAGAAGGGGTACGTGAGAGAGAGCATGAGTCCATGTGCAGTGCCTGTGATTTTGGTGCCTAAGAAGGATGGGACATGGAGGATGTGTGTTGACTGCCGTGCTATCAACAACATCACGGTAAAGTATCGTCATCCCATTCCTCGCTTAGATGATATGTTAGATGAGTTACATGGGTTTAGTGTATTTTCTAAAATTGATCTGAAAAGTGGATATCACCAAATTAGAATGAAAGAAGGTGATGAATGGAAGACTGCATTTAAGATAAAATATGGATTGTATGAGTGGTTAGTAATGCCTTTCGGTTTAACTAATGCACCTAGTACTTTTATGAGACTTATGAACCATGTTTTGAGGACATTTATTGGAAAATTTGTGGTTGTCTATTTTGATGACATTCTTATTTACAGCAAAAGTTTAGAAGATCATATGTCACACTTGAGGGATGTTTTCGAAGTGCTTCGAAAGGAACAATTATATGCTAACCTCAAGAAGTGCACCTTTTGCACAGACAAACTTGTGTTTCTTGGTTTTGTTTTTAGTGCGCAAGGAATACAGGTTGATGAAGAAAAGGTTCGTGCGATCCAAGAATGACCTAATTCAACCAATGTAAGTAATGTGCGGAGTTTCCATGGACTAGCGAGCTTTTACAGGAGATTTGTGAAGGATTTCAGCACCATTGCAGCACTACTTACTGAGGTAATTAAGAAGAACGTGGGGTTCAGCTGGGGAGAGCAACAAGAGAAGGCCTTTCAGACGCTTAAAAATAAGTTGACTCAGGCGCCGTTACTTGCTTTACCCAACTTTGCTAAAACGTTTGAAATTGAGTGTGATGCTTTAGGATTAGGTATTGGAGCAGTGCTTATGCAGGAGAGAAGACCGATTGCATTCTTTAGCGAGAAGCTAAGTGGGGCAACCTTGAATTACCCTACTTACGATAAGGAGCTATATGCATTGGTTCGAGCCCTGGAGATGTGGCAACACTACCTTTGGCCAAAAGAGTTCGTGATCCACACTGATAATGAATCTTTGAAGTATTTGAAGGGGCAACATAAGCTGAACAAAAGGCATGCTCGTTGGGTGGAGTTCATCGAAACATTTCCATATGTCATCCACTACAAGCAAGGTAAAGAGAATGTAGTTGCTGATGCACTTTCTAGAAGGTATACTCTTATCTCTACTCTTAGTTTTAGACTTCTTGGTTTTGAGCACATTAAGGAGTTATATGCTGCTGATCGAGATTTTTGTGAGGAGTATGTGCAATGTGAGAAGAGTGGGCATGGAAAATTTTATAAACATGACGGATTCTTGTTTAGGGAGAGTAAACTGTGCATTCCAATTTGTTCTTTAAGAGAATTACTTGTGAGGGAGTCTCATGGAGGAGGTTTAATGGGACACTTTGGAGTAGCTAAAACATTAGGGGTATTGCAGGAACACTTCTATTGGCCTCACATGAAACGAGATGTTGAGAGGATTTGTGAGCGATGTGTCACATGTAAGCAAGCGAAATCTAGAGTTCAACCTCAAGGGCTTTACACCCCACTTCCCATTCCTCATGAGCCTTGGGTAGATATTTCTATGGATTTTGTGTTAGGATTACCCAGGTCTAGATATGGTCGGGATTCTGTTTTTGTAGTTGTTGATAGGTTTTCTAAAATGGCACATTTCATTCCTTGTCACAAAACGGATGATGCTTGTAATATTGCTAATTTATTCTTTAGGGAAGTTGTGCGATTGCATGGTATACCTAGAACAATTGTATCAGATAGGGATGCTAAGTTCTTAAGCTACTTTTGGAAGACTTTGTGGGCTAAGTTAGGAACTAAGTTATTGTTTTCTACTACTTGTCATCCACAGACTGATGGTTAAACTGAGGTAGTGAATCGAACTTTATCTACTTTGTTGAGGGCTGTAATTAAAAAGAATATTAAAAGTTAGGAGGATTGTTTGCCGCATGTTGAATTTTCCTATAACTGTACAGTGTATTCTGCTACTAAATTTTCTCCTTTTGAAATTGTGTATGGTTTTAATCCACTAACTCCTTTAGATTTATCACCTTTGCCTATTTCTGAGTATGTTAATTTAGATGGCAAGAAGAAGGCCGAATTTGTTCAACAGATCCACAAGAAGGCAAGGCTGAATATTGAACGACGAATAGAGCAGTATGTGAAACAAGCCAATAAGGGTCGTCGACAAGCTGTTTTTGAACCTGGAGATTGGGTTTGGGTTCACATGCGCAAAGAGTGGTTTCCCATGCAGCATCGATCTAAACTACTTCCTAGAGGCGATGGACCATTTCAAGTTCTTGAGCGCATCAACGACAATGCATACAAGATAGATTTTCCTGGTGAGTATCAAGTAAGTGCCACATTTAATGTTACTGATCTTAGTCCTTTTGATGTAGGTGACGATTTGAGGACAAATCCTTTTCAAGAGGAGGGTAATGATGAGATCCTTGATGAGAGTCAAGCCGGAAGAAGGAATGTGGATCCTTTTGAAGTGCCGCCTGGACTGATTATAAGAAGTCGAGCGAAACAACTCAAGGAAGCACTTAACGGGTTGATAAAGGATGTCCATGAAGCCGGAAAGGATTGGAGCAATCATGAAGTTGGAACGGATTGGAACAACCATGGGAAGACCCTTACTCTTATACAAGTCACACCGGACATGAGTTGAAGAGGGCGTGTACTTTCAAGGCACGGCCGTATATGGAGTCAAGCAAATGCATAGAAAGATACACGGCTAAAGTACACGGGCGTGTATGTTGCCAGAAGTTGTACAGAAAGGTACACGGCCAAAGTACACGGCCGTGTATCCCCTACCGGCCAGCTTGTTCTGTTTTCGCGTTTTTACGCCACTTATTTAAACTACGTCGTTTTGGACTTGTTTTACACGAATTGTAACCCTAGTATAAAAGCTCCTAGGGTTTAGAACAATAAAAAATTTACATATTTGAACATTAAACCCTTTTGAGAGGCACCTCTCTTGGTTCTTCAAGAACTAACTAGAACTTATCGGATTAATTTCCGTGGCATTCATCCTGACTTATCAATCGGTCTTTCATCCCGATTGTGGCGTCTTCACATTATACCAAGGTTCTTGTCTCGCTTATAGACAACGGGTCGCGGTTTCCACTTTAGGTGTTTGGGCATCTTAGGCAACGAATTCCGAATGTATTGGTATTGGGTTTCGTCATGGGTTGGCGTGGTTTGTATTAAGAATAATCTTATCTAATCTTTGAAAATTGACCTTTAATTATTACCTAGAGGCGGCTAGTTCAAAGAAGGAACATTAGGCATGTGTTTTTATCCAATTTGCAATGATTTTTCTCACCTCATCTTATCTTATCCTATCCTTATCATATCCTAACTTATTATATCCTAATTTTTATCTTCTCTACTTAGAAAAATGATATGAAAATGATGGGAAAAAGACCAACCAAAATCGATGCAAATCCTTCCCCTATTCATGTGTGCTTTCTTCTACTTTCACCTATCATGTCTTCATTTAATTTACCCTATCTTACCTTAACTTAGTCTAACCTAATTTACCCAAATTTATCTTGATTAAACTAGGAAAAAGACCTACAAATATCATGAAAAAATTTAAGTCACATGGTTAGCTAAGCTAGTGGAATTTTCCATGTGAATCTTATCTTCAAATACATTATTACCCTACCTTATCCTAAGACCATCATTCTTAATCTATTCTATCCTAATTTTAGGCATCATTGCTATCCTAAATCTACCATTAAAACCCTTTCTTTAGGCATGGAAAATAGGGTCACAATTATGTACAAAACAATAAAAAAAAAACATTATAAAAAAGAGGGTAAAAACCTAAGTTACCTAAGTAAATTTCCTCCATTCCACACACCACTCTAAACCATTTTCATATGATTTTTCTCACCTAACTTTCCACTAAAATAAAAAGGAAATCATATCCTCAATTAACCTCACACTTATGTCCAAAATCTATAAAGGTTTCGAGACCACTCTTTTAAAGAATCAAGGTGAGAAACTTTCAAGAAATTTGAATAACTTCTAACTTTCTTAAGGAAGTTACTAATCTTACTTATTTTCTCTATTTTAGGATCATTATCATAGTTTTTCAAAGGAATTCTTGATCATGAAGGTGATCCTAAACTACTAAAGTTATTTTCGTAATATAACCATTAAGAATACTAATAGTGCATGTTTTTGGAAGTGTAGGTCGATTGATTACTCCACTTCAAGAAATCCTACTTTTATAAAATTATTCCACTTCTCTTTCCTTTAAGATGCCTTTAGGATAGTTAGATATATGTCTGAACCTTTAATATTTACAAAAGTTCAAAGAAAAGATGTTAATAAACTTTTCCTAAACATTTAGGACCTATGACTCTTCTAACATAATTTGGACTTTATCCTATTAGATTTATCATTAGACATATGCTTGACCTTCCATGACACCGTTTGAGAATAGGATTTTTCTTAACAAGGATCTAAGCATAGACCTTAATGATGGATCGATCCTTAAGTGAAGAACTTGATATTAAAAATATCTTAAAAGACTTTAATAAGATTTGGGGTTATGGTTGGGATATTAGAATAGTATATTTTAGTAGTAGTTATTCTTATATATATTTCTTTTATGTCTAATTATTTTGGTTTTTCAAAAGATCTCTAGTCTCTATCCGAGGATTATTATTATCCTTAAGTCATGCCTAAAAGAGGGAGTTCCGATGATCTACTTTCTACTTGTTGCTTGCTAATTGCATGATATTCTATTGATCATTATTAATTGTCTGATGGAATAACTGATTGCCTTGTATGCTCTTATCTGTGTGAACACCTTATTAATCGGTAAACGTAAATTCTTAGCCAAAATAACCAAATTACTCATCACATATCTATGATTCAACAAGTACATAGAAATAAATGAAGAGTGTTCAAGCTTTGCCAAAAATTTCTAAATTATGTTGAAACTTTTTGAAATGATTTAAGTCTTTTTAAAATGTTTTCATAAAGTTTATATGAAAAACTTAGCATGTGCTCTTAGAAGCTACTGTTTATAAAACCAAGGGGTCATTGATGGTAATTCCATCAAAACTAATTTTGCTGAAAGCAAAGTGGTTAGAACAGCTTTTGTTTAAGGCCTATGAATCATAATTAACAGATTGATTACAAATAGATGCCTTGGTGTGGGATTACCTACTTTGGTCATGAAGGCATTATTGAGTATTTAATTGATGGTGGAAGGCCTAACGTAGAATTCACTAAGATTGGTCCTTATGGCATTTTTATTCTTGGTGACGGGTAAGTGTCAAGTTTGTTTAAGGGACTATACCTTTAGACAACCTCCTGGGTAAGGTGAGGTGCTCTATGCCGGTAAGTATGGAGGTTAATTGAAGTATAAATAATGCAAATCTATACTTTTCATGGTTTCGGACTCCCATGAATGTGTTGCTTTCATTCATCACGCCTACATTCATTTTGTGTGTAGATAGATTTCATAATGTGCTAATTAATATTTGATAACTTGCTTGAATGGTAGTGGTGATGGACAAACTCACCGAGCCGTGGTTTGCTTACCTCCCAATAGTCTGAGTTTGGAACACTCATCATTTATCCATCAAAGTGATGAGTGTTTTAAACTCAGACTTGAAGGATAAATGCAGAATTAGAAATTAGTTGAAAGTTAAGGATGAGCAAATAAAAATTTGTAAAGTTATTTATTCTAGAACTTTATCATGTTCCAAAACTTTTTTGAGCCAATGTTCTTAAATGTTGAGATCACCTGGTTTTACTATTTAGTAGGGGATACCAATTCTCTATGATTCTAGTAAATTGTAATATATCGGTTTTTATAGTTATTTTTATAATAATCAATTCTATGTACTATCAGTTATGGTGAGGAAAAATTATTTAATTAAAGTCTTGCAAGGTGATTTTTATATTTTGGGTGCGCATGTGATATGTTAACTTTTAGGCAATTCTGCTAGGCCCCGTAGAGTCATTACATATATTGTAGGACCTAAAATAGAAGATGAACGGCGATCAAAGGCCATGAATGGAAGCTTGGAACCCACGAAGAATACTCTTCGATTCACATGAATCAAAGGAAAAGAACCATCTTATAACATCTTCTAAGTATCATTAGTTACCCATTCTTGCTCAAGGAAGCTTCGATTCTTAGAAGAGCTTGACTCACGAATTTAATATAGGATAAAAAATGTAACTTTCTTATTTTTTTCCAAACTTTAAATGTGAATTTAACCCTTTTAAAGTTTGAATTTGGACACAAAATTGGGTTTAATTCGAAGTATGCCAAGTGTACTTTGCAATTGAATGGCAACAAAGTGTACGTGTCGAACAAGGAAGTTCCAGGTGAAGAAGGGAAGCAAGAAAGAAGATGATACACAATGTTCATGTGCCTGCCATTACACGTAGTACTTCTATTCATAGTTTGTTTTTTAATAGAATTATATATTCTAAGAAATTTTATATTATAATCACTTAAAAGTGACTATAATTAGCTATGTTCCTGATTATAGGTAAATCTCCTGAAGTATAGTAAAAATAAGACTTACTAGTAATAAAACAAGCTATTGACAACTTTTAGTAAATTGTCGACAACTTTCATGGGATCCATTGACGACCTTGAAAGGAATTGTCAAGAGTTTTTTTTTCTTTTTCAAACTATAAATCATATTGAATTATAATATACAAGATTCATTAAAAAATAAAAAATAACTATATTATATAGTCACTTTGAAATTACTATAACATAAACTTATTCATACATTCTATATCCTAACACCATTTAAAAATAATCTCTATTTATTGAAACTTATCATGAACAAACACAACATTGATCCTATCATATTGCAAAAGCATTTAATATATGCTTACCCATATCTAACACCATTTTGTATGTTCCTTTTATTGTATCAGATCTTGCCAAATTCACTTGGGTTTTATTTTATTTTCTTTTAATTTTTCCACCGAAATTTTAATCCAGTATCTACACGCCATGCCACTATTGCTTCCACGTCATACTGCTTTTATTTATAGTTTGCTTTTTGAAGGGGCTTGCGGAGAGGTGCCCATCGAAAATTCTCAAGGACTAGAGTCGAAATCTAATCCAGCGAGGGTGTTAGGAAATAGTCCTAACATAGCCCCTAGCATGTCGTATTAGCATTGTCGAAAATAGTAAAGTCTCATGCATTAGCTGTTTCTTCAGTCCGATTGACTTTTAAAAAAGTATTTCTATGTGCTTGTCGTCGTTATTTAACTTTTTCTTGGTTGGTGTTCCTGTTACATATCATGTGCAGCTAATGACCATTGGCAAATTCAGAAGTGTATGCCACAGGGTGCTTGCAAACAATACTGGACCTAGGGTTTCTGTTGCCTGTTTCTTCAGGACAAATTTTACTTTGGAGACGACTCCCAGATTTTATGGGCCAATTAAAGAGTTGTTATCGGAAGATAACCCTCCAATCTATAGAGAGACCACTTTCAATGAATATGCCAAATATGTTTACTTGAAAGGCTATGATGACAAACCTACCATAGACCATCTCAAGCTTTGAAATAAATGCGATGAATCAGCATCTTTGTCTGCGCTACAGCATAAGGTAAGAGCAATACTGCATCATATGTTTGTATGTTATATATGCCAAACATGGAAGTGGGCTCTTATATTTTTCTTTTAGCTAAATCAAGCAGATGTCACGAAAAGTATTGAAATTAATGGGAAAAGAAAGTGGGTGAAACTTTTTATTTGAACAGGAAAAAGGAGGATGGAAATAATGTAGGAAAGTAAATTTAAAATAAATCTAAATTTATTGAAGTACCAAGCAAGGTTCTTAAGCTTGGAATTGTCTTCTCAATTAAAGGCTATTCTACTTTTTTTTTTTTTACATTTTCCTTGACTTGACAGAATGATTTTGTGAATTCCAAGCGAAAAATTTTCCATTCAAATCTACTCCATCCATTTGCCATCCAAATCCAATTAAGGAAAAAGTATCATTTTCCCTTAAAATTCCTTCCTATTTATTTACACTAATATAAATATAGTACGAGTATTGAATTTTTAAATTCATGATGTCTTGGCAATGTTGACACTAATTTCCAAGCACTGCCTATTTGTTTATTTATTTTTTCAATGATAAATAAAATTGACTTGATCAAATTTTTAATATTACAGTTTCAAATTGGTTCATATGTTTTTAAGATTGTTGTAAAGTTCACCAAATGTCATATACAAAGTTTCATGACCTCAATAGAAAAATTAGGCACCACAAAGTAAAGATCAACAAGAGTGCAAGACACGAGTTGACTCTCTCTCTCTCTAAATCTAGAGAGAGACTCTCTACCGTTCATAAGCTATGACCACACCAATAGGGTGTCTATCTACATCTATGGCCTCCTTCCTTCTCTTTGATCCTAGGATAATAATACAATCTTCTTTGAATTTGTCCTTTTCAACCTTATCACAATGCTTTGAAATTTACATCATCATTTGTATACATGCCTTTGATATACTATTTGCTCTTATCACCTTACCTTCTATCCTTTTCATCTTCTTCATTAGTTTTCTTGTGATTTGATTCCTCAACAAGTTTTGGTCACAATGGAATTGAACACACTCTAAGATACTGTAAAATATATATCAAATATATATTATAATTTAAAGGTAAGGATAAAGAATGCAAATAGTTTAAAATAAAGGGGGGGGGGGGGGGGGGGGGGGGGGGGGAGGTAGTTTGATCTTTTTAGGGTTAAGCTATTTAATCCTTACTTAACCTATTGTCACCTCTTTACCTCATTTGTATAGTAAACACCCAAGACACACTCTTAAACACATACTAAGCGACCTAACAAAAATCTACAAAGATCAACCCATTTTTATCAAGTAAGAGCTCTAATCACTAAGGTGTATTTGTTTGATTAAATAATTATAGGTCTAAGTGAAATTGGTGACATGTTGATAGAGCTCAGAACAAGGAGTGAGACGGACAAGTGTAGGACCAAGCAATTTGATGATTTCCAATTGCCAATGAAAGCAAGTAAGTGCACAAGATCCATATAATGTATGAGAATTAATAAGTTAATTGATCCAATTTGATTCAGATTCATAGAAATTTGGTTGGAGAGCAAATTAAAGAAGAGAAAAAGGGATTTGTGATGGAACAGTGGAGTACACGGCTAAGTACATGCTTGTGTACTTGCCTATGTCGAATTATGAATGTATATAGAAAGGTATATGGTCATAGGACATGCTTGTGTACTTGGGCATGTCAAATTGTGAAAGTTCACATAATGGTACACAACCATGTACACTACCATGTCAAAGTAAATAACCAAATACATGATTGTGTACTTAGGCATGCTAGAAAATTGTTTTACATTGAAAGGTATATGGGTATTAGCATGGTTGTGTTCCTCTACATGGCCACTCACATAGCCATGCTGTTTTGGAACACTTACAATGAAATTATATTTTGTTTTCCTATAATTCTAAATTAAGATTTACGTGCAATACGACAATGGTAAGGGAATTTTGCAATTAGGACATAATTAACCAGTTGGTGAACCTAGATTAAGTTATAGGATAGAATTAAACTTAGTCTTTGGAATTTGACATGTTAATTTCCTTTTGATAGTGACGTAAGAGTAACTATGAGACTACTTCTCCATGTACGTGTTTACCATGTTTGCTATTTGTGATTGTTAGTGTAGTAATATAAATGACCTTAATTAAATATTGGGTTTAAGTATATGCACTGCTTGTACTTAGCTCGGCCCTAGGGGCCGAAGGTAGTAGATCTCTAAGGGGCACCTCGATGATCGGTATATCATGTTGTCTTTAGTGGAGCTATATACTAAAATGATCCAAGATAGATTAGAGTTAGATGGGGTCTATAGTGAAAGTTCCCAACTTAGGAATATATATATGTATATGTAAATATTATATGGTGTGTCAAGGCCATGAGTACCCCTATGTTATATGTTGGTTAATTGAAGATAATAACTTGATGATTTAATATGTACTTTTGCTACATTTTTGTGTGTTGATATTATTGTTAATGTAGCACACACATGCTTGTATGGTACTCACGTACTTGGCTTAGGCTCATTTCAATTATTTTTCAATTGTAGGTGAATACGATGAGTACATCGACTATGATAAGAGTGGAAATGTATTATATCATTATTGGGATGAGAATAGTAGAGAATATCAATACTACTATGGAGATGAGTGAGATAGGAGATAATGAAAAATCCTTTTTATAAGAATTGGAGGATGATGATTAGAGAACATGGTGATAGTTATAGACTTTCAAAAAATGTTATTTCATTATATTTTGTTGGATGTTTGTCTTGTTTATGAGATTAGAGTTTAATGTATTTTCTTAAGTAATGATTATTGGAATGATTCACTTGAGAGTCATTCATTTTTATTATTGAAGTTACAATGATATTAATGTATAATGGAGATGAATAGGTTAAAATTATAATGGAGATTTAGGGCCTTAGCATGTTGCTGCTTAGTGGGAATACGTAGTGGGTTGTAGTATCTCGAGTTTTGTGG
The DNA here is from genome assembly GCA_037954665.1 of Laguncularia racemosa. Classification (NCBI taxonomy): domain Eukaryota; kingdom Viridiplantae; phylum Streptophyta; class Magnoliopsida; order Myrtales; family Combretaceae; genus Laguncularia; species Laguncularia racemosa. The sequence goes on from JBBMOL010000406.1 coordinate 250,668, forward strand.
TATTATAACCTAGGTGGTATTAGATCTTAGGTTTCAATAAATAGAGTATAGGTTGTGATCCGTAGAACTTAAGTATGATGATCCTTAGAAATTAGGTGATGATCAATAAGTATAAGTTTGATTAGTAGAAAGTAAGTTAAGATCTTTAAATGAATTAAGCATTTAATCTATAGAACAGTAAGAAATGAAGAGAGTGGGTAAATTACGAGTTCATTGTTTTTGCTCAATAACTTATTTTATTTCAATTACAATCTTTAGTTGCAATTTCTTTTAAATTTCTGTTTTACTTATAAATATAAATGTGTAGACATAAGTATACATAGATATATACCATCATTAACTCCATACACTAATTCTAACTCTTGGATCTATCTGATTGCCTCCTCTTAAATAGAATAGCTCCTAGAAGAGTTACAAGATAAGGCTCATCTTGTGCTAGACAAGGTAGGAATGCCCTAGAGGAATGGTGTCCTCTAGGACCATGTCAATAGGGAGCTCTAGCTCAAGCCTACATCACGATGGCTCAACTGCTAAAAATTGTGAATGCCCTAGTAGAGATGATAGCTCAGTAACAGTAATAGGCCATGAGATCTGCTAAGCCTGTAGAGGACCAACGTGGACTAGACAAGTTTGTTCAACTGGCAAAAGAATTCAACTTACAAGTTGACAATCTAATAGAAGCTAAACATTGGATCACTAAAATTGAAAAGACATTCATTGCATTAATGGTGTTAGAGGAAAGAAAGGTGAAATTTGCAGCATTTATGTTAAAAGGGTCGGTTACAGACTGGTAGGCTAGTGTGTCTAAATTAATAGGAGCTCCTAGCCATTAACAAAGGTTCAAGGAATTGTTTTATGAAAAATATTTTTCTAGTAGCATTAGAGACAGAATGAAGGTAGAGTATTATAATTGCCAATAAGGAAATAGATTGTGGAGGAATTTAAAGCGAAGCTAAACCACTTGATTAAATTTTTACTTGAAATAGTTTGCATAGATGATGCCTTTAGGGATAAAAGGTTTGTAAGAGGCTTAAAGCCTAACCTCTAACATGAGGTAGAGTCTTTCCTAGCTACTTTCCTATGTAGAGGTTGTTGATAAAGCAAAATTCCTAGGGCAGAGTAGGAAGAGAACTAAAGAGCAATTGTCCCATATGTCGGGAATTGCTTTAGGGAAAAGACATGCCTCAAGTATTTCATTTGTAGATAAAGGAAAGAGGTTAGTAGTGTATCAAGCTAGACCTTTAGCTTTAATGCTTAGACCTATTCAAACTAGGCCAGTACCTTTAGCATTGCCTCTACCATGACAAATAAGGCCAAGGAGAAGATGTCCTAAGTGTTTAGGACCTCATGATCTATATCAATGTAGTTAGCTTGAAGGGACATGCTTTTTTTGTGGTGAGATAAGACATCTTGGCAACAATTGTATAGAGAAAACTATTTGTCAAACCTTTTGCTATACCGGTAAGCAAAGGGGTCACAGATCCTTTAAATGTGAAGCTACCGTTAACTAAATGGCTATAGTACCACAACCAATTCCAATGCAATAGCTAGTAAGACCTCTACCTTAAGTACTAGTGGGTAGATCCCAACACATTGGATCAAGACAAAGGGCACCTATTCGTTTATTTACTTTACAATAGCAATAGTAGTAGGATACTTTAAACTAAGATACCATTGCAGATATGGTGCTCATAAACTCAGCTATTGCTTATATATTATTTGATACAAGTGTGATGTATTCATGCATATCATCTATCTTTATGCATATGTGTGGTTTAAAACCTGTGCTACTGAATGATGCCACAATTGTGAATACTCTTTTTGAAGTGGAGGGAAGATTAAATCAAATGTGTAAGGATTTTAGGATCAAAATACAAGGAAAAGAAATGCCGACAGATTTATTTATATTGGAGATGATGGAATTTGATGTAGTTTTAGGGCTAAACAAGTTGTCTAAATATTATGTCACTATTGATTGTCGTAATTTAGTAGTTTGTTTCAATTTCCTTGTTAAAGATCTAGTCATATTTAAGTTAGAAGAGCAAAAGCCTATGACTCTTCCTACTTATAAGTTATGGGATAAAGGTAAGGTATCAACAATGTCAATGGAGACTAAAAAAGCCATGAAACTAGAAGACATACATGTGGTGAAGGAATATGCAAATATTTTTCTAGAAAATCTACCCAACTTATCACCTAATAAGGAAATGGAATTTTGTATTAACTTGGTACTAAGTGTGGCACTAATATCTAAGGCCCCTATAGAATGGCGCCTACTGAATTGTTAGAGTTGAAAACCCAGCTTCAAGTGTTGTAAGATAATGGATTTATCAAGCCCAATGTCTCACCATATAGTGCTCTAGTACTCTTCGTTAAGAAGAAAGATGGGAGCATGAGATTATGCATTGATTACAAGGTACTGAATTGAGTTGCAATTAAGAATAAATACCCCTATCATGCCTCCGAGGGGGTACCCTAGTCATAACAACTCACCATATACTATATTGAAGTCCATGATTAGTCGTATACTAGTACACATGAACTTCAACATGGTATTTAAGGAGTCATTACTCTAGAAACCACTATAAAGACAACAATTTTATAAATATTAAAGTTAATACATGATTGAAGTAAAATATAGAGCTCTACATATATAATAAGTGGAGAAATAAGTCTAGGTGATTAATATTACATTCATCTAGAAATAGTCTATTCAAAATTAAAAATATTTATTCTAGTAGTCTTCATCCTTACTTACGCATCTAAGATTATCTTGAAAATTCTCACCACTGGCTAGATTTTATCGGCGTAAAACTAGAACAGTGCCTACAAAATGGGAAAGCTATAGGGGTGTAAGCTATAAAAGCTTAGTGAGATCCTAGCTCAAAACCATCTTTCATGCAAGACAAGCAAGTTAATATTTTAATACATGAGTGCATGAACAACCACATGCCAATCATCACATTTAGTTAACTGGAAACTACATGAAGTCTAAGGATATTTCTAACCAATATACCCCTTCTTTAACCATGGTTTGAGGATTTTTTTGAATTCCATCAAAGTTCGAGCTACCAATTTTGTTTCACTAGCATACATCCTTGGCTACAAAAAGTTTGAGCCGTGCTCTACATATCAATAGTTATGCTAGAAGAATGATCTTCTAGGTAAAGATCTAAGACAAACCAAAAGAAAATAATGTTTTCTCTACCCACACACCTATAGATGCATGCACCTAAAGCAGAATAATGAACACAAATTCATACCATTACGTGAGGATCTTCAAGTCATTTTTGTATTGTTAGAATAGGATACTCTTTGAGGACATCCTTTTATTACCCCGTGTAACTATGATGGAATATATAAGAATATGCAAGAAGAGAGCTATGCATGATCTATTTCAAGATAAGTATTTTGATATACTTAACATAAGTTAAGAGGTGACCAAGTAATTTACAGACACTCCATCAACTACAAGAATAGCCATGAATGCAAGCAACTTTACTTTCTTTTCCTTTAAACCTTATCAATCAAATAATCAACCAAATCAAACACACACATGGGTTCATTAATATTCAACTTTAGGTGTAACTAAAGTTACAAGCACAAATTAAGTGACAATCATTGTTGGTACTCACCTTGCCATTCTTCTGAAGGATCATAATAATCCTTAGGTAAAATTTAGAAGTCTTTTGAAAGACCTATATAAACATAGAGAAATATATATACACATAAGAATAACTACTTTAAAGATAAACTATTCTAGCATCTTGTTGCTAACCTCATGTCTTATTAAAGACTTTTAGAGTCTTTTAATGTTAAGTTCTTCGTTTAGGAATCGGTCTATTGTAAAGGTTCGCACTTAGGTTCTTGTTTGGGTAAAGACCCATTCATGCCACAACAAGGTAAATAGATGTCCAAGTTATATGTCCATGAATTTGTTCTTGAATTTGTTCATGAATGTATAAGAATATGTCCATGAATGTCCAATGTGTCAAAAAGGGGCATAGATGGTCATAATTCCTCAAGGTTTAGAGTTAAAGTCCTAACGTTCTTTCTTTGAACTTTTGTATTTATTAGAAGTTTGAAATATATTCTAGAGACTCCAATTACTCTTAAATGAAAGAGAAATAGGATATTCTTATGAAGATATAGTTTACTTAAAGTTGAATTATGGGTGGAACCTATAACTTTTATGATTGGATGGTGTTAGTCCACATACATGAAGAGTGTGTTATAAAAACAACTTGGGTTAATTTAGATTACCTTAACCTGGTGGAAACTCCTTGAATATCTAAAATAGAGGTCTTAAAATATAGAAAGTAAGTTAGGTTAGTCACTTCCTCAAGAGAGTTAAAGATTATTCAATATTCTTGGAAGTTGCTTACCTTAGTTCATGGAGTTGGTGGTCCCAAAATTTTTTCTGGTTTTGGAGATGCAAGTGTAGTTAACTATGGATGATTTTTTTTTTCTAAATTCTTAGAGGAATATTAGGTGTATTTGGTGGAAAGTTGGTTAGAGAAAATTCAAAAGAGAAAGGGGCAAAGTGGCATGTAGAAATGGGGGTTGTTACGAAGGTAAATTTGCTTTTTACCTCCCTTTTTATACTAGTTAAGTTTTGTTGTTTTGTAAATTATTTTAGGTTTTAATTTTCTACACCTAATGGAACAAGATTGGGCAAGTTTTAGGGTTATTATTAGTATAATATCTAATAGGATAGGTTAGGGTATTTATGACATAGGATAAGATAAGGTAAATGATGACATATAAATAAATCACATGGTTTTGACATAGTCAAAAGAGGAGGCCAAAATTTTGGTGGGTTCTAATTTATTTATTAGGCTATTTTTTTTTTGTAGATAACTTCCTTAGCTTAATCATGGTAATTTTTGGGTTAATTTTGGATAGGTTAAGATTAGGTAAGATGGCCTTAAAAATGGGATGAAGTAAGGTTAAGTAATAGGGTATTTTTAAAGAAGAGATTTACATGTAATTTTTCTTTTGTTTAAACAACTCTAGAACTTTAATTTTTCCAAGAAATTTTTAGGTTCTTATCCTATTTTAATCAAGTTAATTTAAGATAGTTTAGATTGGATTAAATTAAGATAAGAAAGAGTGAATTGGATGGTGACATGTTTGGTGGAATTGCAAGATGTCCACACAAAGAAGAGGATTACAATCTAATTTTGACGACTCATCTTTCTAAATTTTTTCATGCCCATTTCCTAACTAAACAAGGTATAATTAAGGTATAATAGGGTGTAATTTGGGTTAGATTTAATTAGGATAGGATAAGATAGATTAGGGTATATAAACCTTTGTGAAAATTGGAAAAATCACATGTTTAGTGCCTCTTCTTTGAATCTGGTCACCATATGCCTATTTCTAAAGTATTTCATGTCCTTTTCTTAGGTTAGATAAGATAAAATAGGGTAGGATTGAGATAAGATTAGGTGGAATAAATTTGGCCTTGATAAAATAAGATAAGGTTTGAAATTTCAAAGCTTGATGTGGAAGCTTGTCCATATGCATGGTGTCTTGGAGAAAGAAGTGTGACTGGAGGAGTTTTGTGTGGTTTTTCTGATATTTTGTGTGTTATTGGGTAATTAAAGATGTAATATTTAATTATAAAAAAAATAGTTAAAATAGATTAGGATTTGGGGGTGATTTCAAGCATAATTGCTTGGAAGGCTTTAGGACAAGTTTTAAGGGACTTGATTTCAATTTCGTTTTGTAATTGGGTTTGTTATTAATTTGAATTTATTTTTACTTATCTAAGTTATAGGATACTAATACTTATGATTAGGATAAGATATGATGTATTTATAAAGGATTTGATTTAAGTCAACACTTGTTTTCTTGAATCATCTAATTATCTATCAAAAGTTAACTTTAGTCAAATTGAAGCGGACTTTAGGTAACTGTGTTTATGTTTTTAAATACAATATTCCAGAACTACTCAGGGTTGAGTATTGATCTTATATATAAAATATGATCAAATTCGAGTTTAGTTTACTAGACTAAATCTTAGGTTGAAGACTGAATCCTTAAATTAGGAGTTCAGTGATGTTGGGTGAAATTGATGATTTCTAATTAAACTTTCACTTAATCAAATCCATTAGTTTCATAAAAAGGGGTAATGCATGAACCCTAGGTATGTTAAACCTAGAACCCGGCATACGTTATTTGAATCAATTCCTTGAGGATCGTCTCGAAAAAGTAGCACGGAACTAGACCCCAATCATACCCGTTGACTAAAACCTAAGTTATCAATTAAGGGTTTTCCTATAGTAATTTAGTTGAAAAATTCTTAAAGGAGAGTTCTTTTGCAAAGAACAAAAGAGGGTTTCGTTTTTCACGAAAAAAGAGTATTTAATTTTCTATTCAATCCTCCTTTGTGCCGGCCCCTTACACAGCTTTATATAGAGTACATGCAACACTAAAATATAAAACTTAAGTTTCCTAATCTAACTTGAGTCTTTATCCTCTTGTGAACTGGAACAAGTAACTGTTTATTCTAAATTACAAACCAAAACGAATACTAAAAACAAAACAAATAAAACCACAAATTCTCTTTCCTTTTCGGTTCAACATACAACATTTATTATTCTAGGACTTCAAATCCTTGCATTCTTCCATGGAAATGTGAATCACATTGATAGGTGTTAGTTCTCTTTTCATGTAATTGATTCCTCGGCTTGTAGGTCCATGACTAGTGCTTGTAGGTCCATGACTAGTCCTTGTAGGGCATCATTCATCCTCTTTTCTCTAGCTCAGGTCATTGGGCCTCTAATTCCTTGCAATGGATCTTGAGATTTTGGTTCTGTCTTCTTAGGTGCTAGATGATCCTCGTCATTCCCTCCTTCGAAAAGATTCGTCTTCGAATCACCTGCATCATAAGAAGTAAGATCAGAAACATTAAATGTAGCACTTACATTACCATAGTGGCTTGGCAAATCTATCTTGTACGCATTGTCATTTATGCACTCCACTACTTGGAAAGGTCCATCGCCCCTTGGATGCAATTTGGACTTCCGTTGTTCAGTAAATCGTTCCTTCCTCAAGTGCACCCAAACCCAATCTCCTGGATGGAACATGGCTTTGATGCGTCCCTTGTTGGCCTGATGAGCATAGTGTTCATTCTTCTTCTTAATGTTAGTCTGGACCTGAGTATGTAAATCCCTAACAAATTCTACCTTTTTTGTTCCATCAAGATCAATAAACTCATTAGTAGGTAAAGGCAATATATCCAATGGAGTTAAGGGATTAAAACCATACACAACCTCAAATGGAGAGTAAAATGTAGTAGAATGTACTTTTCTATTATATGCAAACTCTACATGAGGTAAACATGTTTCCCATTGTTTCAAATTTTTATCAAGCAAAACACACAACAATGTGGAAAGAGTCATGTTAACCGCCTCTATTTGTCCATCCATTTGAGGATGTGCCACAGTAGAAAACAGTAATTTTATGCCTAACCTATTCTAGAGAGTACACCAAAAGTAGCTCAAAAATTTCACATCTTTATCACTCACGATAAATTTAGGTAAACCATGTAATTGCACAATCTCCCTAAAGAATAAATCAGCTATATGTCGTGCATCATTATTTTTAGAACAGGCAATAAAATGAGTCATTTTACTAAACCTATCAACAACAACGAATATGCTATCTTTTCCATTCTAAGACATAGGTAAACTTAATATGAAATCCATGGATATGTTAGTCTAAGGCTGGCTAGGCACAAGTAATGAGAGATACTCCCCATGGGGCATGACTTTGGATTTAGCCTTTCTACATGCAATGCATTTATCACACATAGTTTGCACATCATGTCTCATCTTAGGCCAATAAAAATGTTTATGCAAAATATCCAAAGTTTTCTTAACACCGAAGTGTCCCATGAGACCACCCCTATGTGTCTCCTTCACTAACAACTCTTGTATGGAACTCTTAGGCACACATAATCTATCCTTCTTAAATAAATATTCCTCATGCCTATAAAAGTCTGCATACCCACTTTCAGAACAAGTAGCCCAAATCTGACCAAAGTCAGCATCATGTTCATATAAATCTTTCATTCATTCAAAACCAAGCAATTTAGTATGTAAAGAGGTTAATAGAGAATACCTTCTAGATAGTGCATTGGCCACTACATTTTCCTTACCCTGCTTGTATTTGATGACATATGGAAAGGTTTCAATGAACTCCAACCATTTGGCATGCCTCTTGTTCAACTTCCCCTGCGTCTTTAGATATTTCAAGCTCTCATGATCATAATAGATGATGAACTCCTTAGGTTATAGATAATGCTGCCACGTTTACAACATCCGCACAAGGGCATATAACTCCTTATCATACATAGGATAATTCGGAGTAGCATTGTTGAGTTTCTCACTGAAGTAGGCTATTTAGAATCTTGCATTAACACACCATCAATACCCTTCCCAGAAGCATCACATTCAATATCAAAATTAGGTAATATTAATAAAGGAACATTAGTTAGCTTACCTTTCAGAGTTTAGAATGCTTGCTCATGTATTTTCGTCCATCCGAATTCAGCATTCTTCTTCACAAGATCTTTTAATGGAGTAACAATGAAGCTGAAGTCCCTCACAAATCGTTTGTAAAAACGAGCTAGTCTGTGTAAGCTCTTAACTTCGTTGGTGTTCTTTGGTGTTGGTCACTCCCGAATTGCCTTCACCTTCTTTTCATCTACAGCTATTCCATCTGCACCTACAATAAAACCAAGAAAAACCACAAACTTCATACAAAACATGCACTTCTTTAAGTTGGCATATAATTGGTTTTCTCTTAAAACAGTAAACACACTCTGCAGATGTTGTACATGATCATCTAATGTTCCACTATAAATCAAAATATCATCAAAATAGACGATAACAAATTTTCCTAGGAAATGACGTAGAACATGGTTCATCAATCTCATGAAAGTGCTAGGTGCATTTGTTAACCTAAAAGGCATTACCATCCATTCATATAACCCATGTTTAGTTTTAAATGCAGTTTTTCACTCATCACCTTCTTTCATATGAATTTGGTAGTAGCCACTCTTTAGGTCAATTTTAGAAAATAAATGTGCACCATGCAATTCATCAAGCATGTCATCTAATCTTGGGATAGGGTGTTTGTACTTAACTGTGATTTTGTTGATCACCTTGCAATCAAAGCACATGCGCCACTGATAAAGGCATATTTTATCATGTTGTATCTTGTGATTGGTATATATATTATTGTCAATTATTAGAAATTTCCAATAAAAAGATACTTAAATTGCATTTATGTTAATATCTTAGGGATTAATGGACTTGAAGATGTACATGATGCAAAACATGAAGAAATCACAAGCAAGAGATGAGACACGGCCGTGCCTTATGTAGTGTTTTTCCTTTCCACAATTATTAAAGAAAAATAAAGGATGAGAGGCTTAAGGGGATAGCCCACGGCCGTGCTTCATGTGGTGGGTGTGTTTACCCCCTAAGACACGGCCGTGCCTAAAAGAAGAACGAAAGAAGAAAATGCCGAGACGCTTATGGAGTTATCCTACGGCCATGGTTTATGTGGTGGCAGTAACCACCACATTACACATGGCCGTGCCTCATGTGGTGGACTGCCGACTTTTCATATTCTTGTGCACTTTGTACGTTTCTGCAAAGCATAAAAGCAGGGGAAAGAAAAGAAAAGAAGAGAACGACTGGGGAGAGGAGAGTAGATTTTAGATTTGAGAACTTTGTTTTGAGAAACTTTAGTTTTTTTTACAAGGGAATTGAAGATTGAATTCAATTGTACTTCCATCAATTGAGATCAAGTCAGAAATCTCTGAAGAGTTGTTTGAGGATCTTATTTCCAGATTTGCTACATATTGGTGACTTCTTATCCTAATCATATTTTGCATTTCTGTGAATTGGTTTTTATGTCTTTAATGGATTCTTTAACATTTTTTATTGAATTTTGTCTTGTTGTTATCTATTGTATGGCTGGCTAATTTCGTTTGTGGGAATAGTGGATAAAGCCTAGTTTGCTAAAATGATCAGTGTAGTTTGGTTATGAGATTGACATATATGTGGAGTATTCATGTTGTGAATTCCTATAATTCCAATTTAATTGTGATAAGATTAGATTGTTAGAAATCCAATCAATATGAAAGTAGAGATAGGATTTGTTAGGAATTCTTAATTAGACTAATGAGTCAATGCGAAAGCGGCGTTAATTGGTTTAATTAAGGTTCATAGAGAGATTAAAGCTATGTTCTAATTAATTATTCACTAAGAGATTAGGGATAATTGTATTAGGGCATAAGGCGATCATAGCATTGAAAAATGTATGAGAGTATATTAGAATCCTCTGTTAATTAGAGATACGAAAGTGGAGTAATTGATTTGAGGTTTAAAATGTTGAACTCACGTGAATAACCACATATAAGTTGATTTCAATAACTTAACGGTAGTTAGATTAGCATGACTAGGGTGAATTCTAAATTCCCACTGTTTAATTAGAAGTATTTATAAGAATCTTATAATTCCCATTAGCATAGAACTTGATTTATTCTCTTTAGTTAGATATAAAAAAAAGATTCCTGTTTGAATTACCTAAATATCAGTATAAGTTATTATAGGTTTGGTAATCTTTTTAGTCCTCGAGGGAACGATACTCTACTCATCATATATTACTTGATTGCGACCTAGTATACTTGCTAGCGGTTTCACTTATACATTTCACAAGTGATCAAGTTTTTGGCGCCGTTGCCGGGGACTATAAGATATTAGACTTTGTAGCTTTGTTGGTAATTTAGGTGCATTTTATTTTGTTGTTAGTGTGTCTTTACTTTTCTGTCTTTTCTGCGAGTACGCATGCAAAGGAATAGGAATCTTGAACTTCTGCCCCTAGATCCTGAGATAGAGCGTACTATACATCGTTTGAGAAGAGAGAATAGACAGAGAGGAGAGAATCAAAAGGAAATCATGGCAGATGACAATAACAATCTTCCTATTCAAGTTACCCAGCGAGCACTTCGCGATTTTTCAGTCCCAACTGTTCAAGGACCAGCAATTAGAAGGCCAGCTGTTCAGGCCAACACTTTTGAGCTGAAGCCGGCACTTATACAGATGGTGCAATCCAATCAGTTTGGTGGATATACGCATGAGAGCCCTGATGAGCACATAGCAGGATTCCTTCAGTATTCTAACTTGATAAAGATGAATGGTGTTTCTGATGATGCCATAAGACTGCAACTTTTTCCTTTCTCATTGAAGGATAAGGCAAGAGCTTGGTATAATTCCTTACCCCAAGATTCTGTTACCATATGGGCTGAACTTCAATTAATATTTCTTAGAAGAGTTTTCCCACCATCACGTACTGCCAAATTAAGAAATGATATCACCAACTTTTCCAAGTTCAATGGTGAATCATTATATGAGGCATGGGAACGATTTAAGGAAACAATCCGGAAGTGTCCACACCATGGCCTACCTGATAATCTCTTGATTGAAGTATTTTATCTTAGTTTAGATGACACTTTGAGGTCGTTGGTAGATGCTGCAGCTGGAGGTGCATTGATGAGTAAAACATACACTGAAGCCAGTGCTTTAATTGAAGAAATGGCATCCAGTGCACATAATTGGCAACATGAGAGAGGGAAATCAAGAGCTGCATCAGTTAGTGATATCAATTCTATTTCAGCTCAGTTGGCAGCTCTCACTACTCAGGTAAGCAAACTTTCTTCTTCTCAATCAGTTAATGCTAACTTGCTTTCTAGTTGTGACTTGTGTTCAGGACCACACCCCTCTTTGGAATGTCCATTGGGAAACTTTCTAGCATCATCCAATAGAGAGCAAGTCAACTACGCCAACAATTTTCAAAGAGCTAATCAAGGGCCTTATTCCAACACTTACAATCCGGGCTGGCGAAATCATCCAAACTTCTCATGGAGGAATGAGAATCAAGCACTTAACCCACCCCCTGGATTTCCCAGACAAACCTTTGCTCAGAATGCCAATTCTCAACAGCAACCCACTCAGATGGAAGAGCTCATGAGGAGCTACATGCAAAAGATTGACACCCTCCTGCAAAACCAACAAGCTTCTATCAGAAACTTGGAGGGTCAGCTCGGTCAAATTGCACAGCAGCTAAGTACTAGACCCTTAGGATCTTTGCCTAGCAAAACTGAGGAGAACACCTGATAGAGCCATTTTATACTCAATCTTTATAGTATAAATTGTGTTAAATTATTATTGATTTTATAGAAATCATAAGGAAATGGTACTTTAATTATATCATTGTGATAAATCAGGTTAAATGGAGTTAAGGATGCTAATTCAAGTATTTTAGAGAAGTCATCTACAACTTGGATCAAGACAAGGAATTACACCACCGGAAGAAGCACGGTTTGAGGCACGGCCAAGTTTCCAACCGTGTTACACACTGGACAAGAAGGTGAAAATGAGGACTTTGAACAGAGAGAGACACGGCTTAAGGCATGGCCGTGGTGGAACCCATGGGAGAAACCGTGCTTGAAGCCGTGGTGGAAGATAGATATGCCAAGGAGAAGAAAGTGTGGAACATCAACCAGATGAAGACACGGCTTGAAATCTAGCCGTGGGTGTAACCGTGCTACACACTGGACACGGATGAAGACTTGAAGATTATGCACAGACGAAGGCACGGCTTGAAATCTGGCCGTATGTTTAACCGTGGTTCACACTGGGCGCGGTTGAAGACTTGAAGAATATGCACAGAGGATGGCACGGCTTAACCCACGGCCGTGTGGTGGGGCGTGCCAAGCAGACGTATCTTCACTTCTCGAAATCTACTTGAAAAAGGAAAGATATTTTCGTATCTTGCTAGCAAAAGATCACATGCTATCCATCTAATAGTATAAATAGAGCCAACCCTAGAGGGTTAGGACAACTTTTGAACTTTTTGATCTTGGGAATCTTGGATCTTGAAGAAGGAAACGCGAAGGCAGAGCAAGCAACCGGGTTCATTATGTTTCTATCTTTTATTTTTGTTTTATTGATGAACATGTGTAGCTAAGCTACTTTTCTAGCCAAAGGGTCATAGATGTTTAATTCTCCACGAATTGTGAGGTCTAATTGACTTGTATTTATTCTATTATTTGCTTTCGGGTATTCATATATCTTCTGATCGTTTTGTCATTATTATCTTTGTTGATTGGTATGCATAGAGCTCTTCTACTCAATTAGCAAGTTAATATATTGTCAACTAGCACATCAAATCCGTAATTGTTTGATTGTTCTAGTCTTAGTGACGCAATAACATGTTTGGTTATAAAAGAGATGATCAAATTCATGTTATGGAGGTGTGTGATCATGTTTAAATAGGTTATCTTATAATCTACTGGCATGAATTGGTGGTCTCTCTAGATCTTAATGCTATTGATAGATTAAATCCTAAGCGCTTGTCTAAGGGTTGTTTAATCAATAAGAGAAATAATTCAAAGCGCTTGTCTGAGGTTATCAAGGAAGTAAGGAGAGATAGGTTGTTAGAGCTTGTTAATAAACATAACCAATTTATCTAGAACTAAGAATAGAGAACATTTGCATCGATGATCAATTCCTTGAATTAAACTATCTTGATTCTTTGGCTAGGCTTTTTATCAATATACAACTTTCTTATCTTGTTTTACTTTATTTGATTCACAAACAAACCACCCCCCCCCCCCCCCCCCCCATTTTCCTTTTCCTTATTGTTCTCTTTGAATAGAAATATCTTTACCAATCCCTGTGGATTCGACCCTACTCACCACTATATGCAAATCATATAATTGTCTAGGAGTAGGTTTTATTTTTGTTGGACTCGACACCCATCAAATTTTGGCGCCGCTGCCGGGGATTGGTGTCAAATTTATTTCTATTCTTGTATGACTCGTTCTTCTCAGATAGGTGAACTAACTTATAATCCGGAGATTGAGAAGACTCTAAAGAGGCTGCGACAAGAAGCTAGATCATCCACTAGACCGAACTTAGTATCGGACTTGTCTGATTCTGAAAAAGAGGACGACATGGCAAATCTCGAGAGAACCTTAAGGGAGTTGGCTGCACCGGATGTGAATCAACAACCACTTTGTATTCACTACCCCGAACTAGCCGTGGAATTCGAATTGAAATCTGGGTTGATACATCTGCTACCTACATTTCATGGTCTTGAGAATGAAGATCCTCATAAGCATTTGAAAGAGTTCCATATAGTGTGTTCTAGTATGAGGCCGCAAGGAATAACCGACGATCAAATCAAGCTACGCGCTTTTCCGTTTTCTTTAAGTACTAAAGCTAAAGATTGGTTGTTTTATTTGCCTCCAGGTTCTTTAACCACATGGACTGATATGGTTAGACTCTTCTTGGACAAATTCTTCCCCGTATCCAGAGCCGTTGGTATAAGAAGAGAAATTTGTGGTATAAAACAAAGGGACACCGAGACTCTTCATGAGTATTGGGAGAGGTTCAAGCAATTGTGTGCAAGCTGCCCACAACATGGGATATCTGAACAACTCCTTATCCAATACCTCTACGAGGGCCTACTTCCGATGGAAAGAAAGATGATGGATGCTGCAAGTGGAGGCGCCATAGTAAACAAAACCCCTGGTCAAGCTAGGGAATTGATCTCCATTATGGCTGCTAATTCACAACAATTTGGGTATAGGCACGATACGTCTTCAAGGAAGGTAAATGAGGTAAGTGTGTCTAACCTTGAACATCAAATTTCTAATCTTACCTCCCTTGTGCAGCAACTAGCTCTTGGAAAAACGCAGCAGGTGAAGGCTTGTGGAATTTGCGCTGCTCCTAGTCATCCGACCGACATGTGCCCCACATTGCAAGATGACAACCATGAACACGTCAATGCTGTAGGCGGATTTCCAGGACAACCGCAGAGGAAGTATGATCCCTATTCAAATACTTACAACCCCGGATGGAGGGATCATCCCAACTTCCGATATGGCAATAACCCTCAACATGTCTAACAATTCTAGCCTAAGCCATCATACCACGTACCCCAAGCTCCTTCCACTTCAGGTATGTCTCTTGAGGATATTGTTAAGTCTCTAGCTGTGAATACCAAACAATTTCAGGAGGAAACAAAGCAAAGCATTCAAAACTTGGAGAATCAGGTAAGCCAACTTGCTTCAGTCGTAAACAGGTTAGAAACTCAAGGTAAGTTACCTTCTCAAACTATTACAAACCCGAAGCAAAGCGTTAATGCAATTACCTTGAAAAGTGGAACAGAATTGCAGGGACCAAATAAGAAAGGACATCCGTCTAATCTTGAGGAAGAGACCAAGAAAGAGACTTCGACTCCGAGCCAGCAGGGCGACCAGATTAGCAAGTCTCTAGATGAGCCATCGAAGTTCACATTGATATCACCTCCTTTCCCCTCCAGATTAGCGAAATCCAAGAAGGAAGCGGAAGAAAAAGAGATTCTGGAAACTTTTCGTAAAGTCGAGGTAAATATTCCTTTACTTGATGCAATTAAGCAAATACCGCGTTATGCTAGATTTCTCAAAGACTTGTGCACTAACAAAAGGAAGCTGAAAGGCAATGAAAAGATTAGTGTGAGTGAAAATGTTTCAGCTATTATTCAGAAGAAGCTTCCTCATAAATGTAAGGACCCAGGTATGTTCGCCATTCCTTGCAAAATAGGTAGTCTTGGAATCGCTAAAGCCATGTGTGATCTAGGAGCTTCTATCAATGTCATGCCTTTGTCTGTTTATCAACGTTTAAACGTTGGTCCTTTAAAGGAAACGGGTATTATTGTTTAACTTGCTAATAGGTCCAATGTTTATCCTGAAGGAGTTCTAGAGGATGTTTTAGTTCAAGTCAATGGGTTGGTTTTTCCTGCTGATTTTTATGTGCTTGACATGGATGATAGTGATTCTCATACTTCATCACTGATATTATTAGGGCGACCATTCCTTAAGACTTCTAAAACGAAAATCGATGTAAATGATGGCACCCTCACTTTGGAGTTTGATGGTGAAGTGAGTAAATTTCATATTTATGATGCCATGAAACACCCTAACGATATCTCCTCTGTTTTTGTTGCGGATGTTATTAACCCATTACCACAGGCACCAAGGCTGGAATCCAAATCCTTATCTGAATATTTAACCAGGAACGTCTAGCCAAAGACGTTAAAGAAAGGCGCTTCATGGGAGGCAACCCATGTAAAAAAAAAAAAAAAAAAGTTTTGTTTTGCATTAGTTTTGGTTTGTTTTAGTTTTGTTTTGTTTTAGTTTAGTTTATTTTGATTTTAGTGTAGTTTTGAACTCTTTGGATCAGCTGCAGCAAGGATACACATCATCAGATGACACTTTCCAGAGCTTAAGGGGAAAACTCCAATACCAGGGAAGTACCAGTATTTCCTTTCTCTTATTCTCTAATGTTCCTTGAGTTGTTAATTCCTTTTCAATTGTGCTAAATTAGGAACAGTGAGGACACTGTTCAAGCTAAGTGTGGGGGAGAGGATAATAAATTATAGAGAATAGAGAATTGATCTATACTTTGAATGTTTGTCCTTAAGCAATTTTAAGCCAAATTTTTTCAAAATTATCATGAAATCTAGAGATTGTACTAAATGTTGTAATAAGCATCTACAAAATGTGAAATTGACTTGTTCAAATGCTTTACTCACCCACTGCTGTGATTAGAATACATGGTTAAAATTAAGTAGTGAAATCTTTAAGAAACAAATTTACCTTGTATTTAGCTTTAGAATTGGAAGTCTAAGAGTAAGTCGAGTCCCTAAGTGAAAAATAAACAAGTTTACTTCTAGGTTATATTAGCTACTGTATACTCTTTGAAGTTGTTTGTAAAGCAATCATAACACTTAGTGAAAAAAAAAAAAAAAAGAATCAAGCATAGCCATTACTCCAATGATTCAACTAATTGAGTTAAGAGTATTCAAACTTGAATGTTAGAGTGAGGAAGAGTCTGTAGGGGTATCTCAAAACCCGATCACTTGAGTGATGAGCTCGGGATGTTGCCGACTCAATGAACTCACTATAACGATAAGGGCGAAAAAGGCAAAAGTTCATGAAAAGAAGCGGGCAAAAACCCGTCAAAATAGATGCTTGAATAAATCAAAAGAACATGAATGTGAACATTCATTGAATAAAACAAAGATGTATAAAAGGAAGAATATCTAGTAAAGAGCTTATACTATATGCTTTTACTTTATGTTGCAAGGATTATATGTTTGCTAATGTCCAATGAAGTTTAATTGGGTGTTTTTCCTTAGTGGATTAAGTATTTACTTTTGGAATAAAAATTCTTTTGCTAAACATGAGGATTAAAGTTTGTTTTGTTTAGATTAGCTATTGAATTTTGCCCATAGTAATTTGATCACAGGAAACCAGTTTGGTTGAAGTAGTAGACATTAAAACTACAAGTCATGAATTACAAATGAATAGATGCTTGGAATGATGAAAAGAAAGTTTGTATAATCTATGATAGATTTCTCAATTGATTTGATGCAATTGCTTGAGGACAAGCAAGAGTTTAAGTGTGGGCCAATTCTCAACAGTAACCCACTCAGATGGAAGAGCTCATGAGGAGCTACATGCAAAAGACTGACACCCTCCTGCAAAACCAACAAGCTTCTATCAGAAACTTGGAGGGTCAGCTCGGTCAAATTGCACAGCAGCTAAGTACTAGACCCTTAGGATCTTTGCCTAGCAAAAATGAGGAGAACACCCATCATGTCAATGCCATCATCCTAAGGAATGGTAAGGAAGTGAAGAAAGCTGAAAGGCCGGTGAAAATTCAAGAGAAAGATCCTGAGAAAGGTAAGCAGAAGGAGGAGGAACTCACATCCAAAGCACCAATGTTGCAGCCTTATGTTCCACCTATCCCCTTCCCAGGAAGACTCAAGCAGAGGGAGTTGGAAGCCCAGTTTGCTAGGTTTTGTGACATATTTAAAGGGCTTCAAATCAATATACCTCTCTTAGAGGCCTTAAAGAAAATTCCATCCTATGCTAAATTCATGAAAGAGCTGCTCTCTAACAAAAGATCCATGGAGAGTGTTGAGAAAGTAATGCTTCTTGGCGAGAGTTCAGCTATCATAGAGAAGAAATCTGCTCAGCTACCTAGAAAGTTGAAAGATTAGGGAAGTTTCAGTATCCCTTGCACCATTGGTAATATTGATTTTGAGAATGTTTTGATTGATTCTGGTGCAAGTATTAATTTAATGCCACTTTCAGTTTTTAGGAAGCTTGGAATAGAGCCACAAAAGTGCAAGAGGAGACCAATCACTGTGCAGCTAGCTGATAAGAGCTTAAGGTTTTCCAAAGGTACAGTGGAGGATGTCTTAGTCAAGGTCGATAAATTCATATTTCCTGTAGATTTTTTCATACTGGATGTGGAAGAAGATGATGACATTCCACTCATTCTAGGTAGACCATTCCTAGCTACATGTCAAGCTCTAATTGATGTAGGACAAGGTAAGCTCACCCTTAGAGCACTAGATGACCAGGTAACATTTGATATGTATGATCCTGTGTTTTTGTCTAATGAGAAAGCAAGGTATTCCGATATATCTACTGAGGGTGAAATTACTAACAATGATGTGGAGGAAGATGTAGGGCAAACCACTCTTGAAGCTGTTTTGAATGAGATAGATGATTGGGGGGATGGGGATGAGTAAGAAAACAAAGGCTGTGAGCAAGTACCCCAGACTGAAAATGTTGTTGCTTTTGAGAAGACAGACCACTATGAGAAGCCACTAGTGTCGACACTAATGCCCATGCAGACACTTGAACCTAATGTCTTTTATAATCAATTGTTTGATTATGAGTGTCTGAATTTAGGAAATCCATGGCCTCACATTAATCCAGCGCCTATGACAAGAGAATTGCAGCAGCAAATTCAAGGCCAGTTGGATGAACATAGGGAAATCTTGGGATGGTCAAGGGCAGACATCCAGCAGGTAAGTTTATTGATATCCACCTACAAAACATTGGTGGAAGCTGAAAAGAAGGGCACCATACCATGGAAGGAAGCTTGGAATCCTAATCTGAAAACGATGGTGTTGGAGGAGTTGTTTAAACTCCTTGTTGTAAGCTAGCCCTGATAGTCAAGCTAATGACTATAAAACAAGCGCTTCATGGGAGGCAGCCCATGCTCAATAAGTATATATATTAGTGTTTTAATTTCGTTACAAAAAAAAAAAAAAAAATTCGGCTGAGGATTTTAGGGGGATGAGATACGGCCGTGGTTCGTGTGGTGGCCCTAAATCCACCACATGTCATACGGTCGTGCCACGGTAATGTGCAAATTACGGATTGATTCACCCCTTACACCATGGCCATATGTAAAAAAAAAAAAAAAAAAAAAAAAACTTGCCGATTACTTTTATTTTATTTTCTGTTGGAACTGTAATAATTCCTTAAAACACTGTAGGTGATGTTAGAATGTGAATATTCTTGATCTATTTTATCTCTTTGTGTTTCTTTGTTCTAACTTCAGGAACTAAAGGAAAAATGTGCAGTTCATATGGAAAAGTGATGGCACTTTCATGATGAAATATTCCAGAGACTTTGCTCCACTTTCATCTCAGGGAAGTTTCGTTATTCCTAAAGTACTTTTATGGTTTAATCAATTTTCTTTTGCAATTAGGAAAGACAATAGGGACATTGTCTGAATTAAGTGTGGGGGAAGGAAAAATAAAATAGGCCATTATTTATGATAATTTTGATGTCTGTTGATGTTAATTTGTGTGGAACTTCACCATTATCTTGAATTGTTGTATTGGAAAAGTCTAATATGATCTGGAAATGTGGTATAAATTTTCTTTTATCTAATTGATTTGATTTGGTGCCTTACTCATTAGTTGTTGTAATTGGTTTACTTAGTTTAAATTTAGTAGTGGAATCTTTAAGGAAAAATTTGACCTTTTGTTTAGACTCTTGAATTTAAAGTTCAAAAGTAGGTTGAGTCCTTTAGTGCAAAACAAGCAAGTTTACTTCTAAGTGAATTAAGCTTGTATTTTGTCTTTTGAAGTGCTTTGAGAATATTTTAACTCTTAGAAAAAGAGGTAGAGGAAACTTTTTACTTGGTGATTCCTTATAAAAATAGTCCAAAAAATAAAAAATAAAAAATAGAGCCTTTATTCCAATGACTCAGGTAAGTGAGTTAAGAGTATCCTAACTTAAATGTTAGTGTGAGGAAGAGTTCGTAGGGGTCCCTTTAAAACCTGGTCACTTGGGTGATGAGCCCGGGATTTGTCGACTCAATGAACTCACAATAACGTGAAGGGCGGAAAGGCAAAATTTTAATATATTAATAAAAGCTAGTTGATATGGGCAGGCTTTAGTCCCTCAGAAGAGTGAAGTCAGACTCCACTGTCAATATGAAAAAAAAAAAAAAAGAATGAAATAAGACTATTATAAAAAGGAAAAAAAAAATCTAGGGGAAGAGTGGATACCATATGCTTTAACTTTGTGTTATCTTATTCAGATAAGTAATTAAAGAGATTTTATACTTGCTAGTTGCTTTTGAAGTTTAAATGAGTGTTTTGCTTTATTGGACTGAGAATTTATCTTTTGAAATAGGAGTTTGGTAGTTAAACATTAGGAATAAAAGTTAGTCTTTCCAGATTAACTACTCAATTTTTTTCTAAGTATACCAGTTACATGTCTTCAGTTAGTTAGAGTGGTAGGCACCATCTTTTCAAATCAATTATGAGGAAAGAAAATTTTGTATTTTCATTTGATAGTTTATTAATTGCTTGAGGACAAGCAGAAGTTCAAGTATAGGGGAGTTGATAAAGGCATATTTTATCATGTTGTATCTTGTGATTGGTATATATATTATTGTCAATTATTAGAAATTTCCAATAAAAAGATACTTAAATTGCATTTATGTTAATATCTTAGGGATTAATGGACTTGAAGATGTACATGATGCAAAACATGAAGAAATCACAAGCAAGAGATGAGACACGGCCGTGCCTTATGTAGTGTTTTTCCTTTCCACAATTATTAAAGAAAAATAAAGGACGAGAGGCTTAAGGGGATAGCCCACGGCCGTGCTTCATGTGGTGGGTGTGTTTACCCCCTAAGACACGGTCGTGCCTAAAAGAAGAACGAAAGAAGAAAATGCCGAGACGCTTATGGAGTTATCCTACGGCCATGGTTTATGTGGTGGCAGTAACCACCACATTACACATGGCCGTGCCTCATGTGGTGGACTGCCGACTTTTCATATTCTTGTGCACTTTGTACGTTTCTGCAGAGCATAAAAGCAGGGGAAAGAAAAGAAAAGAAGAGAACGACTGGGGAGAGGAGAGTAGATTTTAGATTTGAGAACTTTGTTTTGAGAAACTTTAGTTTTTTACAAGGGAATTGAAGATTGAATTCAATTGTACTTCCATCAATTGAGATCAAGTCAGAAATCTCTGAAGAGTTGTTTGAGGATCTTATTTCCAGATTTGCTACATATTGGTGACTTCTTATCCTAATCATATTTTGCATTTCTGTGAATTGGTTTTTATGTCTTTAATGGATTCTTTAACATTTTTTATTGAATTTTGTCTTGTTGTTATCTATTGTATGGCTGGCTAATTTCGTTTGTGGGAATAGTGGATAAAGCCCTAGTTTGCTAAAATGATCAGTGTAGTTTGGTTATGAGATTGACATATATGTGGAGTATTCATGTTGTGAATTCCTATAATTCCAATTTAATTGTGATAAGATTAGATTGTTAGAAATCCAATCAATATGAAAGTAGAGATAGGATTTGTTAGGAATTCTTAATTAGACTAATGAGTCAATGCGAAAGCGGCGTTAATTGGTTTAATTAAGGTTCATAGAGAGATTAAAGCTATGTTCTAATTAGTTATTCACTAAGAGATTAGGGATAATTGTATTAGGGCATAAGGCGATCATAGCATTGAAAAATGTATGAGAGTATATTAGAATCCTCTGTTAATTAGAGATACGAAAGTGGAGTAATTGATTTGAGGTTTAAAATGTTGAACTCACATGAATAACCACATATAAGTTGATTTCAATAACTTAACGGTAGTTAGATTAGCATGACTAGGGTGAATTCTAAATTCCCACTGTTTAATTAGAAGTATTTATAAGAATCTTATAATTCCCATTAGCATAGAACTTGATTTATTCTCTTTAGTTAGATATAAAAAAAAGATTCCTGTTTGAATTACCTAAATATCAGTATAAGTTATTATAGGTTTGGTAATCTTTTTAGTCCTCGAGGGAACGATACTCTACTCATCATATATTACTTGATTGCGACCTAGTATACTTGCTAGCGGTTTCACTTATACATTTCACAAGTGATCAGCCACGTCCCATCCTTCTTGGGGACTAGGATGATAGGAATTGAGCACTGGCTGAGACTTTCTTGTATAAACCATTTCTCTATTAGCTCATTAACTTGCCTTTGAATTTCCTTGGCCTCCTCAGGATTAGTTCTATAGGCTGGCCGGTTGGGAATGGAAGCGCCCGACATGAAGTCAATTTGGTGCTCTATCCCTCGCAGTGGGGGTAGGCCTTGTTGCACTTCTTCAGGGAAAAAGTCTTCGTATCCTTGCAATAAAGACACAACAACACTAGGCAAAACAGAATTAAGGTCAACATTAGTAAAATATAAATCTTTGTACATAAGTACAAGTAATTGTTGCTTAGCTAGCATTGTACTTTTGACCTCACTCTTTCTCACCATGCTCTCCACCCTTTGTGTTTGAGTGTCTTTTTCCTCTTTACTCACCAGTGTTTACTTTTCACTCTTCTTCTTTTTCTCGTTACTCTTCTTTCATGCACTCAAGTGTTTCTCTCCAAATTCTTTTACAATCCTCACTTGATCCTCACAAGCTTCCCATGGTTTTTGTGGTGTGAGAACCACTTTCCTTTTGTTTAGCACAAACGAATATTGGTTCTTGTACCCTTCATATGTAATTTTCCTACCAAATTGCCAGGGTCGCCTCGACAATAGGTGACTAGCCTACGTAGGTACCACATCACACATGACTTCATCTTTATAGCTCCCTATGGAAAAGCTATAAGAACCTACCTGGTCACCTTTACTTCCCCACATTCGTTCAACCACTATAATCGATATGGTCTTGGATGTTTCACAGCTTTCAACTGCATCTTATCTACCAGCAAAGTGCTAGCAACATTAGTGCAACTGCCCCTATCGATTATCAGATTACGCACTTTATTTTACACATGACACTGTATATGAAATATGTGCTCATGCTAGATCCCTTCACCATCCTCTTGGGGTTGTATACTAAGTACTCTCCTTGTGACATACAACTCACCACTCACAGGTCCTTCCAAGTCAACATCTTCACACTCTTGTGATGGTGACTCCTCATCCTCCTTAATGCTTACACTCTCTACATCCCCATTATCACATATGATCATGGCTCTTTGATTTAAACATTGAGACGCAATGTGTCCAAATCCCTAACATCTAAAACATTTGATATCTCTAGTTCTGGAAGGGGGTTTAGTATCAGTTTTTTCCTTAGATGCAACAACTAGACTCTTAGCCTTCACATCCTCTTTAGGCTTTGAATCTATGGAGTTCTTCTTCCAATTAGACTTCCATGGAGATTTGGAAATTGACCTAGACCTCTAATCACTCCTAAATTTTAATTGTCGCTCCACTTTGATTGCTCTATGTAATAGTTCTTCTATGTCTAAGTAATGGTGTAAATCTACTACATCAACAATTTCCTAATTTAGACCATTAATGAATCTAGTCATAGTTGCCTCATCATCCTCCTTTACTCTGGCTTTAATCATGGCTATCTCTATCTCCTTACAGTAGTCCTTTAAACTCTTGGTCCCCTGTGTCAATCCCTGGAATTTCCTAAGTAAATCCCTATGGTAGTGACTAGGAGTAAAGTGTTTTTGCATTATGGTCTTCATCTCTTCCCAAGTACTAACAGGTCGCTCTCTATACCTGCGCCTATTATGCACGAACTGATCCCACCATACACCAGCATAATCTATGAACTCTACTGTAACCAATTCAATCTTCTTCTCCTCAATATAGTTATGGCACTCAAAGACATGATCTATTTTTCTATCCCACTTTAGGTACAACTCTGGATCATTCTTCCCCTGAAACATTGGAATTTTTATCTTAATACTACTTAGGTTACTGTTACGCCTCTAGGTGTTCCCTCTCTCCCTCACATTGTGATATTCGCCAGAGTCAGAATCCTCACCTTCTTCTATCCTAACTTCCCCTCTAATCGGTCTACCTACGCCTCGCCTAACAGTAGTACTGCTAGAAGGTTCTCTACTCCTCTCCATCTTATCCATTCTTTCATGGATCTGTTCAAGCTCTCCAGTCAAAATCTTTTTCATCTCTCCCATCAACTTCTCAAACATCACCCTATTCTCACCTCCATTTGTGTTTTGCCCCGACATATTTCTGCAGTTAAACAATAAATTAATAACACAAGTAAAGTATGTTCCTCACAATTCTCTCATGTATTGCACTCAATTAGTAATACTCATAATCCACTCGTATATATCTCTCACAAATATGTCCTCACAACCCGCTTTTACAATCCTTTGCTAGGAACTCAGATTGGAAACTCCCCAACACAATTCACAAAATCAACACCTAATGTTCACCTCGGTTTCAATTCATGGTGAAATTGAGAATAGATGTAATTTCCAATAACTATGACAAGTTCTTACTATTGATTTCAAAAACAAGTCAAGACAATTCCCTATCAAGCAATTCAATGGACAAACAAATTTACACCAAATCTACTAAGAATTATGGAATGTAATTCAGATGCACAATTTATAAAGAATAAGATATGTGTTGCGGTTGGAATCGGAAAGTGTATTTGGTAATTGAATTGTAACTTGCCAAAACAATTTTTTTTTCTTTTTGTGATTTCAGTATTTTGGATTTCTTTCAAAACCGAATTGGGATTTTTTTTTATATGTATTCTTTCAAGAAGAACTAAGATTTGAATCACAATAGAATCTCAATGGCTAAACTAGACTTGTGTGTTGTCGGTCCCCAATTGTTCTTATGACCGAAACAATTTTTTTTTTATACAAATTTAGGGTATGAACAAGAAGTATGGAATTAAACAATAAGCAAATAACAAAAGGATAGAGATTACTTGATTTAAGAAGCCGAAGCTCTGATACCAAATGATGTGTGAACCCTAGGTATGTTAAACTTAGAACCTGACATACGCTATTTGAATCAATTCCCTGAGGATTGTCTTGAACAAGTAACATGGAACTGGACCCCAATCACACTTGTTGACTGAAACCCAAGTTATCAATTAAGGGTTTTCCTATAGTAATTCAGTTGAAGAATTCCTAATTGAGAGTTCTTTTGCAAAGAACAAAAGTGAGTTTCGTTTTTCACGAAAAAGAGTGTAATTTTCTATCCAATCCTCTTTTGTGCCAGCCCCTTACATGGCTTTACATAGAGTACATGCAATACTAAAATATAAAACCTAAGTTTCCTAATCTAACTTGAGTCCTTATCCTCTTGTGAACCAGAACAAGTAACTATTTATTCTAAATTACAAACCAAAACAAATACTAAAAACATAACAAACAAAACCACAAATTCTCTTTCCTTTTTCGTTCAACATACAACATTTCTTATTCTAGGACTTCAAATCCTTGCATTCTTCTATGGAAACGTGAATCACGTTAATAGGTGTTGGTTCTCCTTTCATGTAATTTGATTCCTTGGCTTGTAGGTCTATGACTAGTCCTTGTAGGGCATCATTCATCCTCTTTTCTCTAGCTCGGGTCAATGGGCCTCCAATTCCTTGCAATGGATCTTGAGATTTCGGTTCTATCTTCTTAGGTGCTAGGTGATCCTCATCAAGGGGTATCTTATAAATCTATGATATCACATATTCCATGTCTATCATAAATTATATTGGGTCTTAGTTCTAATGTATTAAGTCTACTTGGCCTTCTCGGAAGTGTCGATTGGAAGACTTAAGTTAATAAGCCAGGTAGAGTTAGTTGACTTTAGTCGACTTTTACTTTAATTAAGTTGACATAGATCAACTTATGGTATATAGAGTTATTTCTAATTCCTAGACTAATCTCAAGTTCATTTGGAATGATATCTTAAATGTGTCTTCTTATCAAAGCCTATTTGATAAAGTTTTGTTGAGTGAAATTTTAGGGAATTACACCCCCTCCCTAGAATAGATGATGTATCTAACAAATTATAGGGAGCTCAAGTCTTTTCCAAAGTTGACTTGAGATTGGGGTATCATCAACTAAGGATTAAGGAAGAGAACATTCAAAAGGCAATATTTAGAACTCGGTATAGGCATTATGAATTTATAGTATTGCCTTTTGGATTGACAAATGCTTCAGCTACTTTTATGGATCTTATAAATAGAGTGCTTAGGGACCTGTTGGACCAGTTTGTAGTGGTGTTCATAAATGATATCTTCATTTATTCTAAAAGCCAAGAGGAACATAAATCACATCTAAGAGCAGTTTTGGGAAGACTAGAGGAGGAGAGGCTATACGTAAAGTTCACCAAATGTGAGTTTTGGCTAGAATAGGTATCCTTTTTAGGACATATGGTAAATAAGGATGGCATCTCGGTAGATCCTGAGAAGATAAAAGTAGTGATTGACTGGCTAAGACTAAGGACTATGATAGAGGTTAGAAGCTTTCTAGGATTAGCTGGCTATTATAAGCACTTAGTGGAAGCGTTCTCTCGTCTAACAACTTATTTGACCTAACTAATAAAGAGGAATGTCAAATTTGTGTGGAATGATGAATGTGAAAGTAACTTCATAACACTAAAGGAGAAGTTGGTAACAACTCCAATGTTAGCTCTACTTAAGATATGGGAAGAATTTGAAATTTTTAGCGATGCATCCATTCAAGATTTGGGATGTGTGATCATGCATAATAGGAGAGTCATCACATATGCCTCTCGTCAATTGAAACCATATGAGAAGAACTACCCCACACATGACTTAAAGTTAGCGGTTGTAATCTTAGCACTTAAGCTTTGGAGACATTACCAGTATAGTGAGAAGTGCAAAATTTTCTAATGTACCTAAACCCACTTGGAAGCACAATAAAAAGACTCAAGAAAACAATCTCAAATCAATCACAAAACCGGTCCACCTAGTAAGCAATTCTCGTGACACCTTTGAAGATTTGATGGAAATTGTTGTTCAAATGATTCAATTGCAATATCTAATGATAGCATTAACCAAATAACCACAAGAGAAGATGAAGTTCACGTAAAATCAGATCAAAAGGAAGCAATAAACCAATGAAATCCACTTTCCCTTTCAATCACTAGTTCACGCCAACAATAACAAGGAAGTATGAAATCCAAGTGCTCAATGAAACAATCAATCTTACAAGATTGATGTTTACGAAAATAGAATCACAATTAGATCCAAGAAAGATCCAAATCTACCCTAGATATGACTCACTAGAGAAGAAATGAACATACAACAAAATTGAATTGGTATGACTCACAATTCGCCTTCGTTGCACTCGCCACAATTCCAATTCTTGGGTTGAAATTGATAAGAGTTTGGAACTAAGGAAAGAACCCTAATTCACACGTGAAATGTCCTCTCAAATCTGTAAACATTAGTCCCCTTAAACCCTCTTTTAAGCAAGTATTTATAATTGCTACTCCTAGGGTTAAAAAGTAGTCAAAATTACAAGTTTGCCACTTTTAAGATGGCTAGCCCTAAATGAAAATTACAAGGAAATAAAAGTGTCCCAAAACCAAAATAAAACCAAAATAGTTCATAAAAGAAGAAATATATAAAAGAAATGGTCTTTAAGATGCCGGTCTTCTATAGGATCCATCGGTTCAGCTCATCGCCAGTTTAGGTTGGTCCATGGATAACCCATAAGCTGAGTTTGAGGGAGTTTGTCCATTACCCTATAAAATATGATAAGTGTGCCAGTTGGAAAACACAATACAAGAATAATAGAAAAGAGGTTAATATATAAATAATTCTGGGGTCGATCTGCGCAAAATGGGCCCTCATCGCCAAGATTTGAAATCCTTTACTTCTTGCCCTAATGATAAGTCTTGTCGGATTTTTATTCCTATCATCTCCTTAGGCCTCAAAAAGATTTGTCCTCAAATCTGGCATATCAAATGCAATGGAGACTTTGTTTTCTCCTAGCAATCCATCTGAAGAAGTATCTCTACAGAATCCTAATATCTGAAATACTACAGGTGGTGATTGTTTTCTCTCCTTCATTTCCAGGATGTATCTATTCTGCAACACAAATAATGACCCATTATCCACTGAGGTGTCCCCTATCTCAACCCATTTCACTGATATTGTTTCCTCCTTTTCTAACTCATCTGTATGTCGCTGATCCTCATGGTCTTCTAATGGTTGACCCAACTGCTCATTGCCCTCTGAGACCTCTGAAGGTGAACACAACTGTCTCTGAACATTCTGGCCCTCTAATGATAGACTCATTTGAGTCTGTTCCTTAGAATACTCCAATGGTTTACTCAACTTCTCGTGAACCACTAGTATCTCTGAAGGAGAGCATAACTGACCCTGAACAGTTTGGTTCCCTGGTAGTCTACTCCTAGTAACCTGGAATGAATAGGATTGTCTCTGTCTTTCCACTTTCAAAGCTAATTGTATAGCCTCATCAAGTGTACTATATCTCTGAAGCTCAACTACACAAGCTATCTCATACTTCAACTTAGCTACAAAACGTGCTAGGTTTGTTCAGGAGATTCAACTGATCCACATCTGATCACTAGTGTCTCAAACTCCTGTATATAGTCATCCACTGTTTTACCCCCCCCTGTCTCAGTGTTTGGAGACGCATAAATAAATCATGCCTGTAGTGTTTCGGTACAAACCTATTCCTCAAAACTCGTTTCATGTCTCTCCAAGTGTGTATTTCGGTCTCTCCATCCATTCGCCTACTGATCACTATATTTCTCCACCACAAAGCGGCATACCCTGTGAACTCTATGGCTGCAAGGCGTACCCTGGAGTCTTCATCAATCTCATAAAACTTGAAAAAACCCTCAACTTGGTCTTCCCAGTCTAGGTAGTCATCGGCGGAACCCCTACCATCAAATGAAGGCATCTATAGCTTCGCACACTCTAGTCCTCGAGGTGGTCTAAATTCCCTGTCCGGGTATGGATTAACCCCAAAATTATCATCTCTGCCTTCCCTAAGAGCATGATAATCTCCTCCTACTCTAGGCGATGCCTAAAGGTTTACCACAAGTAGTGGTGGCAATGTCATCCTATCAATTCTTGTTGCCAGTGTAGCAACAATTGTGGTAAGGTCCTGAAGTTGCTCATCTAGAGTTCTTCCACTTGTCTTTCGACGACCTAGTCTGCCACCCACTTGGCTATTGGCCTCATTTCCAATGTCCCCATTCACACTATCATATGACATGTTTGTGGATGCGATTTATCTGAAGTACAAATGTAATCTCAAATAATTTGTAGCACACTCCCTTCACTTCACCACGTCACAATAACAAGTTTGGATACTAACACACACACTTGTACACCCACGGTGTAACAAGTCACCAATGCAGCAAATACTTCTTATCACTTCAAGTATATTAGAATAAGTGAAGCATAAATAAATACTTCTAAGTAGTTAAGATATTGAATTCAACTAAGCAAGTGTTTAAGTAACAATACTCAATAACTTTCACACTTAAATGCTTATATTTGAATTTCAAACTTCATTACTTAACTCTCTTAATTAGCCAAGGTTCACACTTACACTTTATCTTAATGTGCAGCACCTTACTCCACACAACTCCACAAATTTACACCACCACACACACCTCAATCATGGTGCACTCACTTCACCAATAACTCCCATGGCAACAACAACAAATTGCACTCCACTTCCATGGCAATGATAACAAACGGCTACAACAACAAATACACTCTACTTCCATAGCAATAATAACAAAATATAATTCACTTTCCACAAGTTCTAACCGCAACTCACAACAAAATAGGCAGCAACTCAAATTTGAATTTCAATCTCTTCACTAATTGCAAGCCTTCCTCAATTGGTAAGAAATGAATTTCAAATTCAAATAACCCTCATTAACTCCCACAACTTAATGGAATGTGTTTGAATTCAAATAGATTCCTTACTACTCAAACTCAATGCAAATCTGTAAATTGTACTTCTCCCATTCAGAATTACACAATGGAAATCACAACAACAACCTGCACAACCTCCTTCATGCCACAACTAGTCACGGTAAGAACAAGGAATTTTTTTTTTTTTCAAGCTCACACAATTGTTGAATTAACAACACTTCAATTCTTCCTTCCTTCCACGAAAATTATTAATCACAAAATGGTACAACAACCTTCCCAATCCAACTCCAACAAGCAGCAAATCAAAATTCCAACCAAGGCAATTTCGCAAGTCACAAACTACACAACACAATTGCGGTTCACAATTTGATTAACCCTAATTGAAGATGAATATTACAAAATCAATCAACCATAAATCCCTTCTCTCAACATGTGCTCTGATACCAAAAAGATGATGTGCCTAAACCCACTTGGAAGCACAATAAAAAGACTCAAGAAAACAATCTCAAATCAGTCACAAAACTGGTCCACCTAGTAAGCAATTCTCGTGACACCTTTGAAGAATTGATGGAAATTGTCGTTCAAATGATTCAATTGTAATCTCTAATGATAGCATTAACTAAATAACCACAAGAGAAGATGAAGTTCATGTAAAATCATATCAAAAGGAAGCAATAAACCAATGAAATCCACTTTCCCTTTCAATCACTAGTTCACGCCAACAATAACAAGGAAGTATGAAATCCAAGTGCTCAATGAAACAATCAATCTTACAAGATTGATGTTTATGGAAATAGAATCACAATTAGATCCAAGAAAGATCCAAATGTACCATAGATATGACTCACTAGAGAAGAAATGAACATACAACAAAATTGAATTGATATGACTCATAATTCGCCTTCGTTGCACTCGCTACATTTCCAATTCTTGGGTTGAAATTGATAAGAGTTTGGAACTAAGGAAAGAACCCTAATTCACACATGAAATGTCCTCTTAAATCTGTAAAAATTAGCCCCCTCAAACCCTCTCTTAAGTAAGTATTTATACTTGCTACTCCTAGGGTTAAAAAGTAGTCAAAATTATAAGTTTGCCACTTTTAAGGTGGCTAGCCCTAAATGAAAATTACAAGGAAATAAAAGTGTCCCAAAACCAAAATACAACCAAAATAGTTCATAAAAGAAGATATATATAAAAGAAATGGTCTTCAAGATGTCGGTCTTCTATATGATCCATCGGCCCAACTCATCACCGGTTTAGGTCGGTCCATGGATAACCCATAAGCTGAGTTTGAGGGAGTTTTTCCATTGCCCTATAAAATATGATAAGTGTACCTGTTGGAAAACACAATACAAGAATAATAGAAAAGAGGTTAATATATAAATAATTCCAGCGTCGATCTACTCAAAATGGGCCCTCATCGCCAAGATTTGAAATCCTTTAGTTCTTGCCCTAATGATAAGTCTTGTCGGATTTTTATTCCTATCATCTTCCCACATCACAAAAGCCTGAAATACTTATTCATATAGAAGGATTTGAATATTAGGTAGGAAAGGTGGTTGGAATTGATCATTGGAGATCCATTACCACCTTAGGAAGGCAAATATTATAGTGGATGCCCTTAGTTGAAAGAAGCAAGTTAATATAGCAACTTTAATCACCTATCAGAAACAAATATTGAAGGATATACGTAAGTTAGAGTTAGAGATGGTGGCATATGAAGTGGGAACCAGGTTGGCTACTCTTTGTATTCAACCAAGTCTCCTTGATCAAATTAAGGTTGCTTAAATGGGAGATCTCGAAATTAAAAAGATCAAGAGCAAAATAGAATAGAGAGAGATAACTAAATTTAATGAAGATGTTAGAGGTGTAGTAAAATATGGTGCGAGAATGTGCACACCAGATGATAACCTTGAATTGCAGAAGGAGATTATGAAAGAGGCTTATTTATCTTTGTACAAGAGATTGCAGAATTTATATCTAGATGCATGACGTGCTAACAAATCAAAATTGAACATCAAAGACCAGTTGGTGAGTTATAATCACTTCCTATACTTGAATGGAAGTGGGAACATGTAATTATGGACTTTGTTACAACTCTCCCAAGAACGAAGGAGAAACATGATGCAATCTAGGTGATTGTAGACAAATTGAGCAAATCCGCTAATCTCCTTCTAATTAAGGTGGACTATAGATTAGAAAAACTTACTCAGTTGTATATTAATCAGATTGTTAGACTACATCATGTAGTAGCCACTATAACTTTTAATAGGGATACCTAATTCGTAAGTAGGTTCTAGAAAAGTCTACATTAGGCTTTAGGTACTAAATTATAGTTTAGTACTACCTTCCATCTTTAGATAGATAGGTAGTCTTTAAGGACCATATAAATTTTAGAGGACCTATTGCGAGCATGTCCTTTAGACTATAGGGGTAATTGGAGTGATTACCGACCCTTGGTGGAATTTTAATGCAACAACAGCTATCAAGTTACTATTTAGATGGCTTTATATGAAGCACTGTATTGTAAGAAGTGCAAATATCCCTTACACTAGGATGAAGTTGGTGAAAGATAAACAATAAGGCCAGAGATAGTGCAGGAAGTTGTAGACAAAGTAAGGGTGATAAGATAGTGAACTTATAGTGAACATTTTTAGCTTAGAGTTACTAGAAAAGTTATGTAGATGGAAGGCAATGCCCCATGGAATTTCAAGTGAGAGATAAGGTTTCATTAAAGATATCTCTAACTAAAGGAGTAATCAGTTTTAGTCTAAGAGTAAAGTTAAATCTAAAGTATTTGGGTCCATTTGAGATTCTAGAAAGAATTGGCAATGTTACTTATAGGTTGACTTTACTACTAAGTTTGGTTGGGATACATGATGTATTTCATGCATCTATGTTGAGGAAGTTTATGCCAAATCTAGACCAAATAGTGGCTTTAGAGCCCTTAAATGTATAACTAAATTTATCTTCCATTAAAAGACCTATAAGGATTGTAAACACTAAGGAACAAGTGTTAAGGAGAAGAGTGATTCCCTATGTCAAGGTATAATGGACAAATTAGACAAAATGTGAAGTGACATAAGAGCTAGAAGAAGATATGCAAAGGAAGCATCCAAAACGTTTTCTAAACTTAGGAAACTTTCAAAGACGAAAGTTTCTATAACAAGGGGAAATTGTAAAATATACATCATATAAATATTATAATTTAAAGCTAAGGATAAAGAATGTAAATAGTTTAAAATGAGAGTAGGGGCTAGTGGTAAGGTTTGGTCTTTTTAGGGTTAAGGTATTTAAGCATCACTTGACCTATTCCCTTTGCCTCATTTGTATAGTGAAAACTTAAGAGACACACTTAAACACATACTAGGCGACCTAATGGAAATCCATAAAGATCAACCCACTTTTATCAAGTAAAAGCTTTGATCATTAAGGTGTATTTTTCTGATTAAATAATCATAGATCCAAGTGAAATTGGTAGCATGTTGATAGAGCTTGAAATAAGGAGTGAGATAGAATGACCATGGGACCAAGAAATTTGAGGATTTCTGATCACAAATCGAAGCAAGTAAGTGTACAAGATATATATATAATGTATGAGAATTAATAGGTTAATTGATCTAATTCGATTAAGATTCATAGAAATTAGATTAGGGAGCAAATTGAAGAAGAGAAAAAGGGATTCGCGATGGAACAGTAGTGTACATGACTAGGTACATGCCTGTGTACATACTCGTGTCGAATTATGAATGTATATAGAGAGGTATACAGTCATAGGATACGTCCATGTACTTAAGCGTGTTAAATTGTGAAAGTTCATAGAAATGTACATGGCCAAAATACGTGACCATATACTTGGGCGTGCTAGAAAATTTTTACATATAGAAAGGTACACGACCATTAAGGGACTTGAGAAGAAGAAGAAGAAACAGTAAAGAGAGAAACATTACTTAAAGAGTTGTGCTGCTAGAAAAGGGACTTGAGAAGCAGTAAAAGCATATACATAGGGAAATAGGTATTTTAATCTTAGTGGGCTTGGGTTTAGAATAACGTGGGTTGGGCTTTCTTGGTAGACCTATTATTGGTGCTTTCATTGACTCTGGGATTGTAGTAATGGCGAATAATATTTAAGGACTCACTAGTTTACAAGAAGAGGTACATGCAATTGAAAGTCGCATGAATCAAATGGATGCTCATAGTGGTAATATAGAAAAGTTAATTGCTGATATGAATGACAACATGAGGCTTTACGTTGGTTTCAATGATTAACCAAGAATGAATTACTATCAACTTGGCTTACTTTTCTTATTGCTTTAGAAATGCATTTTAGTCCTTCTTTATTTGAAGATTTTCAATGTAAACTTTTGAAATTGGTTTAGATAGGTAGTGTACTTGAATATCAAAATGAATTTGAATCTATTTCCAACCATGTTTTGGGACTTTTAGAAAGTTTTCTTAAAAGTTATTTCATTTTGGGTCTTGAACCTATGATTCAAGAGGAAGTCTTATCTTCTCATCCTTCATCTTTATTGGAAGCCATGAGTTTAACTAAACGTCATGAATCTAAATTACACAAATACTTCTAACCTAACCCTTCATTTTTTGCCCAATATAAAACTTTTTCATCTTCTTTTCCTAAACAACAATATTCATTGAAACCTTCTATTCAAATACAATCATCTAAACCTTCCTATCAGCCATATAGTTCTTTTCCTAGTTCACAACGCAAACTACCAAAAAAGTGATTACCTATCAAGAAAATGTCATAAGCATAATTGGCTTTAGGGAGAGAGAAGAGACTTTGTTATAATTGTGATGAGAAGTTTCATAAAGGACTTGTGTGTAAAGTAAAATTTTTATTGATGATATCCCTATAGGATGAGCAAGAGGAGGACGGATTAGAGGAATTGGCAATATAATGAGATGAACATAATTAGTCAAGTTCCAATAATGTGGAAATTAGCTACCATACTTTATCGAGAGTATTAGCTC
Organism: Laguncularia racemosa; assembly: GCA_037954665.1. Classification (NCBI taxonomy): domain Eukaryota; kingdom Viridiplantae; phylum Streptophyta; class Magnoliopsida; order Myrtales; family Combretaceae; genus Laguncularia; species Laguncularia racemosa. The sequence continues at coordinate 285,780 of JBBMOL010000406.1, forward strand.
CTAAAGCTCTTAGGATGCAAAGATTAATACATGGCAGACCTATTTTTGTTTTGGTGGACTTTAGTAGCATGCATAATTTCATAAAATCTCATGTGGCTAAGTAGTTGAATTTGCCAATATTGTTTATTCCACAATTTTTTGTAATGACAGGGAATGAAGACAAATTGATATGCAAGGATATTTGCAAACACGTTCTTTTGAAGCTGGCTAATGTTGACATTATGATTGATTTATATGTGTTACTAATACAAGGGGTAGAATTGGTGTTAGGAATTCAATGGGTAACTACTTTAAGACCTATCATTATGGATTATTCTAAGCTGTTAATGAAATTTCAATTAGGTGATTAGCAAGTTTAGTTGCAAGCTGTTAATGAAATTTCAATTCGGTGATCAGCAAGTTCAGTTGCAAGGAAATCAAGAGATGGATATCAAGATGATTGAACATGATCAGCTATAGAAACTCGTTCTCCAAGATTATATGGCTTGTTTGTTTGGATTAATGGCTGAGATGGAAGACTCTTCTATCCATACTACCAGTAATAATACTATTGAAGCATTATTGGGCAAATTCAAAGATGTTTTCATAACTCCTTCATCATTGCCCCCACATTAAGAGACACAACACTACATTCATTTGAAAAATAAGTCCTAACCAATTGTTGTTCAACCATATTGATATCCATATTTCTAGAAGACTGAGATAGAGAAGTTAGTGTAGGAGATGCTTGAAACAAAGGTAATTTACCAAACTACTAGTCCATTCTCTTCACTAGTATTATTAGTGAAGAAAAAGGATGGATCATTGTGGTTTTGTGGGGACTATCGAGCTTTAAATCAAGCTATGATTCAAGATAAATTTCTAATACCAATAATGAACTATTGGATGAGTTAGGAGGTGCAACAATTTTTTCCAAGATGGATTTATAAGCAGAATATCACTAGATGCAAATGTTTTCAACTGACATTCATAAAATTAGTTTTAAGAGTCACGAAGGCCACTATGAATTTATGATTATGCCTTTTGGTTTATCAAATGCTCCTTCAACATTTCAAGTCATCATGAGCAACATTTTACATCCTTATCTTCATAAGTTTATCATTGTTTTTTTTTTTTTAATGATATATTGGTCTATAGTAGAACTTTTGATGAACATGTAGTTCATTTGGAACATGTGTTGGAATGCTTGAGGACTCATGCATTTTATGTGAAGAAGAGTAAATGTTCTTTTGCCTAATCTAGTATTGATTATTTAGGGCACATAGTGTCAGTTATGGGAGTTAACCTGGATCCACAAAAGATAGAGGCCATTCAACAGTGGCCATAGCCTATTTCTATTAAGCGATTATGGGGATTCTTAGGTTTAACTGGATATTATCAAAGATTTGTTAAGAACTATGCCAATATTGTTGCTCCTTTAACTAATTTACTCAAGAAAGATTCATTTTTGTAGACATATGAGGCTAAGAGTGCATTTCAAAAGTTAAAGGATGCTTTAATGAAGGCATCGGTTCTTGCTTTACCTAATTTTCCCAAGACTTTTATTGTTGATATGGATGTGTCAAGGTTGGGAATAAGGGCCATAATACACCAAGAATCTCATCTAGTTGCTTTTTATAACAAGAAATGTTGTCTCAAATTACAAAAGAAGAGTGTTTATATGAGGAAATTAGTGGTAGTGGTTAAATCAGTGAAGAAGTGGCAATAATACTTGTTGGGGAGACATTTTATCATTTAGATAGATTAAAAGAGTCCCAAAGATATTTTGACTTAGACCATTCAGACTCTCAAATAACAATAATACTTAGTTAAGTTGTTGGGTTTTGGTTATGTCATTGAATACAAGTTAGGTGCAATCAATAAAGTTATTGATGCTTTATCTCAACAATGTAGAGAGGAATCACATTTTCATGCTAAATCATTTCCCACTTTTGATTTTGTTACCAAGTTGAAGAGAGAGTATGAGATAAATGAAGAATGGATAGAATTGATGAAACGTTGTTAGGAGGGACTACCTTTATCATGACCACTTAAGTGTAGAAATGGTTTGTTATATTTAGATAATCGCATTTTTGTTCCAAACCCATCTCCATTATCTCATACTATCATTTTGGAATTTCATGCTACACCTTTGGGAGGTCATGCTAAAGTTTTGAGAACATTTAAGCAACTAAGTAGTGTTGCTAGGCATGAAGAAGGAAGTTGAGCAATTTGTGAAGCAATGTCACGTATAGTCACTAGGCATGAAGAAGGAAGTTGAGCAATTTGTGAAGCAATGTCACGTATATCAACAAATTATGTATTTGACCACGTCCCCTGTGGGTTTGCTTCAACCTTTACTTATTCTACAACAAGTTTTTGAGGATGTCTCAATGGATTTCATTATCGGCCTACCCATTTCTAGAGGATATTTAGTAATTTTAGTTGTGGTAAATAGATTTACAAAATACTGTCACTTTGGATCACTACCAGCTTCTTATTTAACCATTACTGTGGCAAAGTTATTCATAGATACTACAGTCAAATCACATGGAATTTCTATATCAATTGTATCTAATTAGGATAGTGTATTTGTAAGTTATTTTTGGCAAGAACTATTTAAATTGAGTGGGATGACTTTGAGAATGAGCTCAGCATATCATCCCTAAATGGACAAGTAGTTTAAGGTTGTGAATCATTGCATGAAACAGTATTTACAGTCATTTGTGATGAACTATCCATCTTAATGGCCTAAGTTCTTGCCTTGGGTAGAATATTGTTGTATTACTAGTTTCAATACTAGTTCTTAAATGAAACCTTTTGAAGTATTGTATGGTAGAGTTCCACTAAAGATTTCAGATTATGTGCAAAATCTTTTTGTAATGGGAGCGGTTGATTATGAATTATAGAGCTAGGATAAAATTCTTAGATTATTGAAGTGAAATTTAGAACATGCTCAACAATGTATGAAGCAGTTAGTAGAAAGGAATTGGTTTGATAAGGAGTTATCTATTGGTGACTTTGCCTATGTTAAACTACAACCATATGGACAAACAAATTTAGCAAATAGACTTTCATTCAAGTTGTCCCAAATATATTTCATTCCTTTCATGGTTATTGCAAGAGTTGATGCAATAACATATAAACTGGAGTTACTAGAAGGGTTAAAGATTCACCTTACACTTTATATCTTTGTTCCTAAGAAGGCAGAAGGAAACAACCAACATATGGTCCCACTACCATCTAATTCCTATGCAAATTGTTTGATTATTAAGCCATTGGCGGTTCTAAATTGTAGACTGCTAAATTGACGGGGGTTAAGATATACCACAAGCTTTAGTTTAGTGGAAGTCGCTTTCAGATGAGGAAGCTAATTGGGTGGACTTAAGAGATTTTGTGCATGATTATCCTCATTTTGACTTGGAGGACAAGGTTATTTTTTCAAGTGGGCAAGAAATTGATACAATGGAGAAGACAAAGACATGTGACCATCATGTAAAATAAAAGAGATCTAGAAGAGCTCTAGGATACTTAGAGTACTATGTTTAGAAATTTGAATTTCATTTACAATACAAATATGTCAAATTTTTATAGCCAATAGAAATAGAGTACATATAACAAATTTGTAACAAACTACAACAAGAGAAATATAAAAGGAAAAATATAGAGAGTTTACCACTTTTTGATATCCCAATAAATTCAAATTCTTAGGAGTTTTCCTTGGCACTCAAAGTCTAGAATCTTTTACTTTCATCCTTTTCAACCTCGCAAGAAAATCAAATAAACACATTAGGAAGATAGTCAATATTCTAACATTACAAAATAAACGATATAATAACTAAATGACCATGAAATTCAACAATAGGTTTAGTGTAGTATCAATTTTAGCAATTTCAATTGAATTGCATGAATATTGGAATTGTATTTACAAACCCTAAAAACTGCAAAGAAGAAGAAGAAATGGTAAAGAGAGAAACATTGCCTAAAGAGTTGTGCGACCAAGAAAGGGATTTAACAAGCATTTGGAGCATATACCTAGGCAAATTAGTATTTTGATCATAGTGGGCTTAGATTTAGAATAACATGGGTTGGGCTTTCCCAATAGGCCTATTACTGTGATGGGATCACCAATTATTGTTCGACTTTGGGTCAAACAAGAAGACTGAAGATTTGGATTTTTCAATTATTAACATTTGGATTTAGATCCATGGACTCCCTTTAGCCATGGTTACCTAGAAGAACGCAGAGAAAATTGGCAATCGAATAGGGCAAGTGATAAAAATGAAACCGGTGGAAACAATCGGAAAAGAATTCCTCCGAGTTAGAGTACGATTTCCCTTGTCAAACTTCTTGATCGAAGGAATGTGGGTTAAGAATCTAATAGGAGAAATAATTTGGATCAATTTGAAATATGAAAGATTATTTGATTATTGCTATACTTGTGGAGGAATGGGACATCTTGCTCAAAATTGCAGCAATAGCCGTTCACAACCTTCTGTAAGGAAAGTAGGGCCAGACCTGAAAGCTTGAAGGGGTGGAATATATGAAAGGAACTCAAAATCATCACCTATATGAAAAGTGACTCATCTCCTTTGATTTCACCAATAGAAGCAGGAAGAAGGGTAAGTAGGAATAAGGAAATTTCATTGCAATAGACTGGTTTTGACAACTCAAAAGGAATGGGGAATGCGCATTTGTTGAATGTTAATATGGGACAGATGGAATGCCATTCGGAGAAGGTTGATCAGATTGTTATGAATGGAGAAGTGAAGATTTCTGAAACTGGTGACAAGGATCATAGAAGTCATCACTCAGGACTCAGATAAGCTTATCCATTCTTCATCAGAAGAAGATAACATTGATGATGAATGGTTAATGGTTAAGAAAAATCACATAACGCACGTGGCTCGTCTTTTCCACGAGGACAAAACCAGAAAGCAACACCAGATTGCCTTTAAACCCGATAAAAAACCCAGCCAAAAATAAACACGAGACCCACAACACCATTCTCATCAGCTAGCGTTCGATATAATCTACACCCCATCTCATCTTCTGAATTACCCAATGAAAACCAATCATTCTGCCAACTCTTAACCTAAATAGATCACACTCAGCCAATTACTTCACAACCTTTGCCAGAGTCTACCAATCCACCAGAGCAGAGTATACCTGGAGATGAGCCATCAGACTGTGTCTCAGCTGTGTATAGTTAAGGCTCAACCATAAACGAATATTTAGTTGAAGAGCCACCCAGTCCTACCCGTTCTTACCAAATTCTTTGCCCTAAATAGAGGAATCTGTTGTGCACTCTACAAAGGAAAACAACTTAAACTTACCATTGACTTCTGCTAAATTAAATTCCCCTTCGCCCCAAAAAGGACAATCGAAACTTCCTATGGCATCCCCTGTAAGCAAAGCTTTAACTAGTTTGTCTATTAAAAGGAGTAGAGTCCTCTGAATTCGATGATAGCGTCCTGCAAGAACACGAAAGGGGGAAAGAATACATAGTATCACCTCCAGATCTATTGAAACCTTTGAAAAATAGGATTAGGAAGTACAGCAGGAGCGCACATATCGAGAGTAAGAGGTGTATCGAAAGGAAACTTGAGTTGGAAAATACTCTTGTGGAAGTGAAGGTAGAGGAAATTTCTAACTTTTCTGAGTATGGCTATGGTGGCTAGCCTGAAGCCACTCGGTTGCCATGAATTCAATTTGTTGGAACTAGCAAGGTCTGGGTCAAAGCCTGACGGAAAATGAGCTTCAACTCCTAGGTAGGAAATATATACCCAACCTAGTTTTCCTTGTGGAAACTAGGAACAAAGCAACCCGAATTGAAAGAATTAGATGAAGACTACGATTTTCAAATGCCTTTTATGTGGACCCAATTGGATTATCAGGCAGTCTAGCTCTTTGGTGGCAGGATGATGAAGAAGTCAATATTCTTAAAGCAGATGCAAATAATATTGACTCCTTGATGTGGAGCAAACAAAAAAATCTAATTATGAGAATCTCGTAAGTGTATGCTAATCCAGACTTTTATAATCGACCGCAGTTCTGGTATAGACTCAACGAAATCGCATTGAGTATAAATGACCCTTGGATGGTTATTGGGGATTTTAATGAAGTTCTATCAAGAGATGAGAAATCAGGAGGAAGGTTGAAACTAGTAAGGCAAATGTTAGCCTTCCAGGAAATGCTCTATGATTGCCAATTAATAGATTTGCGATTCCAAGGACAACAGCTCGCATGGTCAAACGGTAGGGAAGGTAACCTAATTAAAGAGCATCTTGATAGAGCGCTTGCAAACTCCACGTGGATTCAATCCTGTCCGCATACACAAGTTTATAACTTGGTGGCCAATGGATCAAATCATTCTCCTATTGTGGTGCAAATTGATAAAGAGCAAAATAGGGGACCCCCGCACATTTCGGTTTAAACAGAGATGGCTGGCAATAAAGGGTTGTAAAGAGGTTATTGAGAGAGAATGGAATATCTCCTTTAGACAAGCGGGCATTGCTGGTTTGGTGGATATGTTGCAAGATTGTAGAAAAGCTCTTGTTTACTGGATTTGCTAGAATGGGAGGAATTATAACCATGTCATTACACAGCTGCAACATCAAATCCAAGTTCTACAAAATGATCCAGCAATACGTTCTAATTTGGGAGAAGAACGAAGACTTAAATCAGAGCTAGATCATGCTTTGAGAATGGAAGAACTATATTGCCACCAACATGGTTGAATTAGATTAATTATGGTGATAAAAACATGAAATTCTTCCATTAGACTACTCTTAGGAGGAGAGTTAGAAATAAAATCCTCAGAATTCAAGATGAACATAAGAATTGGCTGAAGGATGAACAAGAGATAGTGGATGCATTCTCAAAATTATATGAAGAGCTATACTCTACGGATTCAACAAATAGAGCGGATTTGAACCTAGATTTCATGGAGAAGGTAGTGACTAAAGATATGAACAAAGCGTTGATCAAACCAGTTGATAGTGATGAAGTGAAGTGAGAAGTTTTTCAAAGAGGATCCTTAAAAGCACCAAGTCTTGATGGTTTAAATGGTCTTTTCTATCAAGCAAATTGGATTGTGATTGGCGATTTGTGACAAAATCTGTTCAACATTTCCTTGAAACAAGTACTCTCTCTTCATTCATAAATGAAACTAATTTGATTCTTATCCCTAAGGTCAATTGTCCTGAAACTATTGTTCAATTTAGACCTATCAGCCTTTGTGATATATGTATAATTATACTTATTATTATTTGGTCTTGTTTTATTTTATGAGTAGTTTTTATTAAATATTACATTGATTTTGCTCATATTTTGATTTTAGGTTCTTTAAAGCAATTTTGGATTAAAGAAGATAAATTAAACTACTTTTATGTTAGAGCTCATTTGAATAAGTTATGCAATTTTGAAATGTATATGGTCACATACAAGACCATTTTAATGTAGTTTATAACAAAAGCTTCAACATGGTTACTAATATGACCATGTTGGTGCCCGTGTTTCCATAGAAAAGAATTAAAGGACTTGAATAATATAACTATATTGGTGCTGTTTAAAGATAAAGTGTCAACATGGGCATCAACATATCAATATCCACGTTGATGCCCATGTATCTACAGGAAAGGAATTTATTAAATGACTAGAATATATGACCGTACTAGAATTCATGTAGAAGTACATGGGTAAGTGTACACTTGCGTCAAAGAATGTGTCGAAACCAATTTTCAAATATTTACATGATTTTTCGTTGAAATACACCAACACTTACATGGCCATATTAAGGCCGTGTCATGAAGAAATTCACTTTCCTAATCAATCATGATTGTTGAAGATTACTTTCCTGATTCACAAATAATATTGATGATGCAATTTCATACTTGTGGAAGACAACTTTCTCATTTTATGAAGATTCAACTTTCCATTTCATGAAAATATAACTCTCCTTTTCAAGACACATTAGATTATTGTATAAGGAGATACAAAGTCCAATTATAGATAGAGAGAATTATATAGAATTTTAGTATTAGAATTAAAGTAGTTGTAGAATTTTACTATTGTTATTAAATTTTTTATATTTTTTTCTTTGTGCATTATTTTTATAATTTTGTTTTTAATTTCAATATGATGCTAACTTAATTTCCTTTTATACTTAAGTATGATGAACCCTAAAATGAAAGTGTAATTGTTGGTTTATTATTTAATAAAATTATTGATATTCTTGTAATCTAATTATGTGTGCTTTATTGTTTTAAAATTAATATTGTTGTCATATTAGTTTAAAGTTTGATTTCATACAAAGAGATCAAGAGATTGTATGTTTGAATAGATCTACTATAATTAGAAGAAGTTGCATGCAATCTTAGCGATAGTATAATGTAAATCTTCTAGATTAGAGTCAAACCTAATAGATGAATTCACAAATCGAAGGTAATGTGATTCTAGGAGTTTTAATTAAGAAGAGATTCCAATAAATCAATATAGAGTTAAAAATTAGTAGACTCGAGAGAACTATTAGTTTAATTTAGAAATTCTTACAGTTTAAAAATATAATAATAGAATTGGGTGATAATTAGGTAATTTCATTAGTAATTTTAAAGAGATTCAATATTTGACTATGCTTTTATAGATTTTTTATTTTCTCATTTTACTTACTAATTTTCTCATTTGATTTTGATGATTAGATAGTAGGAGAAAAGTTTAATATTGGTAATCATAGTCATTGTGAGATCAACACTCAAATTAATATCGACTATACTATAAAATCGATAGATACACTTGCTTATAGGTCTTAGATAGTGGATAAACTAATATCACCTTGCAATTTTCCCTTTAAAATCATATCAAAGACAATGGCTAATAGGCTTTAACCTTTCGTTGACACCATCATTTCACATAACCAAAGTGTGTTTATTCCAGGGAGATTAATTCAAGATAATGTAGTCATAGCTAATGAGGTGTATCATGCTTAAAAAATGAATAAAAGAGGAATGAACTTTGAGTGCATAGTTAAATTAGTTATGGCGAAAGCTTGTGACAAAGTTGATTGGACTTTCTAGAATTGTTATTGAAGGAAATAGGCTTTTGTGAAAAATGGATAGGATAGATTGAGTTGTATCAAGTTGGTTTCCTTCAACCTTATCATAAATGGAAGGCAAGTTAAAAAGATTTTTCCTTGTAAAGGGGTTAGGGATTAGGCAAGGAGACCCTTTATCTCCATACCTCTTCCTTTTTATTTTTGACTCACTTTCCATGATGTTCCATAAAGAGGAAGAAAGGGGAAATATCAAGGGCATTTGTATTAGAAGAATTAGTCCTGAGCTAACACATTTGTTATTTGTAGACGACTTAATCCATTTTTTGGTAGCTACAGAAGAGAACATTAGAGAAGCTAAACTAAATCTTGACCGATATTGCTTCATATTAGGTTAGAAAATAATTCTTCAAAAATCTTCTTTATCATTTAGCTGCAATACACTAGAAAAATATCAAGCTTGGTTGCTATAGGTGGCTAGATCATGGAATTTTGTGAAACTTGAGAAGTATTTAGGTCGTGCTGCTGATTGGGATGGTTCTTGAATTGTTGCATTGGCATACCTAAAGGAGAGAATTAGAAATAAATTGGAAGGGTGGAAAAGCTTGCTTCTATCTCTTGGAGGGAAGGAAGTTTTAATTAAATCTATTTGATATGCAATTCCAAATTATGTGATGAGTATTTTAAAGTTTCCTAAGATGGTGCAAGGGTGATTTTGGTGGGGTGGAAATATCAACGAAAGGAAGATACATTGGTAGAGGTGGAAAGATCTTTCTACGCCAAAAAATTGTGGTGGCTTAGGCTTTAAGGACATAGAATTGTTTAATAATGCCATGTTAAGGAAAATGGCTAGGAGATTGCTAAAAAATCCCAATACTCTTTGGCTTGAGTTTTGAAAAGCATATATTTCCCAAATTCAAATTTCTTGCAAGCTTCTAGAGGAGCTAGACCTTCATGGTGTTGGCGAAGTATTTTACATGTTAGGGAGGTGGTAAAATAGCATTTTCTTTGGCAGATTGGTAATGGTAGAAGGTAATCTACAATTGGATTCTAATATCAAGGTGGAGTCTCCCATAACGAATGATTGTAGGTGGAATTTAGATTCTCTAGGAGATGCTATATTTGATCAGTATATATAAGCAATTAATAGAATCCGGTTACCCTATAGTCAACAAGAAGACACACCCATTTGGCCATATGATAAATTTGGAGAGTATTCAGTTAAATTTGAGTATATGTTGTTAAGATTGATCTCTCCATTCCTACAAGAATGATAGTGCTTCATGTTCTTTTCAAGTGAATCAGTCCTTATGGATATTAATTTGGTCTCTAGATATCAAGCCAAAAATAAAGCGTTATTTTTGGAGTGTTTGTACTAACTCTCTAGTTACTAATGATGAACTATTCAAGAGGAAGTGTAATTCTAAACTTAGATGTCATTTTTGTTGCAAGGATGAGACTGTAGAGCATCTCCTTGTTAATTGTAATTGGACAAAATGCATTTGGTTTGAATGTTTAGGGCTAAGAAGTGATTGGAAGTGTGTAAATAGAATTGAGGAATGGTTCATAAACATGGTTGAAGGTTTAACAAAGGAGGGGGCTGATTAGAAAACAATTATGTAGTAGATTTTCTTAGTGTGTTAATGTAATGCTCCAGAACCTAGAATATCAAAATTCATCACGTGGCACTATCACATAACGATATGCTAAGTCTCTAAAACTCTATAACACTTCAAAACCTATTCATCTCCATTAACATTCATAAAAATGTAACCTCAATAACATAAAGCGAATAACTCTTGAGTGAGTTATTCCAATCCTCATTATTGCATACAATCCCAAAATAAACATCTATTCTTATATAATATTTAACATAACTAGGGGTCTCCTAACATCTCTTTATTTTTTGTTCAACTACTAAAATTCAAATCACAATATTTTAGAATTTCCATCACTTGTCTTTCACATAACAATAGTGCTCCTTTCCGTAATCATCCATGTAATGTCCCACTAAATTCCCATGTTCATCATATTCGATGTGCTTGTCATTCTTCCTAAGCTTAGTATGTGAATACCATACCCACATGCGAATGCCACACAATATCATTTTCACGGGGATATATGCAGCAATACTTATAACACATCCATTCATCAAGTTGTATATATATATATATATATATATCATCATTAACTAGCATCCAATATAGGGGTACTTATGATCTTATTGCATATAAAATATTTATACATAGATATAGTCCTAATGGGAACTGTCATTGTAGGCCCTATCTAAGCCTATTCTACCTCAAATCATTTTAATACATGGCTCCATTAAAGATAACGTAGCATACTGATTATCAAGGTGCCCCTTAGGGAACTAACATTGCAGGCCCCTAGACCGAGCCAAGCATAAGCAGCATACATGATCCAATTCATATAGCATTTTACAAATTAATTATCTCATATACAATTCATTAGATAACTACTTAGCAACCATGTACAACAAATAAGGTAAATACATACCTATATAGATGTTCCTATTACTATCTTACTCCTCTTTAGCAAGAGTAAGTAATCTTGTTCAATTACAAGGAACTAAACTTAGTTTGATCCTACAAGTAATCTAAGTTTACTTAATTTACTTTGTATTTTAGTTGTATAATTCACTTCCTTGAGGTATCTTCATATTTAATTCATATTTTGGAATAAGAATAAAATAGGACATGTTCTTACATAACATGGTCAAGAAAGAAATTGTGTAGAGGAGCATGGCCTAAAACACAATCATGCTAATGGCCATGTATCCTTTTATAAGATTTTTAATTCAATATGCCCATGTACACGGCTATGCTTGTGATCATGTACATTCCCACTTCAAAATGCCTAGGTACATGGTTGTGCTTGTGGTCGTGTACCCTATTGTAAACATTAACATCTCAACATGCTTAGGTACATGACTATGTACTTGATCGTGTAACTTACTATTTATCATGAACTCTAATTTTTCCTTCCAGAATTCATTCCTAAGCCTAATGTATGTGATTTTAGGCCTAATTGATTATTGCATTCATTGATTCTAATGTAAATTGGATTTTAAAATACTTACTTAACTTGGATTGCACTTGGAACTCCCAATTCAGTTGATTCCTCTCTTGTTTCAATCCATTCTTTGACCCGATTCCTATTGTTACAAGGATAATTACATTTCAGATCCCACATTCCTCATCATAGATAAGCACATAAATGATTCATATGCTTACCTGTTGAATTTGCTATGTGATTCTCCTATAGGTTGCCTTAGGTTTTTCTGTAGGGTCTCTCTCTTTAGGAAACTGTTAACAAATGTGCAAATGAGAAAAAGAGAAAAACCCTAAGTTAGTATAGTTTTTATAGTCCCATTAGGAAAAGATGTAATTGCCCATTTCTCTTAATCTTATTTGCAAAATTGTCCTCAATCTTATATTATTTATATTGTTATTTTACTTAATAATTATAACTATATATATATATATATATATATTACAAAATTGTGTATTACAGTTCTATTATGGGGAAGCACATAAATGAGTGTATCTTTTAAAACAGGAAACTCAACCCATCAATAGTGATCGAAAGATTCCGCGGTGCTGTCATGGAAACTTTTATACCAGCTATGATGCAGAGAGACTCGGTGGTGGACGATAATGAGGATAAGCAATAGAAGAAGCCTGAAGCTGAACATGTCAAGTTGAATTGTGATAAAATATACCTGCAGGATTGGGAGTTATAATAAGAGATGATGGAGGAAGATTTATAGCAGTAACTTCAAAAGAAGTTATATGTTTTGACGTGGAATCTGCATAGGGCTTGGCTGTTCAGGAAGGTATATTGCTGGCCAAACTTTTGAACCTTCAGAAAAACGGACAATTTTCTAGTGTTCAGTAGTAGCTTAAAAGGCCCCGAGCTGTCATCCTAGAAGTGCATGTTTATTATTAATAATCCCCTTTCTTTGAAATCTTGTTATAAGTCTTGTATTTTTCTTTTCACGAAACGATCCAACAATAAGTGTGCAGATTGGGTTGCATCGTAATTCTTAGGGGGGTGTGCTTGAATCATAGGGATTATATTCCCCCTCCCCCTTTAGCTATGCTTTTAGAGTCAGACTATGGTTCAAGGCCACCGGACAATTCCTTGTAATCTGTTTCCTTTATTTGTTTTATTAATAATATTATTTCATTTGGCCAAAAAAAAAACAAAAGTAAAGATCCAATTTCAAGAAATAGTACCATACCAACAATTAGTGGGCCCAAGAGCCCAAAATTTTCAAAATTTCTATTTGTTTAATTCTATGAATTTACGTTTTTATAAGGTTTTTTCGAATTAAATCGTGTATAAAATTATTTTGATATAAACTTATGGTAAAATTGTGAATTTAAGTATACGGTTTTATGAATTTACGATTCCATAAATTCTATGTGATTCCATATGATTCCACATGATTTTATATAATTTTATATAATTTTACTTGATTTAAGTCTAATGGGCTATCAAAACTAAAAAAAAAAAGAACTGCGTTTCTATAATTTAAAATAAATTCATCAAATTATGAGTGAAATGATGTTATACTTGCTTTTTTTTTAACTTAAATTGATTTTATTATTAGCTTCACTATTGAAGACCTTTCATTGATGATGAATAGGTAGTTAAGAAAGAAGATATTTAATTTATGATTGATTAGTTATTATTTCAAGTGAAAGGAGCAAGGAAAAAATGAAAATCATATTATGGTGAAAATTGGTGCACTTGTAAATTTGGAGAGCCATTGTTTGGAAGAGTTGAAATTAAGATATTTTAGAGATTCATAAGATTAATGCTATTGAAAACTAACACTTCAAAAGACTCAGAATAAGAAAATGTTGATATTATTGAAGATAGTATAATAACGACATTGATAATAATGATAACTGTAAAGTTGATTATGATTATAGTTGGTTGAGATTGTAGCAATTTTGATAATTTTGGGCAATTGATGATTAATTTTTTACTTTTAATTTAACTTTTTTTATTATGGTAATTTATGTTGCAATATAATTTATATCTATACTAATACATATTTTTCAGTTTTATGTATTAACATAATAATTTATAATTAACTATTTGTACTATAATTTTATCATGATCAAAATTTGTGTTGAATTTTTTTTATTTATAATATGTATTTTAAGTTTTTCATAACTTTTGTAAACATATTTATAGTTTTTTTACTATTAATTTACACAGATTATAAAAACTTACATTTCTATTGTTTGATTTTATATTTTGGTTCTATACTCTCTATCAAGTTTAACTAAAATCATGAGTTTAACGACCTTGAGAGAACAAAAAAGGATCCTTGTAAATAAGAGTAGATCTAAGAGTCCCAAGGAATCCTTATTAATACTTTAGCCTCACTAAGTTTAATAATAATAATAATAATAATAATAATAATAATAAATATTTAAATTATCACACTTTGGACCTAGTTATACAAATCCTATCACATATCCAAATGCCTAGTCGTATTATAGCTTCTAAATGTCTAAACTGTGATGATACTCGTTGGTGCGATTCGTTTGCGTAATGCATACATCTCACGCTTTACATGACATGAGTGAATATTGCCCTTCGATTGGTTCTCTACACCATGGGCTGAAATGGACGGATCAAAGAGAACCAACATATAATCCCGACAGGTTATTATACCATTGTCAGGTGATGGAGAGGAAGTTTGAACTCTTAGTCAATAATGAGTCTGAATGCTAGAATGAAGTTCTTTTCTGAGAGTAACTAGTGGATATTTATGAGGGATGGCAATTGACCATCCTTAGATTGTTCTAATAATCAACATTCCAGAATGACTACACTATATCCATAATAAAAATGGGGTTTGGAATTAGCATAGTGGCATGTTAGTGGGGGAAAAAAGAAAAAAGAAAAGATCCTAATGAATGGGGATTAGACATAGGGTTCCATAAGAGGTCTTGCTTAATGATATTGGAGTGCTACTAAATAAGGCTAGAATCAAGTAAGCCAAATCTAATGAGTCATGTTCTAAACTTACCGATCCAAGATTTTTTATTTTAGTTTAATTATTTAAATTCTATCATGCATTGAAATAATTAACTATCATAAAATTTCACAAATCTGTAAGACAACATAATATCTGTAAATTTTACCAATACAAGTTCGAGCTTGCTTAGAAGGGTCAAAAAATAGGTTTTGATATTCTAAATATTTGAAACTTATGTATAGAGATTTTTATATTCCCACCCATCCTATACCCCCTAGACATATGTCAAAAGAATGTAGATCAATATCAAGTATCTATATGAAATCAATCTTTCAAATAGGATAGTAAAGGAGAAATTCTAAAGGATTATACTAAATCTAAATTTGTGTTTCTTACAAGATAAATATCAAGCTATTTTTAACATCATTTCTCATATTATAAAAGCTTTAATTGAATAATAAGAAAAATCTTTTTATGAATCATATGGATGAATAGGACTATAGATTCTAGGAAATTATATTTTGTAGTCATTTAAAAGTGATTATATGGTTAGCTATATTTTTAATTATAGATAAAATATTTGAATTACAATAAAAATAAGGCTCATTAATAATAAAAGAGGTTGGCAACTTTAGGATCTTTAGACAACCTTCATAAGAGTTGTCAAGAGTTTTTTTTTTGGTCAAAAGGTAAATCATATTAAATTACAATAAATAAAATCCATTAACAATAAAAAAATAATTATACCATATAATCTGTTTAGAATACTATACATAAAAGTATTCATAATTTGGAAATAACCTCTATTTATTGAAACTTATCACGAACAAACACAGCATTGATCCTATCATATTGCAAAAGCGTTTAATATGTGCTTTTACCCATATCTAACACCATTTTGTATATTCCATTTATTATATCATAGCTTGCCGACTTCACTTGGGTTTTATTTTATTTTCTTTCAATTTTTCCACCGAAATTTCAATCCAATATCTACATGCCATGCCACTATTGCTTCCTTGTCATACTGCTTTTATTTATAGTTTGCTTTTTGAAGGGGCTTGCGGAGAGGAGCCCATCGAAAATTCTGAAGGACTTGAACCGAAACCCAATCCAGAGAGGGTGTTAGGAAATAGTACTCAACAAGCAATAGACTTGTTAGTAAAGGCGTAAATGCTTCGAGTCTAATCGAAATGAGTATGTTTTAACTCAAATTCTAACTTAGCAGGAAAATTCAAAGCTCAAATTAGACCAAGACTCAATCGAGCACATTTGAGCTCGAGCTCTATACATAATGATGCATCACAAACTCATTTTATTTAAAAATATTTCTCTTCTATTTAAAAGATATTATATATATAATCAGTCTTAAGTTCAACTAAAACTCCATAAAGTACACGAGCTTGTTGAATAAAATGCCAAGAAGCTCAATTTAACTCATAAGTTACTCAAATGGCCCAGGTTTAGCTCAATTGATTGTGATTGAATCCTTCAAGTTAAACTTGAATAGTTTATAACTATATTTGACTTTTTTATACCTTAATTATTAAGCCTCACTACTGGGGGTTATCATTGACCCATGGGAAAAGACCATTTGTGTTTTTCATACAAAGGGAAAAGCAAATCTTTACGGTGCTCAAGCCAACCATTACATAAAATCGTTCCTATAAATTTAGAACCAAGCTCTTTCATGAATCCAGAGACAAGTGAATATCTGAAATATGGGAAGTTACAAGATGGTTCTAACGATGCCTGAACATTTTATATGTGACTGTGTCTAGGATGAGGAAAAACTGAGAGGGTGCAGCAGAAATCCTGTGTTCCATTCTTCCGGATCTCCGGCTTTCTTTGGCTAAGCTCCTAGCTTAAACCGTTCTAGTGCAGGAATTCCATCAAGTCCTTTCGCGTAATAGTGCTTGACAAAGTCTTTAACCGTAGTTTCCTTGTAGACTGGTGGATTTTCGTCTGATAATAATTCCTTGATTGGTCCATACAATCTAGAGGAATTCTCCGGAGGAAGGTGTTGCCTTAAAAAACAAGCTACTGATATTCTTGGACCAATGTTTTTCGCGAGTACTCTGTGTTTAACGCTTATGAACTTGTCATTAGATATTAGCTGCAAAGGAGCAAAACAGCAAGCATCAGAACATAGACCGAACGAGAACAATGTAATTCCTAGTTAACCATAGAAACTGCTCGGCAGAAGTTGATTGACCATTTTTTATCATATCTGGTCATGATCAAGGAGAGAAAAGTGAAATGGTAAATAATTATCTTCCAAAAATATTATCAAAATCATAGAATCCTTTCAACACTATCAAAACTATATAGAGACACCCTGAATTTATAAAACAAAGCACTTAAACATGCTCCATTGAAACATGTAGATACCATGAAACTTCTTCAGCAGTGCATTACTAAGTCAAGCCTTTTTATATGAATATGTAGCTGTAACTATATTTTTAGGCAAATTATTTGCTTGAAATGTAAAATCATTCAAGAAAAAACACTGAATTAGATGATTATTCCACCTAAAAAGTAATTAACTGCAGAAATAAATTGTAGGGTCAATAATTTTTAAGGAGTGTAAGTCTGCTATTTTGTAATTTTAATTGTTTTGAAGTGTGTCACCCTCATATACCCAAGACGAATCTTTTTCTATAGAAGATTGCATAGACTAGTGTGAACTCGCCTGCATCATATCTCCTAAATTTATGACTAATGCACCAGGAATGGGAGTAACATCAACCCATTGATTTTCATGCTGAGCTTGCAGACCACCAATGTCATCTTGCAGAAGAGCAGTGATAAAACTACTATCAGAATGTTCACTGGTGCCCATAGTCAAGTCTGGTTCGGGGCATTGTGGATAATAGTGCCCAAGGAAGAAGAGCCCCTCTGCACAACCGATGCTGTTGAGGTAATTTGGATTGAGTCCAAGAGCCTCCGAGAGCAATTCAAAAAGTGTACTCCCAAGCTGAGTTATCTTATTTGCATAATCGATCATTATATCCCTGCAATGCAAGCAATTAAGGGGAAGATGATAATGGAAAACAATAATAAAAAGTTAATACTCAACAGGCTTCTTTAAATAAAAAGGCCAGTAATCTGCCTAAAGACCATTTGAAATCTTCTTATATTATTGGTCATTTAAGTCTCTAGGAGCATTTTTCGTGATTAGAGCTCCCCAACCAACGGATTTAAAAGTTTAGGCATTTTAGATCTGAGGTGAGGGTACTGCAATTTTTCCTATTTGCTTATTAGTTATTCATTGAACTTCTGGTGTAGAAATGCAGATTTAAAGATGCATATCTTTAAATTATGCTATGGAATTGTGCGAGGCCATGATGTTCCTTTCTTTTAATCACAAAACAATAAAATTATGCTCCAAACTTACTTTTTAATCCCAAAAGAAGGAAGAAACTTAAAACTCCAATGTTCATTCATAAATTATGCCATCAAACCTTCATCAATTTACATTTTAGACAAAGGGTTATACAACTTCTCTAAGGGACTTCTTGGATATGAACTAGGTTCCAAACAAAAGGTCCAAACTAGAAATCTTTCACAGCAGACCGTAAATAGGAAGTGCAATCTGTTAGAATTAATGGGTACACATAAAACTATCATGGAACGATTCTTAATCAGTTACATCATTTATACATCCAAGCATCACCATTTTTTCTGTCAACGCCCAAACTGAAACACTGCTTTGTTAACATATAGATAACTTTTTAAGGATATAATAGTAGATTTCTTGGAAAACCACTTTCTCAAAAGAATGATAGGAAATAACATTTACAGCGCTAATCAAATGCAAAAACCATTATGAACACTAAAATATTAGAAAAGGATAACATTATCATGAAACAGACCAAGTTTCAATTGATCAAACTATCTCAAAGCAAACTGTCTTAAAGTAAACATGATGTTGAGAAAATAGAGATTCTTTGCTGCCCTGACCTTTTGGAAACGCTGTCCTAAAATAACACTGATCTTCGGTGATTGATTTGGCAGTTTGGGTTTGTTGTAGATTTCTTGCTTCTACTGTTTGTTGAGGATTTCGTGAATATACTGTTGCAGATCTCGTGCATCTGCTGCTATGGATTTCTTACATAGGCTCTGATTTTTTTCAGTCTAGGTGTCATGATAAGATGAACACACAATCTTGTAAGTTTCTTTATTTGTTGGTTAGGATTGAGCTGTACATCTGCAGCATCTTTGCATATATATGTTCACTTTGAATAAAATTAAGATGATTGCTACGTCAATTGAGATCCTGCAACAGCTGTTTTACATGGTATCAGAGCTGTTCAATCGGTCTAGATCCAACTTATTTCATATGACATCCAAACACGTCTCAACGACAAACCTGAACCGCTAAATCCGCCAAATCTATCACCCAAAGTCAGTGTTATCTTTAGGGCAGCATTTCACAAAGATTAGGAAAGCAAGGAATTTCTGTTTTCTCAACTCATGATGCATGAAAATATGTAAATTTATTCTAGTAAAAGAAATAAAACAAATTAATATATCGAAAGTACTTTATTACCTGCAAACTTCCGGCAATTCCTGAGGATCCGGCTGTCTTGGCGCTAAAACACACGTCAAAGAATCTCTCCAATTCGCTGCCGGCGCTGTGAAAAGATCGAAATTGCTGTTGTACAGCACCTTCCTACTGCTATAATCTCTTGAGTACCACCCTTTCTTAACATCCACATCTTGCTCATGAAACCTTCTAATACCGTCAATTATACCACTCAAAACACTCCCTGCAACACCATGATTTACAATCTGAAAGAAACCCCACTTTTCACAGGCTTCCCTTACTTCAACGATCACTTGCCTTCTCTTACTTATGTCATCGTTAATATTTTCCAAGTTTATGACTGGAATGGCTGCCTTAGAGGGTTGGCCTATATCCAAGTTCCTGTGGATGAAGATTTCAGGAATCTTTGCTAAGGTTGAATCAGCAAGTCCCTTGACACCAGCTTTTGTGTCATCAAAGGCTTTCAATTGGGTGCTTCTATTAGAGTTGGAAATGGAATTTGAGTCTGCTTCGGTGGGGTCTGGGATGACCATTTTTTCACCTTCACTAGAATGGATCGTGAAATCTTACATTTTACATTTGGTCAACATTTTAAAAGCCCTGATATCCATTACTAGAGGTCTCGGCATATTCCTATCAGAAAATTAAACTTATATATAAAAAAAGAAAATTACAAAATGGCCACCCAAACTATATAATTGTGGATATACCTCTAAACTTTCAAATATTATAAATTACTCCCTTAAATTTTGATAAATTGATAAATAACCTCTCAAAGTTGTAAATAACTTCTCTAAACTTTAACTTTGGTGTGGAATAACCCCTCAAACTTATCAAAATGTTCTCTAACACCTCTCTAAACTTTAATCATAGTGTGTTTTTTTTTTTTTCAATTAAAAAAGCTAATATACTTTATGTTATCAAGTTTTTAAAATTTAAAAGGATAATTTATAACATTTAAAAGTTTAAGAAATGTATTTGTATAGAGATTAAAGTTTAGGAAGGTGAACCACGAGACAACGACTTGTGATGTCATTTTTATTTATATTTTCGTTTCATTCACTTCTTTTTTAATATTTGGAGAACATAATTTTATATTGTATTTGATATAGATATCGTAATGATTATAATTATATATCATTTAAAATAATTCAAACATTTCAAAAGAAATCAAAGACACAATTGTAATTGAGCTCCAATAACAAATTAGGTAACTAAACATTAAGAACTAGTTAATCAAGATTTACTAATAAATAAAATGTAATTTAAGATTGGGAATGAGTTTGACTAAGACTAATTTAAGCTTAGGAATAAAGATGGATTTAAGGGAGTAAAAATAGATTTTTTTAATGGTTTAGCTAGTTTGAAGATTTTAATGGAAAATCTAGCTAGAATTGGGTAATGAAATTTAACATTATTAAAAATCAAAAGCTAAGACAAATAATAATTAATGAATAAAAAGAGTTTAGTCAAGCTCAAAAACTCACAAAAGTTTTTCTAAAAGATCTAGAATAGTTAATTGAAATGTAGAATGATACATGATTTGGGGGATGGGTCATTATTAGCACAAGTCACCTTTACACGACTTTTTTTCAAGTCGCATATGTAAGCCGTTAGATATAGGTGGAATTAAATTATAGAAATTGGTTTAGCCGATAAAATTTTCTAAATTCTAGTAAAAATTGTCAAATTGTAGTACCACTTAAGAAATTTTGGTACATCTACATATTTGTTCATATTATCAACTTTTCCTACTTATTCTAGTACACTTTATTAAATTATGGTATTGCTTAGAAATTCTGGTACATGTACATATTTTCCTATATTACCGACTTTTTCTTTCAATTTTAGTACAATTTATTAAATTGTGGTATCACTTAAGAAATTCTAATACATGTACATATTTACCTATATTATCAACTTTTTCTCTTAATTCTGGTACAATTTATCAAATTTGGAAACCCTTACTTAAGAAATTCTAATACATGTACATATTTACCTATATTATCAACTTTTTCTCTTAATTCTGGTACAATTTGTCAAATTTGGAAACCTTTAAGAAACTCTGGTATATGTACATATTTGCTTACATTACCAATTGATGAGGTGGAGGTATTAGCAAAAGTTATATGGCAAAATGGGACAAAATTGGGTCAGTCACAATTTTTTTATTTCTAGACCTTATTTTAAATGAAACGAGATAACTTAAAGAAGTCAATGCCTTCGGTGTTGAGCTATGCTATTTTTAGGGCAAATTCTTTCGTCTAGTTCCTTAAATAGTCAAATTTGCTATTTTTGATAACTTTTATATTACCTATAACTTTTTTGTAGACACTTCTGTTTTAAGTGTCGTTTGTGGCATTATATTTGTCTTCTAATTTTCTATGTGTCCTTAAGTTTTAGGTATTTCTATTTTTAGGGATTTCCATTTTTGGAAAATTCTTAAGCTCGTTTTTTGGTAGTTTTGTGCTTACTATTATTTGTATGCTTTAGGGCATTGAATAGGGATATTATTGAATATTATCGAAGTTTTGAGCCATCATTGCTCTATTTTTCTCCTAAATTCTTGAATTTGGATGCCAAATATCAAGTAATTCATAGAAACAATTGATATTTGAAGGTCGCACATCGGGAATTCATAGAATCAATGGTTTGTGATAAAAATCCTATTTAATCTCACGTGCTTACACTACTTTTGTTGGTATCAAAGCCATGTTCACTTTTGGTAATAATGGCATTGATGCGTGAAACCCTAAGTATGTTAAACCTAGAACCCCGACGTCGCTATTGGATTCAAGTACCCCAATGATTGTCTTGAATAAGCAAAGCATAACTAGACCCCAATCATACCTGTTGACTGAAATCTAAGTTATCAAAAGGGTATTCCTAGCAATCCAGTTAAGAATTCCTATGGAAAAGTTCTTTTGCAAAAGAATAAAAAGGGTTTTTGTAATTCCCACAAAAAAAAAAGGATGTGTTTTTCATTCAATGATAATCTCATGGCTGACCCTTGCACGACTTATATAGAGTTATATAAGAATATGGAAAACCTAAGTTGCTTAAACTATTTGTTTCCTTATCCTCATGTAACCAAATAGGCAACTAAATAATATAAACTACAAACCAAACAAATAAAACCAAAACAAACCAAACATGTCTCTATTGTAACAATTCACTAAAATTATTCTAATGTCTCTAAATTATTTCATCCTTCCATGGTTACGTGAATTAAGTTAACATATGTATGTTTTCCTTCAGTATAGCTTGATTTCTTGGCTTGCAAGTTCATGACTAATCCTTGTAGAGCTTCGCTCATCCTCTTAGCTCTAGCTCGGGTCATCGGGCCTCCAATACCATATAATGAATCATGGGATTTTGGCTCCTTCCTTTTTGATGTTAGATGATCCTCATCATTCCTTTCTTTCTTGAAAAGATTCGTCCTCGAATCACTTACATTATAAAAAGTAAGATTATAAACATTACAATTGCGCTTATATTACCATATTAACTCAACAAATCAATTTTGTAGGTGTTGTAATTGATGTGCTCCAAGACTTGAAAAAGTCCCTCTCCTCTAGGATGTAATTAAGGCTTTTGTTGCGGTGCAAATATTTCTTTTCTCAAATGCACCTGAACCTTTTCTCCTGGATGAAACATGGTTTTAATACATCCCTTTGGTATTGGCCACTCCCAGATTACATCCAATTTCTTCTCATCTACGACTATGCCATCTGTACCTGTCACAAAGCTAAAAGAAAACACTATACTAGGCAACTAAAGGTTAGTGTCAGTATAAGTAAAATAAACATCCTTGTATATAAGTATAAGTAGTTGTTTTCTCGCCAACATTGCACTATTAACCTCACTTTTTTTGGTAATTTTCTCCCCTCTCAGTGTTTCAGTCTCTCTTCCCTCATGGCTCACCAGTGTTTGTCTCTCACTCTTTTCTTTTTTTTTTTTTCTCCCTTCTCTCACACACTCTTGTGTTTCACTCTAACTTCTTTGGAAAATTTCACTTGATCCTTGCAAGCTTCCCATGGTTTTTATGGAGTTAGAACCACCTTCCTTTTGTTTAGAATAAAAAAATATTGGTTTTTGTACCCATCGTACATAACCTCATCCTTGTAGCTCTCTATGGAAAAGGCTATAAGAATCTACTTGGTCACCTTAACCTCCCCACAATCACTCAACCACTGTAATTGATATGGTCTTGGATGTTTCACAGCTTTCAATTGCATATTTTCTACTAGCAAGGTGCTAGCAACATTAGCGCAGCTGCCACTATCGATTATCAAGCTACAAACTCTATCCCGCATATGAAACCATGTATGAAAAATATGTTCACGCTGAATCCTCTCACCATCTTCCTGGGGTTGTACACTAAGTACTCTCCTCATGACATACAACTCGCCACTCATGGGTCCCTTTAAGTCAACATCCTCATACTCCTGTGATGGTGACTCCTCCTCCTCCTTAGAGCTCACACTCTCTACATCCCCACTACCATTAATAATCATAGCCCTCTGATTTGGACATTGGGATGGAATGTGCCAAAATCCTTGACACCTAAAACACTTAATATCTCTCGTCCTAGAAGGGGGTTTAGTGTCTGTCTTTCCCTTAGGTGCAGTAATTGGATTCTTAGCCCTTATGTCCTCCTTAGGCTTTGAATTAGTGGAGTTTTTCTTCTACGTGGACTTCTATGGAGCTTTGGAAGTCGAGCCAGTCCTCTGCTCACTCCTGTATTTTAACTGCTGCTCTACTTTAATAACTCTATGCAACAACTCTTCCATATCTAAGTAATGGTGAAGATCTACTACATCAGCTATCGGCCTATTCAATTTGTTGATGAATCTAGCCATAGTAGCTTCATCATCCTCCTTAATTCTTGCCCTAATCATGGCCATCTCCAACTCTTTGTAATAATCCTCTACACTATTATTCCCTTGAGTCAACCCTTGGACTTTCCTAAGTAAGTCCCTATGGTAGTGACTAGGAATAAAACGCTTCTGTATGATAATTTTCATCTCCTCCCAAGTGCTAACAGGTTGCTTTCCATACTTGCGCCTATTATGCACCAACTGATCTCACCATACACTAGCGTAATCTGAAAACTCCACTGTAGCTAATTTTATCTTTTTCTCCCTAGTGTAGTTGTGACATTCAAACACATGATCCAGTTTTTCTCTCTCACTCTAAATACAACTTTGGATCATTCTTTCCCTGAAAGATTGGGATTTTCATCTTAATACTCCCTAAATTGCTATCACGCCTCTAGATACTTTCCCTATCCCTCATGTGTTGGTAATCTCCAAAATTAGATTCCTCACCTTCATCTATCCTAACACCTCCCCTATTCTGTCTACCTACTCCTCGCTTGATAGTAGTACCGCTAGACAGTTCCCTACTCCTTTCCATCCTATCCATCCTTTCATGGATTTGCTCTAGTTTACCCATTAGGATCCTCTTCATCTCCCCCATCAATTCTTCAATCATCACTCGACTTTCTCCTCCATTAGTGTTCTGTCTCAACATAATTATAAAATTTGCAGCAAATTACGATCACAATTACAAGAAATACATAAGTATGTTCCCCACACCTACTCGTGTATTGCTCACAATTCTACTCGTGTATATCTCTCACAAAAATATGATCTCACGACCTTTTTTTTTTTTTTTTTGTAATTCTTTTGCTAGGAACTCAATTTGGAACTCTTAAACTCAAATTACTAAATCAACACTAATGATTACTACTCGACCTAAGTCACGTGAATGATGAAATACTAACTACATAATCTAATTGATATGGAAAATATTCACCACTGAATAGATATGTAATCAAAGATTACTTCTACACAAAAGGAAATAAATCACTATGGAACCGATTTTTCAAGGGATGTGTACAATTCAGATTCCAAACATAGACAATCAAGGATATGTTACGGTAGGAATTGGAAACAATTGATATGGAAAGTAAATTGAATTAGTAAGCTATCTTGTAATTTCGGCAATTACAATTCTTTCACGGCCGAATTCTATATATATATATTTTTAATGTCGATTCTTGATTCTTTTTTTTTTTTTTTGCAATTGAATTGATTTTTTTTTCTTTTCTTTTTTGTAGAAGAACTATGAATTGAACACAATTGATTGTTTAATTGAGAACCCTAGATGCCATTGGCCCTAATGGATTGTGAAGACCAAACAAGAATGACTTTTTTTTTTTTTTTTATATACGACTTTTATCTATGAATATGAAAAAGACAATAGACGAGTACGAAAAAGAACAATAGATGAATATGGGAAAGAACAACAAACAAATTAAAGAAAATGATAGAATTTACTTGATTCAAGAAGCCGAAGCTCTGATACCAAATGATGCGTGAAACCCTAGGTATGTTAAACCTAGAACCTTGACATCGCTATTGGATTTAATTACCTCGAGGATCGTCTTGAATAAGCAAAGCATAACTATACCCTAATCACACATGTTGATTGAAACCTAAGTTATCAAAAGGATATTCCTAGCAACTCGATTAAGAATTCCTATGGAAAAGTTCTTTTGCAAAAGAACAAAAAGGGTTTTCATAATTCTCACGAAAAAAAAGGATGTGTTTTTCATTCAATGATAATCTCATGGCCGGCCCTTGCACGACTTACATAGAGTTATACAAGAATATGGAAAACCTAAGTTACCTAATCTATTTGTTTCCTTATCTTCATGTAACCGAATAGGCAACTAAATAATATAAACTACAAACCAAACAAATAAAACCAAAACAAACCGAATATGTCTCTATTGTAGCAGTTCAATAAAATTATTTTAATGTCTCTAAATTATTTCATCCTTTCATGGTCATGTGAATTAAGTTAACATATGTATATTCTTCTTTAGTGTAGCTTGATTCCTTGGCTTGCAAGTCCATGACTAATCCTTATAGAGCTTCGTTCATCCTCTTAGCTCTAGCTCGGGTCATCGGTCCTCCAATACCATGTAATGGATTATGGGATTTTGGCTCCTTCCTTTTGATGCTAGATGATCCTCATCAGGCACCCTATAGACAAGCCAATCAACGCCGTGCTACAATGGATGAGATGTACGGTCGAGATGATCTAAATCAAAGAATAGGGCATATGATTGATGAGTGGTTGGATACGGTGTTGGAATGTTGGTTGGATAGGGTTATGGATTGATTAGCAGAAGGGATAAGTTGGTTAATGGGTAATCATAATCAAAATTAGAACATCAAACTTAGACGTGTGAGAAACCCTAATCTAATGTTGGATGTTGAAGAGGTAGAGGATGACTCCTCTTCTAATGAAGAGGATGAATAGTGTGATGTAGTATCGTATAGGCGTGGTAGGCTATGTGTAGAGGAAGACCAAAGGTGTTGGAAACTAGGTATGAGGATGGAGATATTCGAGCCTTCAACTAGGGGAATTCTTAGATTGGTTTACCATAGTTGAGGAGGTAAAGGATTTCAAAGGAGTTCTTGAGGACAAATGAGTGTAATTGATAGCAATTAGATTGTGTGGTAGGGCTACTACATGGTGGGAACAATTAAAATTGACCCAGAATATGCTAGGAAAATAAAAAATCACATCTTGGGAAAAGATGAAGAAACACCTACGGGCAGCTTTTTTGCCCTATAATTTCCAACATATTATGTACTAGAGGCTACAAGATCTTAAATAAGGTACCGGGTCAGTGGATGATTACACTTCTGACTTTTACTAGTTGATAGTTAGGAATGAACTTTAAGAAAGAGATGATTGATTGGTTGCTAGATATATTGGGGGTTTGAGAGTGTAGATTTAAGATACGGTCAATTTATTTGACCTTGTTAGTGTATCAACTGCACACCAAAAGATGTTGATTGTTGAGAAACAGTAGAGGCGGTCTGGGAATCATGCATTTAGTAGTGGTGGTGGTAGTAGTAGTAGCGGTGTAAATCGTACAGTAAGTGGAACTTCAAGTAATAACACTACTGGGTGTTTTAATAAGCCAAGCACTAGTGGAGTGAAGTGCTTTAAGTGTGGTAAGACTAGTCACCAGCAATTTGAATGTAAGAAGATGGAGAAAAAGGCACTCTTTGTTGAGAACAAAGAAGAGGAGGATGATGAATTTGCGTTTGAAGATATGGGTGATGAAGGACCTATCTTCGATACCAAATACATTGAAGAGGAGCTTATGATGGGGGATGGTAAAGAAAATTTAGTAGTTTGGAGATCCTTTATGATCCCTAAGGCAGTAGAGGAAGAGTAGCTTAAGAACAATATTTTCCAATTCACTTGTACTATTCTTAGCAAAGTATGTCGATTCATGATCGACTCGAGAAGCTGTGAGAACATTATGTCTAGAGAAGCCGTGCAAAAGTTAGGTATTAAGCTTGAATAGCACTCGAAACCTTATAAGTTAGCTTGGCTAAAGAAAGGTGGTGAGGTATATGTCTCTAAATGAGCATTGGTTACATTTTCCATTGGTTCTAAATATAATGACTTTGTTTGGTATGATGTTGTGATGATGGATGCTTGCCATTTATTGTTGGGGAGGCCGTGATAATTTGATAGGGGTGTGACTCATGATGGGAGAGCTAACATTTATAGCTTTATATGTAAGGGAGTGAAAATTGTGTTGGTTCCTAATAGGGACACTACTGAGTTTAAATTTGTCAAGTAGGGTAATAGCTCCAATATGCTGTCTTTAGCTAAGTTTGAAGAAGAGTTTTAGGATTTTGATGTCATCTTTACTCTAGTGGGTAAGGAGATTGAGAAAGAAGTTTAAGTACTTGAAGTAGAATTTTTGGTTGTGGAGGAGTTTCAAGACTTATTTCTTGATGAGTTACTGAATGGGTTACCACCATTATGTGATATCCAACACTAGATTGATCTTGTGCTTGGGTAACCTTGCCTAATAGACCACATCATCGAATGAGCCCTATAGAACATGAGAAGTTGAGGAGGCAGGTTGAAGAATTTCTTATGAAGGGTTTTATTTGGGGAGTTTGAGTCCATGTGTAGTTTTAGCTCTTTTAACTCCCAAGAAGGATGACACCTAGCGTATATGTGTAGATAGTTGAATCATCAATAAAATTACTATTAGGTATTGTTTTCCTATTCCACGCTTATATCATTTACTTAACTAGTTGAATGGTGCTAAGGTATTCTCGAAGCTGGATTTAAAGAATAGATATCACAAGATTTGTATTTGAGTTGGTGATGAGTGGAAGACAGCCTTCAAGACACAAGAAGGTTTGTGTGAGTGGCCAATTATGCCATTTGGACTGTCTAATGCACCTAGCACATTCATGAGGTTGATGAATCAAGTTTCGAAGCTATTCATCGACAAGTGTATTATTGTATACTTTGACAACATACTAATTTACAGTGTTGATCTAGAGCAGCTTCTCAAACATTTGCGAGATGTTCTTAATGTGTTGCGTAGGGAAAATTTCTATGATGCCTTAAAGAAGTGTGTTTTCATGACCATTGAGGTACTTTTCCTTGGCTACATAATTTCTATTGATGGTTTACAAGTAGATAAATCTAAAGTGGAAGTAGTTGGGTAGTGGCCCAGACTTACTACACTAACTAAAGTTTGAAGCTTCCATGGCCTATCATGATTTTATAGGCAACTCATACCCTATTTCAGCAATATTATGGCTCTTATCATTGATTGTATGAAGGGTGAGAAATTTTTGTAGACTGATGAAGCATAGAGGGCTTTTGAGAAGATTAAAGTGGATCTTACTACAACCTCGATTTTAGTGTTGCTAGATTTCCATTAGCCTTTTGAGCTACATGCAGATGCCTCTAAAGTGGGGATTGGAGTTGTTTTGAGCCAGAATAGTAGACTATTAGCTTATTTTAATCAGAAGTTAATAGGGGCCAAGCTAAGATGTAGTACATATGATGTGAAAGCACTAACATCATTATTTATTTCATAGAGAATTCATCTTATATACTGACCATGAAGCTTTAAAACACTTGCATAGTCAGGATAAAGTGTCATCTCGTCATGCTTCATGGGTGGCCTATTTGGAACATTTCACCTTGTCGTGAAACACAAGAGTAGTGTCACAAATGGGGTTGCTGATCCATTGAGTAAACATAGGAGTCTTCTAAGCAGAATGCAAGTGGAGGCACCTGATTTTAATTCATTTGCTAAGTTACTTGAAAGTAACCCCTACTTTTCTATTATTTTAGCAAGAATTAGAGTTGCTGACAAAACAAATTACTTGCTACAAGATGGTTTTTTATTCAAGGGTAATTGGCTATGTATTCTAGACTATAGTTTGAGGGATCTAATTATTTGAGAACTCCATGGTAAGGGTCATGTGGGATGAGACAAGACTTTGCAACTAGTGCATGCATCATATTTTTAGCCAACTATTTGTAAGGAAGTGGAGAAGTATGTACAAAGGTGTAGAGTTAGCTAAGTGTCCAAGGGAACAACCACAAATGTAGGATTGTATATGCCTCTTTCAATTCCTTTGCAACCTTGGATTGATGTGAGCATGGATTTTTTTTTTTGGGGTTACTACAAACTCAATGAGGTAATGACTCTATCTTTGTAGTAGTTGACAGATTTTCTAAAATGGTGCATTTTACTCCCTATAAGAAGACCACGAATGTTGTCCATGTTGCACAGTTGTACTTTAAGGAATTATGTAGATTGCATAGGTTGCTTAGAACCATTGTATTTGATAGAGATATAAGGTTTCTTAGCCATTTTTAGGGAAGTTTATGGAAGATGGTCAACACTCAATTGAATTTTAGTACTACCTATCACCTACAAACAAATGGGCAAACTGAGGTAGTAAATAGATCCTTAGGAAATTTATTAAGGAGTTTAGTGGGGAAGCATGTGAAGAGTTGAGATCAAAAGCTGAGTCAGGCAGAGTTTGCACATAATCATACAATCAACTGTAGTATAGGGTTTAGTCCATTCCAGGTGGTTTACTTTGTTGTTCCTAAAAGTCCACTTGATTTGCTACCATTGCCAGATTCATGGGAAGGCAAAAGATTTTGTCCATAGCTTGTAAGATATTCATAAGATTGTTCAGCACAATTTACAAAAGGCTGCAAGTAAATATAAAGAAGTTACTAATAGAAAAAGGCAACATGTGGAGTTTGACATGGCAGATTATGCTTGGGTTGTCCTTCTTAAGGATAGGTTTTCTACTGATGAGTACAGCAAACTATCAGTTGTAAAGATTGGGTCATTGGAGGTCATAAAGAAGATCAACCTGAATGCATACAAATTGAAGTTGCCTAGCAACATTCGAACTACAAATGTATTTAATATGAAGTATCTTATTCCTTACACTCGAAATAGTTCAAATGAAGATAACTCGAGGGCGAATTTTGTTTACTTGGGGAAGATGATGAGGTGGAGGTATTAGCAAATAGGTACATAGTGAAATGACACAAAATTAAGTCAGTTGTGATATCTTGATTTCTAGTCTTTATTTCGAAGGAAACAAGCTAACTCAAAGTCAACACTTATGGTGCCGAGCTATGCCATATTTAGGACAAATTCCTTTGTTTAGTCTCTTAAACAATTGAATTTGCTATTTTTAGTAACTTTTATATTACCTATAACTTTTTATAGACACTTCTATTTTGAGTATCATTTGTAGCATTGTATTTGTCTTTTAATTTTCTATGTGTACTTAAGTTTTAGGCATTTCTCTTTTTTGGCAAATTTTAGGCATTTCCATTTTTGAAAAATTCTTATGTTTTATTTTTGGCAGCTTTGTGCCTACTATTATTTGTATGCCCTAGGGCATTGAACAAGGATATTATTGAATATTATTGAAATTTTGAGCTACCATTACTCTATTTTTCTCCCAAATTCTCAAATTTATAAAATTGTTGAATTTGAATGTCAAATATCAAGAAATTCATAGAATCAGTTGTTATTTGAAGGTTATACACTGGGAATTCATAGAATCAACGATTTATGATAAAACCTTGTACATAAGTATTAGAAAAATATAAATCCTTATACATAAGTACAAGTAACTATTGTTTGGCCAACACTACACTCTTAACCTCACTCTTTCTCGCCAGACTCTCTACTCTCTGTGTTTGAGTGTATTTTCCTTCTTTGCTCACCAGTGTTTGTTTTTCACTCATTTTCTTTTTCTCTTCACTTTTCTCTCATGCACTTGAGTGTTTTTCTCTAAAATCCTTTGCTATCCTATTTGATCTTCACTAGCTTCCCATGGTTTATGTGGTGTAAGAACCACTTTCCTTTTGTTTAATACAAAGGAATACTGATTCTTGTACTCGTCATACATAATCTTCCTATCGAATTGCCAAGGTCGCCCTAATAGTATGTAGCTTGCCTGCATTGGTACCACGTTACACATAACCTCATCTTTGTAGTTCCCTATGAAAAAGGCTATAAGAACCTGCTTAGTCACCATAACCTCCCCATATTCATTTAGCCACTGTAATCGATATGGTCTCGGATGTTTTACAGCTTTCAACTACATCTTTTCTACTAGCAATGTGCTAGCAACATTAGTGCAACTACCACTATCAATTATCAAGCTACAAACTCTATCCTGCACATGACACTATGTATCAAAAATATGTTCACACTGGATCCCCTCACCATCCTCCTAGGGTTATACACTAAGTACTCTCCTCATGACATACAACTTGCCACTCACTGACACGAAATTGGAATTGAAACCTTCCACACAAATCAAATCGTCAATAACAATCAAATGTTAAAATTTTTTTTAGGGTTTTCTGGATTTTGATACTAACGAATAAAATCAAAGATATGAATAAAATTACCAATCTATAGATGCCAAGATTGATAAAATTAAACTGATTTACAATCAAATCATAGAACGATAGAGACCACGTTCTATAAATCAATCACTAGGGTTAAAGAATTCCAAGAATTCAATAACAATGCTCGCCACAAATTCTATAGGAACCAAGAATTTGATAAGAACAACACGAATAAAGTGAAATCAATTCTCAATATTCAAAGAATCCCAAAAGAGGAATCACACACACACTCAAAGTGTTTGCTTACAACCAAAATATCATCTCCCCCGAAAAACCCTAAGGACGCCTATTTATATCATCCTAAAAAAATTGTGCAAAACCATTTAAGGCCGGCTTAAGGCTGGCCGAACTTCGCCTTGGGTCCTCCCGACGCTTATGTCCTTTTTTTTTTGGACCCCGCACTACCACCTAGAGCTCGGATTGACTTTGTTTTCTTTGGCGCTCGTATCTTAGCTCTTAGAATTGTATCATTCCCTCCATGTTGAAAAAGATTCGACCTCGAATTTGCATTGTCCATCCTGCTAGGCCACATAAACAGACTCCTCTTTCCCTTAGGCTTCTTAAGGCAAATCAACCTTGTTTGTTATACTTCAATTGGACTCATAGGAAGAAGCTTGTATTCCTTGTCCCGTTGCTGAATGGTATACTCATTGGTGTATCCATCATACTTGGCTTTGAGGTCATACTGCCAAGATCTTCTAAGGATCAAATGTGTAGCTTTCATGGGAGCTACATCACGAACAATTTCGTCAGTATAATCTCCAATAAGCAATGGAACACGAACCTGTTTGTGTACATGAACAACTCCCTGTAGACTCAACCAATGAAGTGCATAAGGTCTTGGATGCTGCTCCACCTGTAAGCCCAACTTAGTAACCCAGCTTGCTGAAGCACATTAGTGCAACTGCTTGTGTCAACCACAATCAAACAAGTCTTCCCCTGCACCATGCCTTGGATATGAAATAAATTGGCTCTTTGATTAGGAACAACTTCATCCCGCTTAACCATTAGCAAGTCTCCCTGTACCGGATTCGCTATAATGTCTTCATCTTCCTCTTCTGCCTCAGTACTCTTCTGTTCTTCTTCCTCACTCTTAACTTTGTCCCCCTTGATGACCATAACCCTTTTATTAAGACATTGAGAAGCAATATGGCCAAGTCCTAAACACTTAAAACATTTGATATCCCTGCTCTTCTTTTGTTGTGTTTGGTCAATAGCCTCACTAGCGACTGCCTTTCCCTTTTCCTTCCTTTCCTTCTCCCTCTCACCATCATTTGACTTATGGTGTTGATATGATTTCTCATCCCGACTGGCTAATTTAATCACATCCTCAAGAGTCTGATAATGCTGGAGTTCCACTACACTAGCAATGTCAATCTTCAACCCATTGATGAAACGAGCTATGAATTCATCTGATGATTCCCTAATATCACATCTTGCCACTAATGTCTCAAACTCCTTCACATACTCTTCTATGCTCTTCTTACCCTGCCTCAAGGATTGCAACTCCATCAGTATCTCTTGTTTATAGTAGTCTGGCACAAATTTGCGTCTCATCAACCTTTTCATCAAAGCCCATGAATGCACTTTCTCCTCATCAGCCCTACGTCTCTTAGTTTGTAATTTATCCCACCACAAACTAGCATATTCAGAGAATGCCAGAGACGCCATTTTCACCTTCATGCGCTCATCCCACTCATAACAGTCAAACACCTTCTCAACCCATGGCACCCAATCTAGGAATTCCTCTGGTTTACAATTACCAGTGAAAGGTGGAATTTTTAGCTTGATGTTTTCAATTTCCTCTCCTACACCTTTTACTACTAGCATCAGATTCACTACTAGAATGTCTCCTCCTAATTCCGGCACCACTATGGCTTCTTCTATCCCTAACCTCCAATCTCTCCATAATCAATCTAAGATTTTCTTGGATTTGATTGAACTCAGCCCTAGTCACAACCTCACCCCCATTATCAGCATCATTCCTATTGTTGTTGCTATGAACACTTCCATGCGACGACATCTCTACCCTTCAATAGTCAGCAATAGAAATTCACCAAAAAAAACCCAATTCTCAACAATAGCCCTAAACACCAATTCACAGCAATTCAACACCCAACAACTGAATTTAGCAAAACCCCAATTCTCAACTACAGCCCAATCACCAATTCACACCCAACAATCGAATTCACAACAATACAATTCAAAATAAATTCCCAAATTTCCCAACCACAGTAGTATTGAATTAAGAATACAATTGAGTTGAGATTTAATAGCCTTACCGATTTAACCCACGCTCTAATCGAATCCTTCGCTCTGAATCCTTACGAATCCAACCTTTGTTCTGAACGAATCCTTTTGATCCAACCTTTGCTCTGATACCAAATGACATGAAATTGGAATTGAAACCTTCCACACAAATTAAATTGTCAATAAAAATCAAACGATACAAATTTTTTTAGGGTTTTCTGGATTTTGGTACTAACGAATAAAATCAAAGATATGAATAAAATTACCAATCTATAGATGCCAAGATTGATAAAATTAAACTGATTTGCAATCAAATCATAGAATGATAAGATCACATTATACTTATATTTTCTTTTGGACTTATATTAAATTTATTTTAATATTATAAGAAAATATAAAGAAATGATACTTAATGGTATTTATTGTGAAAATACAGGTTTTGAGGACCCAAAAGTAAATTACAAGTTAATTGGAGGAGTTTTTCACAAAATTGAAGAAGTGAGCGAAGGATTGCACTGAAGGCCGCCGTCCTTGGGCCGGCCTACATTCAAGGCCGCCGGCCTTGAGCCGGCCTTTAAACCGGCCTCAAAAAGAAGAAAAGCCGCCGGCCTTGAGCCGGCCTTCATTACTCCCCGGATATCCATTGCGAGAATCTCTCCAAAATCGTATCTTAATTAATTTGCTGACTCAAATCCTCATCAGATCAACCTTATCCCCTCCTCTTTGGATCTATAAATAGACCCCTTGTGTGAACCTTGGAGGCATCCTTTCTTTGGTTAAGCATCCTTTCTTTTGTTTAGAATCCTTTTGTTCTTCTTCTTTGTTTTAGCATCATTTGTCTTTCTTTTGAATCATTAGAATTTCCTTAGGTACTTTAGATTTTTCCAAAGTTTAGTTTGAAGGAAGAATGTCATTTTGTTGAAGTTTGCTTTCAATTGAAGAATTCAAGGAGTCATTTTTGAAGATTGAAGCTCTTGAAGATTATAACCATTGTTTCATTTACTTTATTTTCTTTTATGCCATTTATTAGTTGTTTAATATGAATTCCATTGCACCTCTTTATTTCAATTGTTTTTATGCAACTCATACTATAATGTTCTAAATCATCCTTGTGGGAAATTGGATGAAACTCTAGAATGTTAAAAGGATAATTGTAGCCATGTTATGTAATTAGGAATTATTAGGATTATTCATGATTGCAATTCCTTTGATTTCAATTATAATCAGTCTTTGATTATAATTGTTAGAAATCCTTTTGATACGGGAATTGATTAGGATTTGTTAGGAATTCTTAATTAGATTGATTATCAATACGGGAGTTGCGATAATTGGTTTAATTAGAGTTTATGGAGGGTGCAATGCAATGTTTCTTGTTAATTAATCACTAAGGGATTAGGGTTAATTGATTTAGGGCATTAGTTGTTTGTAGCATCGGGAGGTGTATGAACATAATTTTGATTCCTTGGTTAATTGGAGACGCGGAAGCCGACTAATTGATTTAAGGTCAACATCCCTAAAAAGGATTTTCTAAACTCACTTGAATAACCTTATAACCACTAGTTGACATAACTTGGTAGCAATTTGATTAACAAATCTAGGGTGAATTCTAATTTCCCTTGTTCATAATTGATAGATTCGTCATAAAATTTTTCTTGTTGCTTTAAGTTAAATTTTTAGATTAGACATTTCAAAACCCCTTTTTAATCACCTAGATATTGATAGATCTAGTACTCTATTGGTTCCTCGAGGGATCGACAACCTTACTTTTCACCACTTTATTACTTGATACGACCAGTGCACTTGCTGCAATTTACGCTCCCATTTTATATATATGTTCTGAGTGTATCAAGTCTTTGGCGCCGTTGCCGGGGAACTAATAGATATTAGATTTCGTAATTCTGTTGGTAATTTAGGCACAATTATTTTTTTATTTAATTTTTCTTATCATTGTGTGATCGTTTTCCATTCTCTTTAAGGTTCTTTTTATGCGCAAGAGTAGAAGTGCTGAACTTCTACCAATTAATCTTGAGATAGAACGCAGCTTGCGACAACTTAGAAGAGAGCAGAGAAGAAAGGAAGAAGAGAACATGGCAGATGAGAACAACAATCAGATTCAGGGTGTTGGCAGAGCACTTCGAGAATACACGGTACCTGTTGTTTCAGGTCCTGCAATTAGAAGACCAACAATTCAGGTTAATAATTTCGAGTTAAAACCAGCACTCGTTCAAATGGTTCAATCAAATCAATTTGGAGGATATCCAAATGAAAGTCCTGATGAGCATATTGCAGTATTTCTTCAATATTGTAATACAGTGAAAATGAATAATGTATCTGATGATGTAATTAGGCTACAACTTTTTCCATTTTCACTTAGAGAAAAAGCTAGGGCTTGGTACAATTCATTGCCACAAGACTCTGTAACCACTTGGGTAGATCTCTCATCTAAATTTTTAAGGAGATTTTTTCCACCAGCTAGAACTGCTAGGTTAAGAAATGACATCACAAACTTCAGTAAGTTTAGTGGTGAATCACTTTATGAAGCATGGGAAAGATTTAAGGAGGCAATTAGAAAATGCCCCCATCATGGATTACCAGATAATCTCCTTATTGAGATATTCTATCTCAGTTTAAATGACACATTGAGATCTCTGGCAGATGCTGCTTCTGGTGGTGCATTAATGAGTAAGACATATGATGAGGCTAGTGCTTTGATAGATGAAATGGCCTCTAGTTCACATAATTGGCAACATGAAAGAGGTAAGTCTAGAGTGGCATCTGTCAATGATATGGACACCTTAACAGCTCAGATTTCTGCTCTTACCGCCCAGGTAAGTAAACTCACCTCTGTACCTTCTTTCAATGTTAATCAATTTTCTTGTTGTGAGTTATGCTCAGGACCACACTCAACTCTTGAGTGCCCATCTAGAAACTTTTCCTCCTCATCCCATGGAGAGCAAGTAAATTTTGTCAACAATTTCCAAAGAGGAAATCAAGGACCATATTCAAACACCTACAATCCAGGGTGGCGTAACCATCCAAATTTCT
This sequence comes from Laguncularia racemosa, assembly GCA_037954665.1. Taxonomy (NCBI): domain Eukaryota; kingdom Viridiplantae; phylum Streptophyta; class Magnoliopsida; order Myrtales; family Combretaceae; genus Laguncularia; species Laguncularia racemosa. The sequence goes on from JBBMOL010000406.1 coordinate 323,490, forward strand.
CATGGAGAAATGATAACAACGCACTTAAACCCCCTGGATTTCAAAAGCAAGGTCCTAATCATAATACTCCCCATCAACAATATCCTAATCATAATACCTCTTCTCAGCAAGGTCAGTCTAAAATGGAAGAACTCATGATAAGTTATATGCAAAAGACTGACACAATGTTGCAAAATCAACAAGCCACCATTAGGAATCTTGAAAATCAGCTTAGTCAAATGTCTCAACAGTTGAGTAATAGACCATCTGGGTCTTTACCTAGCAATACTGAGCAAAATCCTATGGGTGTAAATGCTATTATGTTAAGAAGTGGTAAGGAATTGATTGATAAGAAACTTGAGGAAGAGGAGGTTAACCTGGGGAAAGATAAAGGGAAACAAAAGGAAGAGGAGCCAAAGAAAAATTCACCAAAAGTGAAAGCATATCTTCCTCCTATTCCTTTCCCAGGAAGGCTGAAGCAACAACAATTGGATTCACAATTTGCTAAATTTTTAGAAGTCTTTAAAAAATTGCAAATTAACATTCCTTTTGCAGAGGCACTTTAGCAGATGCCATCATATGCTAGGTTCATGAAGGATTTACTCACAAAGAAGAGGAAGATTGAAGGAAATGAACCAGTGATGCTTATAGGAGAATGTTCTATGATCTTACAAAAGAATTTATCCAATTTACCAAGAAAACAAAGAGATCAGGGAAGTTTTACTATTCCTTGCACTATTGGTAATTTTAATTTTGATAAAGTACTTATAGATTCTGGTGCAAGTATAAATTTAATGCCTCTGTCTATTTTCAAAAAACTAGGACTTGGAGAATGTAAGGAGACGCACGTCACCTTACAACTTGCGGATAGAAGTGTCAAGTACCCAAAGGGTATAGTGGAGAATGTCCTAGTAAAAGTGGACAAATTCATCTTTCCAGTTGACTTTATAGTCTTGGAAATGGAAGAAGATAGAGAGGTACCCATGATCTTAGGAAGACCATTCCTAGCCACAGGTCAAGCTCTAATTGATGTAGGACAAGGTAAGCTCACCCTTAGAGCACTAGATGACCAGGTAACATTTGATATGTATGATCCTGTGTTTTTGTCTAATGAGAAAGCAAGGTATTCTGACATATCTGCTGAGGGTGAAATTACTAACAATGATGTGGAGGAAGATGTAGGGCAAACCACTCTTGAAGCTGTCTTGAATGAGATAGATGATTGGGGGGATGAAGATGAGCAAGAAAACAAAGGTCGTGAACAAGTACCCCAGACTGAAAATGTTGTTGCTTTTGAGAAGACAGACGACTATGAGAAGCTACCAGTGCCGACACTAATGCCTATGCAGACACTTGAACCTAATGTCTTTTCTAATCAATTGTTTGATTATAAGTGTCTGAATTTAGGAAATCCATGGCCTCACATTAATCAAGCGCCTATGACAAAAGAATTGCAGCAGCAGATTCAAGGCCAGTTGGATGAATATAGGGAAATCCTGGGATGGTCAAGGGCAGACATCCAGCAGGTAAGTTTGTTGATATCTACCTACAAAACATTGGTGGAAGCTGAAAAGAAGGGCACCATACCATGGAAGGAAGCTTGGAATCCTAATCTGAAAACGATGGTGTTGAAGGAGTTGTTTAAACTCCTTGATGTAAGCTAACCCTGATAGTCAGGCTGATGACTATAAAACAAGCGCTTCATGGGAGGCAGCCCATGCTTAATAAGTATCTATAATAGTTTCGTTAAAAAAAAAAAAAAAAAAAAACTAATTCAAGGCTGGATAAGAGCTGCCGGTGCATTCAAGACACTCCAAGGATGACAGACATTTTAGGAGGAATTTTCTTCCTGATGAACAATTTTATACCAGGGAAGTACCAGTATTTCAATTTCTGCATTGACATTCGTTTCCTTAATTTTGTGATATATTAGGAACAATGAGGACATTGTCCAATTTAAGTGTGGGGAAGGGATTATAAATGTAGAAGTATAATGATTGCACACATCATGAGCTTACAAATCCCATGCTTTATTTATGTCCTTAAGTGTTTTCAATGAAATCCTGAAATTGAATTAGATTGGTGCCCTACTCGCCAATTGTTGTGACTAGTTTACATAGTTAAAATTGAAGAGTAAAATCTCTAGAGAATGGGGTTTACCCTATGTTTAGCCTTTGAACTTGAGTTTGAGTCCTTAAGTTGAAAAAACAAGCAAGTTTACTTCAAGGAAAAATTGGTTGGGATAAATCTCTATTGAAATTTCTTTGAGAATACCTTAACACCTAGTGAAAGAGGTAAAAGAAATATTTTACTTAGTGATCCCTTAAAAAAAAAAAAAAAAAAAGAGCCTTTACTCCAATAACTCAGGAAAGTGAGTTAAGAGTATCCAATCTTAAATGTTAGTGTGAGGAAGAGTTCGTAGGGGTCCCTTTAAAACCTGGTCACTTAGGCGATGAGCCCAAGATGTGCCGACTCAATGAACTCACAATAACGAGAAGGGCGGAAAGGCAAAAATTTAGTACCTTAATGAAAGTCAGGTTGACATGGGCGAGCTTTGGTCCCTCAGAAGAGTGAAGTCTCACTCCGCTGCCAATCAAGGCAAATAAAACATAAAAAAAAAGGGGAGAAATTCTAGGAAAAAATGGATAACATATGCTTTCACTCCTTGTTATCTTGTTTAGAGAAGTAAAATTGAGGGAGATGATACTTGCTAATAACCAATGAAGTTTAAATGAATGTTTTTCCTTATGGACTAAGTATTGTTTTCTATTGTTAAACACTGGGATTAAAAATCTGTTGTATTTAGATTAACTACTAAATTTCAACTAGATATACTAGTTACAAATTTCAGTATGGTCAGAACAATGGGCACCAGAAGTTCAATGATGGATTTCTCTTGTTTAAATCAATTATTTTGCTTGAGGACAAGCAAAAGTTCAAGTGTGGGGATGTTGATAAGATCACATTATACTTATATTTTCTTTTGGACTTATATTAAATTTATTTTAATATTATAAGAAAATATAAAGAAATGATACTTAATGGTATTTATTGTGAAAATACAGGTTTTGAGGACCCAAAAGTAAATTACAAGTTAATTGGAGGAGTTTTTCACAAAATTGAAGAAGTGAGCGAAGGATTGCACTGAAGGCCGCCGTCCTTGGGCCGGCCTACATTCAAGGCCGCCGGCCTTGAGCCGGCCTTGAGCCGGCCTTTAAACCGGCCTCAAAAAGAAGAAAAGCCGCCGGCCTTGAGCCGGCCTTCATTACTCCCCGGATATCCATTGCGAGAATCTCTCCAAAATCGTATCCTAATTAATTTGCTGACTCAAATCCTCATCAGATCAACCTTATCCCCCTCCTCTTTGGATCTATAAATAGACCCCTTGTGTGAACCTTGGAGGCATCCTTTCTTTGGTTAAGCATCCTTTCTTTTGTTTAGAATCCTTTTGTTCTTCTTCTTTGTTTTAGCATCATTTGTCTTTCTTTTGAATCATTAGAATTTCCTTAGGTACTTTAGATTTTTCCAAAGTTTAGTTTGAAGGAAGAATGTCATTTTGTTGAAGTTTGCTTTCAATTGAAGAATTCAAGGAGTCATTTTTGAAGATTGAAGCTCTTGAAGATTATAACCATTGTTTCATTTACTTTATTTTCTTTTATGCCATTTATTAGTTGTTTAATATGAATTCCATTGCACCTCTTTATTTCAATTGTTTTTATGCAACTCATACTATAATGTTCTAAATCATCCTTGTGGGAAATTGGATGAAACTCTAGAATGTTAAAAGGATAATTGTAGCCATGTTATGTAATTAGGAATTATTAGGATTATTCATGATTGCAATTCCTTTGATTTCAATTATAATCAGTCTTTGATTATAATTGTTAGAAATCCTTTTGATACGGGAATTGATTAGGATTTGTTAGGAATTCTTAATTAGATTGATTATCAATACGGGAGTTGCGATAATTGGTTTAATTAGAGTTTATGGAGGGTGCAATGCAATGTTTCTTGTTAATTAATCACTAAGGGATTAGGGTTAATTGATTTAGGGCATTAGTTGTTTGTAGCATCGGGAGGTGTATGAACATAATTTTGATTCCTTGGTTAATTGGAGACGCGGAAGCCGACTAATTGATTTAAGGTCAACATCCCTAAAAAGGATTTTCTAAACTCACTTGAATAACCTTATAACCACTAGTTGACATAACTTGGTAGCAATTTGATTAACAAATCTAGGGTGAATTCTAATTTCCCTTGTTCATAATTGATAGATTCGTCATAAAATTTTTCTTGTTGCTTTAAGTTAAATTTTTAGATTAGACATTTCAAAACCCCTTTTTAATCACCTAGATATTGATAAGAATTGCCATAGATCTAGTACTCTATTGGTTCCTCGAGGGATCGACAACCTTACTTTTCACCACTTTATTACTTGATACGACCAGTGCACTTGCTGCAATTTACGCTCCCATTTTATATATATGTTCTGAGTGTATCATAGAACGATAGAGACCACGTTCTACAAATCAATCACTAGGGTTAAAGAATTCCAAGAATTCAATAACAATGCTCGCCACAAATTCTATAGGAACCAAGAATTTGATAAGAACAACACGAATAAAGTGAAATCAATTCTCAATATTCAAAGAATCCCAAAAGAGGAATCACACACATGCTCAAAGTGTTTGCTTACAACCAAAATATCATCTCCCCCGAAAAACCCTAAGGATGCCTATTTATATCATCCTAAAAAAAAAAATTGTGCGAAACCATTCAAGGCTGGCCAAAGGCTGGCGGCCTTTATTTAGGTCGGCACCAAGGCCGACGGCCTTCATTTAGGCCGGCTCCAAGGCCGACGACCTTGAAGCTAACTCGGCCGGCCTTTATTCAAGGCCGGTTTTGTGAGGACCTAAACTTAACCAATAATGTTAAAATTAAAATAATATATATATGTGTGTGTGTGTGTGTAAGGTAAAATTAATGTATATATATATGTTATATGCTAAAAATAAAATAAAATAAAATAATAATAATAATAATAATAATAATAATAATAATAATAATAATAATAATAATAATAATAATAATAATAATAATAATATGGGCATATATATATATATATGGAATATATATATGTAAAAAAATGTACATATTATATTATATTATATTATAGCTAAAAAGAAAATAAATAAAAGAGGAAGGAAAAAAAAAATAAATACAGAACAACACCCTCTTTCAATGTCAGCATAATTAAGTAATATTATATATATATATATATATATATATAGACATTAGAATAGAGAGAGAAAAAAAAAACAAATCAATAAAAATTAGATAAAAAAGAAACCAAAACTCTCTCCATTTCATCCGAATTTTCTGGGAAAATTGAAATTGAAATTTCCAACATGCAATCATCAAGATAGGAAGAAGAACAAGATTGAAGTAGGATGCAACAAGAATTTGAAGAAATTGAAGAAAAAAAAAATCAAATTAAGTAGGGAGAATTTTGTCTGTTCGTTTGAAGGGGGTAGGGTAAATCTGCCGCTAGGCCAAGCTAGGGTTAAGGTTTTGGGTGGGAGAGGATTCCGACGGACATAGTGGTTGCCGACTTTGGTGGCCGGAGGCCGGTGAACGGAGCAGCCCCCTATAACGCCCGAAATTTCCTATTTTGTTAAAAATATCAAATGTTGATGAAAAATTATGATTTTTGGTATTATAGCATAAGTTTGTATGAATATTAATGTGATAATTTTATTTTTCTGAAATTTGATTAAAAAATATGTTCTCCTTAAGAAATGCTATGTTCTGATCGTAAATTAAATTGGAAACTAAATAGGTCAAATGATGTATTTTTGATGTAATTTTTAGTATATAAGATCCTTATATGATTTATTAGATCACCAAATCAATAATTTTTCAGATTGGAGTCCTTTTCTATTTTTAGTGAATTTTTCAAGGTAATTACCCTGTTCTGGCCGAATTAAATCCTTAGCAAAATTAGAGAAATTGATTTGATTAGTTGAATTTGATGTTCATTTGAGGTTCATTGAAGCATAATATGATTTTGAGAAGCTTGGGTTAGTTACGAAACAAAAACGGGAGTGTTCGGTGCAAGATCGTGATAATTTAGAACCATACGATTCAATATAAAATCAGATCTAAATTTAATTACATTAATATATAATAGAGCGTAGTATACCCGTATGTATATGAATTAGAAATTATAGGAAAATGGTGGATTATACGAGGTTAGGATGGAATTTAAGGGTTTCGAATACTGAATTAGCAATTTAGGGTTCAATAGAGCGAATGAGGTAACATTGATTGGTATACTGATGATTCAGGTATTTCTGTTGAGTAAGGAGGACAAAGGAACTTGGCCGGTGCGACTGTTTGGACCGGCATATATTGTTTCAGGTGAGTACCCCCTTAACTTTTCTCTTGGGTACAAGTGGTTAATAATGTAGACTACTTGTTGTTGGCTGAAATTACCTTGTATGATCACTTACTGTGATCAATGCAGGAGGATTGTTGAATTACATTGGTTTACTGATGGCTGGTTGTGTGTCATGATATGATTGGATTATGAGAAAAAAAGAAGGGAACATTCTAGAAAATCCTAGAATGAGAGTTGGGTGCGGGATTTGATTATACTATTCCTGATTGTATGTGATGTAATGAACTTAAATTATTGAATGCTTAATGATTGTGATGTAATGCTGGGTTATTTTTAGCTTATTAGATGGGGTTTATATGACTGGTTGAGTTCATACTATTGTTGTCTTGGTAACGATGAAATATCTAAATGGATAATAAAATGGGATTTAGGCTATAAGTACCTACTAACCGAAAACACTTAATGTAAGAAAAGTCCTGTTCCATGCCTAGTAAGTTTGTGGTACGACCTTTGGGTTGACTCGAATGGGTTTGAGGCACGATCGACGGACCGGCTCGGTTCAGTGACCTATGGGGATCTGGTCACCTCTTTTGTTTGAGGTAGGTGAAAGGCGACCTGAATGTTTCTAACTAAAAAGAGTATATAAGGATGTCTTAATTGGTTAATAAAACATTAAGTTTTGAAAAGTACATGAGGGTAGTTTATCTACTAGTTGATAGGCTTTGCCTGGTGATGGGTGTCGAATCCAACAAAAATAAAAACCTACTCCTAGACAATGATATGATTTGCGTATAGTAGTGAGTAGGGTCGTATCCACAGGGATTGGTTAAATATATTTCTATTCAAAGCGAATAAAGAGGAAAAGAAAAATGGGGGGGGGGGGGGGGTTGTTTGTGAATCAAAATAATATTGAAAAAAGATAATAAAATCAAATATTGATAAAAGCCTAGCCAAAGGAATCAAGATTGTTTAATTCTAGGAATTCATTATCGATGCAAATGTTTTCTATTCTTATTTCTAGATAAACTGGTTATGGTTATTAACAAGCTCTAATAACCTATCTCTCCTTACTTCTTCGATAATCAAAACAAGCTCTTTGATTACTTCTCTTATCGATTAGACAACCCTAAACAAGCTCTTAGGATTTAATATATCAATAGCATTAAAAACAAGAGAGACCACCAATTCATGCCAGTAGATTATAAGATAACCTATTTAAACAAGATCATACATCTCCATAACATGAATTCGATCATCTATTTTATAATCAAACATGTTATTGTGCCACCGAGACTAGAACTATCAAACAATTACGGATTTGACGTGCTAGTTGACAATATATTAACTTGCTAATTGAGTAGAAGAGCTCCAATTCATACCAATCAACAAAGATAATAATGACAAGACGTTTAGAAGATATATGAATATCTAAAAACAAAGAATAGATTAAATAAAAATTAATTAGATCTCACAATTCGTGGAGAATCAAACTTCTATGACCCTTTGGCTAGAAAATCTACTTAGCTACACATATTCATCATCAAAACGAAAATTAAAAGTAAAAACATAACAAGCCTCTGTTCCCGGTTTTTGCTCTGTCTCCCTCCTTCCTTCTTGTCTCCAAGATGATCCAAGATCATCTAACCCTCTAGGGTTAGTTCTATTTATATTGTTAAAGGGATGGCAGGTGATCTTTTGCTAGCAAGATACGGAAATATCTTTCCTTTTTCAAGTAAATCTCGAGAAGAAAATAATCATCCGCCTGGCACGCCCTACAACACGGCCGTGGGTCAAGCCGTGCCTTCCTCTGTGTATAATTCACATATCATCTTCCGTGTCCAGTGTATGCCACGTCTTCCACCACGGCCAGATGTCAAGCCGTGTCATCCTCTGGTCGAAGTTCCACAATTTCTCCTTCTTATTTAGTATATGGCACGGCTTCATTAAGCTTCCACCACGGCTGACACCACGGCTTCCACCATGGCCGTGTCACAAGCCGTGTCTCTCTCCTTCTCATGTAGTGTGTAGCACGGTTTTCACCATGGCTGTATCTCAAACCGTGCCTCCTTCTAGACAGATACACGGTCGTGTACTTCAACTACACGCCCATGTACTTTCCTCCGCCGATGTAAATCCTTATCTTTGATCCAAGTTGTAGATGACTTCTCTAATTTACTTGAATTAGCACCCTTGACTCCATTTAACCTGATTTATCACCATAATAGAATTAAGTACCATTTCCTTATGATTTCTATAAAATCTATAATAAATTAACACACTTTATACTATAAAGATTGAGTATAAAATGGCTCTATCAAATTTCCCCACACTTAAACTCTTGCTTGTCCTCAAGCAATTGAATCAAATCAATTGAGAAATCTGTCATAGATTATACAAACTTTTCTTTTCATCATTCCAAGCATCTATTCATTTGTAATTCATGACTTGTAATTTTAATGTTTACTATTTCAACCAAACTGGTTTCATGTGATCAAATTACCATGGACAAAATTTAATAGCTAATCTAAACAAAACAAACTTTAATCCTCATTTTTAGCAAAAGAATTTTTATTCCAAAAGTAAATACTTAATCCACTAAGGAAAAACACCTAATTAAACTTCATTGGATATTATCAAGTATATAATCCTTGCAACATAAAGTAAAAGCATATAGTATCAACTCTTTCCATAGATTTTCTCCCTTTCTATTATAAGTCTTGTTTAATTCAATGAATGTTTACATTCATTGTTCTTTTGATTTAATCAAGCATATATTTTGATGGGTTTTTGCTCGCTTCTTTTCATGAACTTTTGCCTTTTTCGCCCTTATCGTTATAGTGAGTTCATTGAGTCGGCACATCCCGAGCTCGTCACTCAAGTGACCGGGTTTTGAGATACCCCTACGGACTCTTCCTCACTCTAACATTCAAGTTTGAATACTCTTAACTCAATTATTTGAATTATTGGAGTAATGGCTATGCTTGATATTTTTTTTTCCAACAACTTCAAAGAGCATACAGTTGCTAATATAACCTAGAAGTAAACTTGTTTATTTTTCACTTAGGGACTCGACTTACTCTTAGACTTCCAATTCTAAAGCTAAATACAAGGTAAATTTGTTTCTTAAAGATTTCACTACTTAATTTTAACCAAGTATTCTAATCACAACAGTAGGTGAGTAAAGCATTTAAACAAGTCAATTTCACATTTTGTAGATGCTTATTATAACATTTAGTACAATCTCCAGATTTCATGATAATTTTGAAAAAAAAAAAATTGGCTTAAAATTGCTTAAGATTGCTTAAGGACGAACATTCAGAGTATAAGTCGGTTCTCTATTCTCTATATTTTATTATCCTCTTCCCCACACTTAGCTTGAATAGTGTCCTCACTACTCCTAATTCAACACAATTAAAGAGGAATTAATAACACAAGGAACATTAGAGAATAAGAGAAAGGAAATACTGGTACTTCCCTGGTATTGGAGTTCTCTCATTAAGCACTATAGAGTGTCATCTGATGATATGTATCCTTGCTGCAGCTAATCAGAAAAAAAATCAAAACAACCCTAAAATAAAAACAAAACTAAAATCAAAACAAAAGTAAAATTGAATTTTTTTTTTTTTTTTACATGGGTTGCCTCCCATGAAGCGCCTTTCTTTAACGTCTTTGGCTAGACGTTCCTGTAATTAATCGCAATACTCGGGGTGAGTTAAACTGGTTTCTTCAATATTACATACTTGAAATCCTTCATAAAAAGGTTTCATGCGATGACCATTGACTTTGAAGTTCTTACCGGTTTCAAGACTTGCGATCTCAACTGCACCATGTGAAAATATGTTAGTGATAACAAAAAGACCAATCCACCCTGATTGTAGTTTTCCAGAGAACAACTTCAATTGAGAATGATAAAGTAGTACTTTTTGACCTACAGAAAAATTCTTTCAGGAAATCATTTGATCATGAAAATTCTTCGTTTTTTCCTTGTAGATTTTAGTACTCTCATAAGCTTCTCTTCGAATTTCCTTAAGTTCTTGTAATTGAAGTTTTCTATGCTCACCAACCTCATCCATTCGCATGTTACATTGTTTTACAGCCCAGTACGCCCTATGTTCCAGCTCCACAGGGAGGTGACACGGTTTGCCAAATATCAAACGGTAAGGAGACATACCTATAGGGGTCTTGTAAGCTGTCCGGTAGGCCCATAATGCATCTTCAAGTCTTGTGCTCCAATCCTTCCTGCTTGGATTGACGGTTTTTTTTTTTTTTTTTTTTTCAGAATAGACTTGATTTCTCGATTTGAAACTTCTGCCAATCCATTGGTTTGAGGGTGGTATGCGGTGGAAGTGCGATGAGTGACCCTGTATTTTTTTTAGTAGAGTTTCCACTACTCTATTACAAAAGTGTGTACCACGATCACTGATAAGAGCCTTTGGTGTCCCGAACCTAGCAAAAATATGAGATTTAACAAAATCCACAACAACTTTGGCATCATTAGTTCGGGTTGCTTTAGCTTCCACCCATTTTGAAACATAATCCACAGCAAGAAGGATGTAAACATTACCGAAAGAAGGAGGAAAAGGACCCATAAAGTCAATGCCCCATATATCAAATATTTCACATGCAAGAATAGGGGTAAGTGGAATTTGGTCTCTACGTCCTAAGTTGCCAATTTTTTGACATCGTTCACAAGACTTACAAAACATAAAAGAATCACGAAACAATGTAGGCCAAAACAAAGCACATCCTAATACCTTTTGAGCTGTCCTCTTAGGGCCAAAATGTCCACCACATGCATATGAGTGACAAAATTGCAAGACAGAAGGAATATCGTCTTGAGAAATACACCTTCTAATGATCTTATCAGCACAATGTTTCCATAAATATGGATCATCCCATACATAGTACTTAGCATCACTTTTAATTTTATCTTTTTGAGCCCTAGACAAATCACTTGGTAGTGTCTTAGTAACCAAATAGTTGACAATATCGGCATACCACAGAATTGTCTTTTGAATAGAAAAGAGATACTCATATGGGAAATCATCTTGTATTGGTGTTGACCCTTCACTGATAGGTATTCAATTGAGGTGGTCGGCAACTAAGTTTTCAAAGCCTTTCCTATCGCGTATTTCCAGATCAAACTCTTGTAATAAGAGTATCCATCGAATAAGTCTTGGTTTCGCCTCCTTATTCGCGAGCAGGTATTTGAGAGCTGCATGATCAGAGTAAACAATTACCTTAGTACCAAGTAAATATGATCTGAATTTTTCTAATGCAAAAACAATAGCCAAGAGTTTTTTTTCCGTGTGGAATAGTTGCATTGAGCATTATCCAATGTTCTAGAAGCGTAATAAATGACATGAGAAGCTCTTCCAACTCTTTGGCTAAGAACGGCTCCAACTGCATAATTGCTCGCATCACACATAATTTCAAATGGAAGGTTCCAATCAGGTGGTTAGATGATTGGAGCAGAAGTCAACTTATCCCTCAATGTGTCAAAAGCGTGCTTACAGGCCTCATCGAACTCAAATGTCACTTCTTTTTGCAGCAATCGACATAGGGGTTGAGTAATTTTAGAAAAATCCTTGATGAAGTGTCGATAGAATCCTGCACTCCCAAGAAAAGAGCGAATTTCCCATACATTTACGGGGTAAGGTAAAGATTTAATCAATTCTACCTTAGCTTTATCGACTTCAAGCCCCTTAGAGGATACAACATGACCTAAAATGAGACTCTGTTCAACCATAAAGTGACATTTTTCATAATTCAACACTAGGTTCTTATCTATACATCTTTAAAGCACTTTTGTAAGGTTAGTCAAACATGAATCAAAAGAATTACCATAGACGGTGAAATCATCCATGAAAACCTCTATGATATTTTCCACATAATCTGAAAATATACTAACCATATACCTTTGGAATGTGGCTGGGGCATTGCAGAGCCCAAAAGGCATCCTTCGATACGCAAAAGTACCGAATGGACAAGTGAAAGTAGTCTTCTCTTGATCTTCCGGTGCCACTGGAATTTGATGAAAACCTGAATAACCATCAAGACAACAATAGTGAGAATGGCCAGCCAAATGTTCAAGCATCTGATCAAGAAAAGGATGAGGGAAGTGATCTTTTCTAGTTGACGCATTTAACTTCCTGTAATCAACACAAACCCTCCAACCATTCTGAACCCGAGTAGGAATTAACTCACCGTCAGAGTTTTCAATCACAGTCAAGCCTGTTTTCTTTGGAACAACTTGAATTGGACTTACCCATTTGCTATCGGAAATTAGATAGATCATACCTGCATCAAGAAGTTTCAAGATCTCTTTCTTAACTACCTCCATCATAGGCGGGTTCAAACGACGCTGAACTTCCCTTGAAGGTTTGCAATTATCTTCCATTAAAATCTTGTGCATGCATGTGGAGGGGCTTAGTCCTTTGATATCGGCTATGGACCATCTAATGGCTTCTTTATACTCTCTTAGCACTCGAATCAACTTTTCGTCTTCTAAAGTACTTAGTTTGTTAGAGACTATCACAGCAAGAGTCTCATTTTCTCCTAAGAAGATGTACTTTAGATGTTCGGGTAAGGGTTTTAATTCCAACTTTGGTGCCTGCACAATAGAGGGAAGAAGTATTGTGTTAGAAGGGGGTAAATTAATGTAGGACACATCATACCTGGTAGGTTTTAATGATTCCAACTCCCAAATCATGTCCTGTAAATCAGAGGATATTACAAGCTTCTCCTTAAGAGTTTTCAACGTATTAATAGTAAGACTCCTATTAAGTACAATTTTCAACTCATCATCGTCTATCAAATCAAATGTAGCATGTGTTAATGGGTCAATAACATCCACAACAAAAACAGGGGAGATATCACTAGGATATTTCATGGCATCATAAATGTTAAATTTAATCACTTCACCATCAAATTCCATAGTGAGGTTACCGTCATGTACATCAATTTTCGTTCTGGATGTCTTAAGAAATGGTCTCCCTAATAATATCATTGAGGAATTACGAGAATCATCATTCTCCATGTCAAGCACATAAAAATCTGCAGGGAAAACCAACCCATTAACTTGTACTAAAACATCTTCTAGGACTCCCTCAGGATAGACATTAGACCTATCAGCAAGTGAACAATAACACCTGTTTCCTTCAAGGGACTAACATTCAAGCTTTGATAAACAGATAAAGGCATAACATTGATTGAAGCTCCTAAATCACACATAGCTTTAGCGATTCCAAGATTACCTATTTTGCAAGGAATAGTAAACATACCTGGATCCTTACATTTAGGAGGAAGCTTCTTCTGAAGAATAGCTGAAACATTCTCACCCACACTAATCTTTTCATTACCTTTCAGCTTTCTTTTGTTAGTGCACAATTCTTTGAGAAATTTAGCATAACGAGATACTTGCTTAATTGCATCCAGCAAAGGAATATTTACCTCAACTTTGCGAAAAGTTTCAAGAATCTCCTTTTCTTCAGCTTCATTCTTGGTTTTCGCTAATCTAGAGGGGAAAGGAGGTGCTGTTGTCATGACTTTTGGTGGTTCAACAAGGGATCCTTTGATCTAGTTGTTCTGCTAACTTGGAGTTGCAGTCTCTTTCTCAGTCTCTTTCTCAAGATTGGTTCGGTGTCCTTTCTCATTTGATCCCTGCAATTTCGTTCCACTTCTCAAGGTAATTGCATTAGCGCTTTGCTTTGGATTTGTAATAGTTTGAGAAGGTAACTTACCTTGAGTTTCTAACCTATTTATAGAAGAAGCAAGTTGGCTTACCTGATTTTCCAAGTTGTGGATGCTCTGCTTTGTCTCATCCTGAAATTGTTTTGTATTAATGGCAAGTGATTTAACAATTTCCTCAAGAGACATACCTGAAGTGGAAGGAGCTTGTGATACTTGGTTTGATGGCTTAGGTTGAAATTGTTGAAAGTTTTGTGGTTTATTGCCATATCTGAAGTTAGGATGATCCCTCCATCCAGGATTATAAGTATTCGAGTAGGGATCATATTTCCTTTGTGGTTATCCCGGGAATCCTCCTACAGCATTGGCGTGTTCATGATTGTCATCTTGCAATGTGGGGCACATGTCGGTAGGATGATTAGGAGCAGCACAAATTCCACAAGCCTTCACCTGCTAGGTATTTCCAAGAGCTAGCTGCTGCACAAGAGAGGTTAGGTTAGAAATTTAATGTTCAAGGTTAGAAACACTTAACTCATTTACCTTCTTTGAAGATGTATCATGCCTATACCCAAATTGTTGCGAATTAGCAGCCATAATGGAGATCAATTCCCTAACTTGACCAAGGGTTTTGTTTACTATGGCACCTCCGCTTGCAGCATCCATTATCTTCCTCTCCATTGGAAGCAGGCCTTCATAGAAGTATTGGATGAGAAGTTGTTCAAATATCCCATGTTGTGGACAGCTTGCACAAAGTTGCTTGAACCTCTCCCAATACTCATGAAGAGTCTCGGTGTCCCTCTGTTTGATACCACAAATTTCTCTTCTTATACCAGCAGCTCTAGACGCGGGGAAAAATTTATCCAAGAAGAGTCTCACCATATCTGTCCAAGTGGTTATAGAACCTGGAGGCAAATAAAACAACCAATCTTTAGCTTTAGTGCTTAAAGAGAATGGAAAAGCACGTAGCTTGATTTGATCGTCGGTTATTCCTTGCGACCTCATGTTGTGGACAGCTTGCACAAAGTTGCTTGAACCTCTCCCAATACTCATGAAGAGTCTCGGTGTCCCTCTGTTTGATACCACAAATTTCTCTTCTTATACCAGCAGCTCTAGACGCGGGGAAAAATTTATCCAAGAAGAGTCTCACCATATCTGTCCAAGTGGTTATAGAACCTGGAGGCAAATAAAACAACCAATCTTTAGCTTTAGTACTTAAAGAGAATGGAAAAGCACGTAGCTTGATTTGATCGTCGGTTATTCCTTGCGACCTCATACTAGAACACACTATATGAAACCCTTTCAAATGTTTGTGAGGATCTTCATTCTCAAGACCATGAAAGGTGGGTAGCAGATGTATCAACCCAGATTTCAACTTGAATTCAACAGCTAGTTTGGGATAGTGAATACAAAGGGGTTGTTGATTCACATCCGGTGCAGCCAATTCTCGCAATGTTCTTTCGGGATTTGCCATATCGTCTTCTTTTTCAGAATCAATGGATGAATCAGACAAATCTGATGCCAAGTTCAGTCCAAGGGATGATCTAGCTTCTCTTCGTAGCCTCTTAAGAGTCTTCTCAATCTCCGGATTATAAGTGAGTGCACCTGTATGAGAAGAGCGAGTCATACAAGAATAGAAATAAATTTGACACCAATCCCCGGCAGCGGTGCCAAAATTTGATGGGTGTCGAATCCAATAAAAATAAAAACCTACTCCTAGACAATGATATGATTTGCGTATAGTAGTGAGTAGGGTCGTATCCACAGGGATTGGTTAAATATATTTCTATTCAAAGCGAATAAAGAGGAAAAGAAAAATGGGGGGGTTTTGTTTGTAAATCAAAATAATATTGAAACAAGATAATAAAATCAAATATTGATAAAAGCCTAGCCACAGGAATCAAGATAGTTTAATTCTAGGAATTCATCATCGATGCAAATGTTTTCTATTCTTATTTCTAGTTAAACTGGTTATGGTTATTAACAAGCTCTAATAACCTATCACTCCTTACTTCTTCGATAATCAAAACAAGCTCTTTGATTACTTCTTTTATCGATTAGACAACCCTAAACAAGCTCTTAAGATTTAATCTATCAATAGCATTAAAAACAAGAGAGACCACCAATTCATGCCAGTAGATTATAAGATAACCTATTTAAACAAGATCATACATTTCCATAACATGAATTCGATCATCTATTTTATAATCAAACATGTTATTGTGTCACCGAGACTAGAACTATCAAACAATTACGGATTTGACGTGCTAGTTGACAATATATTAACTTACTAATTGAGTAGAAGAGCTCTAATTCATACCAATCAACAAAGATAATAATGACAGGACGTTTAGAAGATATATGAATATCCAAAAACAAAGAATAGATTAAATACAAATCAATTAGATCTCAGAATTCGTGGAGAATCAAACTTCTATGACCCTTTGGCTAGAAAATCTACTTAGCTACACATGTTCATCATCAAAACGAAAATTAAAAGTAAAAACATAACAAGCCTCTGTTCCAGGTTTTTGCTCTGTCTCCCTCCTTCCTTCTTGTCTCCAAGATGATCCAAGATCATCTAACCCTCTAGGGTTAGTTCTATTTATATTGTTAAAGGGATGGCAGGTGATCTTTTGCTAGCAAGATACGAAAATATCTTTCCTTTTTCAAGTAAATCTCGAGAAGAAAATAATCATCCGCCTGGCACGCCCTACAACACGGTCGTGGGTCAAGCCGTGCCTTCCTCTGTGTATAATTCACATATCATCTTCCGTGTCCAATGTGTGCCACGTCTTCCACCACGGCCAGATGTCAAGCCGTGCCATCCTCTGGTCGAAGTTCCACAATTTCTCCTTCTTATTTAGTATATGGCACGGCTTCATCAAGCTTCCACCACGGCTGACACCACGGCTTCCAGTACGGCCGTGTCACAAGCCGTGTCTCTCTCCTTCTCATGCAGTGTGTAGCACGGTTTTCACCATGGTCGTATCTCAAACCGTGCCTCCTTCTAGATAGATACACGGTCGTGTACTTCAACTACACGCCCATGTACTTTCCTCTGGCGGTGTAAATCCTTGTCTTTGATCCAAGTTGTAGATGACTTCTCTAATTTACTTGAATTAGCACCCTTGACTCCATTTAACCTGATTTATCACCATAATAGAATTAAGTACCATTTCCTTATGATTTCTATAAAATCTATAATAAATTAACACACTTCATACTATAAAGATTGAGTATAAAATGGCTCTATCACCTGGATTAACTGAAAAATATTTGTGACCTGTGAGTAAACAGGAGTGATTGAAATGATCTCCAATGAAAAGGTTATGAGTTTAGTAAAATGGAATTACAGGGAAAATATCACTAAGTAAGGTCATAGTGATGTTAAAATGTAATAAATTGAATTGGGTTTCTTGCGAGTATAACTTGAGTTGAAAACTTGCTTGCTTGAGTAATCACTTCGAGGTATTTGATAATATTGTTGATTACTATTATGTGATTTTGTTGTTTGTTTTTTCTGGGTTACTTGATTTTGTACTCACTTTGCTTCTTAAGAAGCTGAGGGGTTAGTGTTTTTGCTAACCTCAGGTGTAGGTACTGAAGAATAAGTTATTGGAGACTCGGGTTTTTGGAGAGCGTCAATAGAGGCAAAGAAGCCCTTAGTTTCATTTTGGAACCTCTGTTATTTGTAATAAGATCTATAGGTGTTAATCTTGAGATTGTAATGTAAATATTTGTGTGTATAAGGTTGGATTTGTAATCTTTTGAGTCACTTAAGGCTATAGGATTAATCATGGGCTATGCCTACTTATCAGGAATGCAGATCCCGATGGTATGTATATATGATGTATGATGTGACAGGAGATTTTAAGTACATGTGTTTAAATATGATGTGGATATGAAATGATAGCGCTGTTAGCGCCATTTTACAGGATGTTTATAAAATTTCATACAGGTTGGAGTTACAGGTTCAATATTAGTAGAATTTGCCTTATCTCTAATTCAGAGACGGCATAGCAACCCACCTATATGTACCAATGATAGTTATAGGAATTTTGGAATAGGTTCAAGAATCAGACCTAGTAAGTGGGTCGCTATAAGGTGGTATTAGAGCTTAGATTTAGGCATTATGATTAAACCCGTGTGAGCTTATGTGGGGTAGTTAGGATGAATGAAGACTTTAAGTTGTGTTAATTGATTTAACTTACCAAATTGTGATGTATTTGTGTATTGTGGAATACATATGCTTGTTTAAGAAGTTTAAGTGTTTGATTTCTGATTCAAGTGTACTTATTTATGTAGATTTGATTGCAGTAAATGGAATGTGGAAGAGGTCGAGGCAGAGGTAGAGGAAGGAGGACCAAGAATATGGTCCCTCATGATCAGCAAGAGGATTTACCTCTACCACCTCCACCGCCAGCTCCACAGAATCCAATGGAGCAGATGGTTGCTGTAATGCAAGCTTAGGCTGAAGTTATGGCCGCGGGATCAGGTGGGGATAAACTAGCCAAGGTATAGAGGATTGTAAAGTCCTTTGATGGTAAGAGTCTAGACCCCACTACAGCTGTGAATTGGATAAACTCCATAGAAAGAGCTTTCCAGGTACATGATGTTCCCGAGGATAAAAAGGTGGACTATGCTGCAGTACTATTAGAAGATACGCAATATTGGTGGTATTACAGAAGGAGCGATGGAAGCCCAATTTCTTTTCCAGCATTAAGGATTTTCCGATCAACATTTTCCCTCTGTGTACAAGAAAAATGAGGGGAAAATTTTATAATTAAAGCAAAAAAGGAGAAGCATAATGGAGTATAGTGAGATTTTTTGCAATTTTTTAAATTTCCTCCATTGGCCCATCGGAATGATGAAGAGGGAAAAGCTGAAAATTTCCCTGCGGGCTTAATCTATTTCAGGGGGACTAAAAAAGTAAAATTGCGCTTATGTGGAGAAAAGTAAAGAACCCCTAACTGGAACAGGTGAGGGTATGAAGGGGAGGAGGGTCCTTTACACAAAAGAAAGGATGGAGGTAGTTTTGGGGAAAAAAGATAAGGATAAAGGAAAACAAAAACCTAACAGCCACCCCCCCTCAGAGGGAAATTTAAATTTTACTATAGTTTTTAGAATGTAAGGGCAATACAAGGGTAAGAATGTCCCCCAGCAAGGGAAAATGTTTAGATGGGGGGTAGATGGACCCAAATTTCTAGGGAATGCAGAACCTAAAAACCCCAATGTTACATCTGTGGACAGTTTGGTCAAACTTTCCCCCAAATGCCGGGGGAGAGGAGGGAGGCATAGACTCAGGGTAGACCCCAAACCCCACACCAGGGATGATCTAAATCCCGGAAGGAACCGCGGCCTTGACTCAGGCACGA
>JBBMOL010000407.1:0-23104 GCA_037954665.1 Laguncularia racemosa
TTTTATACTTAATCTTTTAGTATAAAATTTTTTAAATTTTATTGATTTTAAGAAATCATAAGGAAAAGGTACCCTTTAATTTCTATTTGGGGAAAATCAGGTTAAATGGGTCCCAAAGGGCCAATTTAAAGTAAAAAAAGAGAAGTCATCTACAACTTTGGATCAAGACAAGGGAAAAACACCACCGGGGGAAAAACGGGTTTTTTTGGCAAAGGCCAAGGTTTAAACCTGTGTTTTCACCGGGGCAAAAGGGGGGGAAGGTTTGGGCTTTGAACAAGAGAGACAGGGGTTAAGGGGACCCCCTGGGGCCGCCGTGGGAGAAACCGTCTTGGAGCCCTGGTGGAAACTAGACTGTTAAAGGGGAAGAAATTTTTGGAACATCAACCAGAGGAAAGGCACGGCTTTTAAATCTGCCCGGGGGGTGTAACCGTGGGTAACCCCCAAAATGGGCAACCCGGGGGTGAAGACTTGTTGGTTATGCACAGAATAAGGGACGGTTGGAAACTAGCCTTTGGTTTGGGGCCGTGGGACACACTGGGCACGGAAAAATGATACATAAATATCCAGAGGTGGGGAAGGTTGACCCAGGCCGTGTGTTAAAGGGGGTGCCCGGGGGACGAAAAAATTTTCTTTTTTCGAAATCTACTTTTAAAAAGGGAAAAATATTTTTTATTTCTACAAAAATCACATCCCTTTTTCCCCCAACAAAATAAAAGAACCAACCCTAGAGGGTTAAAAAGGGCAACTTTTGAATCTTTTGGGTCTTGAAGAACCTTGGATCATCTTTGGGGGCAAGCAGGGAACCGGGTTTATCCCTTCTTTATTTTTATTTTTGTTTTTTTTGAGGGAAAATGAGTTAACTAAGGGTAAATTTTTCTAGCCAAAAGGGCTAGATGTTTAATTTTTCCACGAATTGTGAGGTTTTAATTTACCTTTTATTTTTCTATTCTTTTTCTTTCGGGGATTCAAAATATCTTCGGGTCCCCTTTTTTTATTATTATCTTTGTTGATTGGTTTTGGGAAAAAAGAAACTCTTTACCCCTTTTTGCAAGTTTAAAAATATTTCAACTAGCACGTCAAATCCGTAAAATTTTTTGAATTTTTCTAGTCTTTTGACCCAAAAACATGTTTTGGGTTTTAAAAGAAAATGATCGAATTCATGTTTTTGGAGGGGTAAATCATGTTTAAATAGGTTTTTCTTATAATTATGGCCCGGGAAATTGGGGGGTCTTTCAAAATTTTAAAAGCTATGGTTTGATTAAATCCTAAGCGCTTGTCCCAGGGTTTTTTAATTAAAAAGAGAAATTTAATTTAAAGGCTTGCTGGGGTTTTCGGGAAATAAGGAGAATAGGTTGTTTTGAGCTTTTTAATAACCTTTTAACCCGTTTTTCTAGGGAAAAAGAATAGAAAACATTTGCATCGATACAATTCCTTGAATTAAACTATCTTGATTCCTTTGGTAGGCCCTTTTTCAATATTCAATTTTTTTTATCGGGGTTTTTAAATTTATTCGATTCACAAACCAAACCCCCCATTTTCCCCTTTTTCCTTTTTTTAAATTTTCCTTGGGTAAAAAAAAATTTAACCAAACTCTGTGGGTTCGACCCTACTCACCACTATTAAAGCAAAACCCTATAATTGGGTTTGGGGTAGGTTTTTTTTTTGTTGATTCGAAAAACCCAATCAAATTTTGGGGCCGTTGCCCCCGGGGGTTGGTTCAAATTTTTTTCTATTCCCTTGGGATGACTTTTTCTTCTCAGAAAAGGGGAACTAATTTTTAATTTCCCAATTGAGAAAAACTCCAAAAAGCTTCGCAAAAGCAAATCACCACTAAAACGAAATTAGCATTGGGGTTTTTGATTCATTCCCCTTTTTTTCGAAAAAAAAGGACGAAATGGAAAAAACCCCGAAGAACTTAAGGGGGTTGCTGCACCCAAGGAATCAACAACCACTTTGAAAATTTACTATCCCAACTAGCTGGGGAATTCGAATTGAAATTTTGGGGGGAAAAACCCTCGCTAAACCCCCCCTTTTATGGCCCTTTAAATTTAAGATCCCATAACATTTAAAGAGGGTTTTTTAAATGGGGTTCTAGTATGGGGCCGCAAGGAAAAACCACAAACAAATCAAGGACTGCTTTTTTCCCCTTTTTTTTTAAGTACCCAAACAAAAGGGGTTGGTTTTTTTTTTTTTTGCCTCCAATTTTATAAACCCCTTGGACAGATTTGGGAAGAAATCTTCTTGGGCAAATTCTTCCCCCATCCAAGCCGGGTGGGGGAATTTTTAAGAAAATTTGTGGTATAAAACAAAGGGGCCCGAGACTCTTCAAGAGTATTGGGAGAGGTTCAAGCAATTTGGGCAATTTCCCACAACATGGGGTAACCCGAACAACCCTTATCCAAAAAATTCAAAAGGGGGGCTTCCGATGGAAAGGGAAAAATGATTGGGAAACCCCGCAATGGGGGGCGCCATAAATAAACAAAACCCCTGGTTAAAACTGGGGGAAATTTATCTCCTTAAAGGGTTTCCAATTCCAAAAATTTTTGGGGTAAAGGGATGATACATCTTTAAGGAAGGGAAAAGGGTAATGTGTCTAACCTTAACACAAATTTCAAACTTAAACCCCCCTTGTGCAGGTTTAAAAAACCCCCAAGGAAATTTAACCTTCCAAACTAT
Source organism: Laguncularia racemosa (assembly GCA_037954665.1). Taxonomy (NCBI): domain Eukaryota; kingdom Viridiplantae; phylum Streptophyta; class Magnoliopsida; order Myrtales; family Combretaceae; genus Laguncularia; species Laguncularia racemosa. The sequence goes on from JBBMOL010000407.1 coordinate 2,677, forward strand.
TACAAACCCGGGAAACAAAAATTTTAAAAAGCCCCAATTTTTCCTGGGGAAAAATGGAAAAAAAAATTTTTCAAAGGGGTCAAAAAAAAAAGGACCTTTTCCCTCTAATCTTGAGGAAAAAAGACCCAAAAAAGGGGTTTTTGGGTTCGAGCCCCGCAGGGCGACCCCAAAAATTTGCAAAATCCCCCCTAGTTTAGCCATCGAAGGTCACATTTTAATTTCCCCCCTCCCCCTTTCCCCCCAAAAATTTGCGAAAAACCAAGAATGAAAACGGAAAAAAAAAAGAAAATTCTTTAAAAATTTTTTTGCAAAGGTTCCCCCCCCCCCAGGTAAATTTTTCCCCTTTTCTTGATGAAATTTTAAACAAAAAACCGCGCATGCCAAAATTTCCCAAAGACTTTTTGGGACTAACAAAAGAAAAACTAAAAGGTAAGAAAAAAAATTAGTGGGAGGAAAAATGTTTTTAGCATTAATTCCCCAAAAAAAGCTTTCCCCCCAAATGTAAGGATCCAGGTTTTTCACCATTCCTTTTTCAAAATAGGAATTTTGGGGAAAAATTAAAGCCAATTTTGGAAACAGGAAAACCTTTTTTTATCAATGTCCCCGCCTTTTTTCCCCGTTTTTTCCCCAAAGTTTTTAAAAGTTGGGGCCTTTTTAAAAAAAAAACGGGTTAATTTTTTTGTTCAACTTGCTTTATAGGTTCCCCAAAGGGTTTTTCCCCGAGGGAGTTTTTTAGAAAGGAAAGTTTTAGTTCCCAAGGGCAAAGGGTTTGGTTTTTTTTTCCCGCTGATTTTTTTTTGTGGGTTTTACATGGAACCCATAGTGAAAACCCCCTACTTTTTATTCCCCTGATATTTTTAGGGCCAAACCTTTCCCTTTTAAAACTTCTAAAACAAAATTTGATGTTTTAAAAAATGGCCAAACCCTTTAAAATTTTGGGAAAAATTTGGGTGGTGAAAATGATTAAAATTTTTTAAAATTTTTTGAAAGCCCCAAAAGAAACATCCTAAAAAAAACTCTCCCTTTTTTTTTGTTACGGGGGTTTTTAACCCATCACCCCCCAAAACAACCCCCAAATTTGGGGAAATTTAAAATCCTTAAAAAAAACATCCCAGCCATGAAAAGTCCCACCAAAAACCTTAAAGGGAAAAGGGGCTTCCCTGGGGGGCAACCCCCAAAGTTTTAAAAAAAAAAAAATTTGTTTTTTTTTTTGCCCCTTTTGTTTTGTTTTGGTTTTTAAATTTAGTTTGTTTTTTATTCCTAGTGGTTTTTCCCCTTTAAATTTTCTTTTTGGGGAATTTTTGTTTTTCAGCCCAAGGATAAAAACAAAACAGAAAAAGACCCCTTTCCCCCCAAAACCAAGGGGGGGAAAATCCCCCAATACCAGGAAAAATTTTCCCCTATTTTTCCCCTTTTTCTTAATTTTCTAAATGTTCCCCCTTAGTTGTTTTTTAATTTCCTCTTTAATTTTGCTGAATTAAAAAAACATTTTAGGGAAAACTATTCCCCCAAACAAAGGGGTTTGGGGGGGGGGATAAAAAAATAAAGAGAAAAAGAGAATTTGGAAACCACAAATTTTGGGAAAGTTTTTTCCCCCCTTTAAACAAATTTTTAAAAACCCCAATTTTTTTTTTAAAATTTAAAAAAAGAAAACTAGAAAAATTTAAATTAAAAAAGTTTTTTTAATAAGCATTTTAACAAAAAGTGGGAAATTGAAATTTTCAAAATGTTTTTTCCACCCCATTTCTGTGAAATTTGAATACTGGTTAAAATTTTAAATAGTGAAAATTCCCCTTTTAAAAAAAACCCAAAAAATTAAAAATTTTATTTAAGGGGTTTAAAAAATTTGGAAAAATCTAAGATAACGAGTCCCTAAGGGGAAAAAAAAAAAAAACAAGTTTACCCCTTTTAGGTTTTTTAATTTGCTACCCGTAAAAAAATCCCTTTTAAGTTTTTTGTAAAGCAAAACATTAAACCAAATTTAAAAAAAAAAAAATCAAGCATAGGCCCCCTTAAATCCCCAAAGATTCAAAATAATTGAGTTTAAAAGTAAACCCAAAATTGAATTTAAATGAGGGAAAAAAATCCCCCCCCTAGGGGGTATCTCAAAACCCCCGGGCCCCCTTGAGTGATTTTAGCTCGGGAAAGTTGGCCCCCCACTCAATGAAAAATCAAATATAACGAAAAAGGGCGAAAAAAAAAAGGAAAAGTTTCCCCTGAAAAAAAAAGCGGCAAAACCCCCCAAAAAAGAAAAACCCTTTAAAAAATCAAAAAAAACATGAAAAGTAAACCCTTCAATTTAAAAAAAACCCCAAAAATTTTTATAAAAGGGAAGGGAAAAACCCAACCCAAAAAAGCTTATCCATATGCCTTTTTACTTTTTTCTGCAAAAGGATTAAATCTTTATAATTAAACCAATGAAAGGGTTTTAAAAGGGTGTTTTTCCCCCCTTTGTTTTGGATTAAGTTTTTACCTTTTTGGGAAAAAAAAATTCCCTTTTTCTAAACAAAAAAAGGAAAAAAAGTTTGTTTTGGGGTTTAAAATTAGCCCATTTAAATTTTTGCCAAGGGGGTTTTGATCCCCAGGGAAAAAAAATTTGGTTTAAGTGGGAAAAGGCCCCTTAAAACTACAAGCATGAATTACAAATGAATAGAAACTTGGGAAAAAATTTTAAAAAAAAAATTTGTTTTTAAAAACTAAAATAATTTTTTTTCCCCCAAATTGGGAAGGATCCCCTTGCCTTTTTAAAGGAAAAAAGCCCAAAAGTTTTTTAAATGTGGGGGAAAATTTGGAAAAAGAGCCCCCTTTTTTTACCAATCTTTATAGAAAAAAAATTGTGGTTTAAAAATTAAATTTTTAATTTTAATTTGAAAAAATAAGGAAATGGTACTTAATTTTTATTTTTGGGTTGGAAAAAAACAGGTTTTAAAAGGTGTCAAAGGGTGGGGCCAAAACCCCAAATAAAAAATTAAAAAGAATCATCCCACAACTTTGGAAACAAGAAAAAGGGAATTTTAAAACCACCGGGGGAAAGGCCAAAGGGGTTTTAGGCAAAAGGCCATGGTTCAAAACCCCGTGGTTTTCAAAAACTGGACAAAAAGGCCTAAAAGTTTGGACTTTTTTAAAAAAGAGAGAGACACGGGTTTTTGGGCACGGCCCCCTGGGGCCCCCGCCCTTTGGGGGAAAAAACCGGGGGGGGGTTGGGGCCGGGGGGAAGCTAAACGGTTTTTTAAGGAAAGAAATTTTTGGAACAACAACCAAGGATTGGGGAAAACCGGGCTTTAAAAACTTGGGCCCTTTGGGGGGGTTTTAACCCCCTGGTAAAAACACTTTGGGACGGAAAGAAGGGCTTGGTTTTTATTATGGGAAAAGAATAAGGCAAAGGTTGGGAAAAAACCCAGCCCCCTGGGTGGGGCCGTGGTAAAAACACCCCGGAACCCCCGGAAGAATACTGAAATTAAAAGCACAAGGGTGGCCAAAAGGCTTGAAACCCCCGGCCCCTGTGTTTAAAGGGGGGCCAGGTGGAAAAGGGAACCTTTTTAAAATTCCGAAAAAACTACTTGGAAAAGGAAAAAATTTTTTTCGTAAAACTTGCTAGCAAAAGATCAAAGTTTCCCAAACCCCCAAAAAATATAAAATAGGGAAACCAAAACCCCAGAGGGTTTTTGGACAACTTTTGAATTTTGGATCTTGAGAGCCTTTGACCCACTTGGAGGAAGCAGGCAACCGGGTTCATCATGTCTTTATTTTTTTATTTTCGTTTTATGATGAACATGAGTACTAAGCTACTTTTCTACCAAAGGGTCATAAGTTTTGTTTAATTTTTCCCGAATTGTGAGGTCTAATTGACTTGTATTTATTTTTATTCTTTGCTTTCGGTATTCATATATCTTCTGATCGTTTTGTCATTATTATCTTTGTTGATTGGTATAAAAAAGACTCTTCAAACTCAATTAGCAAGTTAATATATTGTCAACTAGCACGTCAAATCCGTAATTGTTTGATTGTTCTAGTCTTAGTGACGCAATACATGTTGGTTATAAAAAAGAGATGATCGAATTCAGTTTATGGAGGTGTATGATCATGTTTAAATAGGTTATCTTATATCTACTGGCATGAATTGGTGGTCTCTCTAGATTTAATGCTATCGATAGATTAAATCCTAAGCGCTTGTCTAGGGTTTGTTTAATCAATAAGAGAAATAATTCAAAGCGCTTGTCTGAGGTTATCAAGGAAGTAAGGAGAGATAGGTTGTTAGAGCTTGTTAATAACCATAACCAGTTTATCTAGAACTAAGAATAGAAAACATTTGCATCGATGATCAATTCTTAGAATTAAACTATCTTGATTCCTTTGGCTAGGCTTTTTATCAATATTCAATTTTCTTATCTTGTTTTAACTTTATTCGATTCATAAACCAAACCCCCCATTTTCCTTTTCCTTTTTATTCTCCTTGGATAGAAAATAATTTTAACCAATCTTTGTGGATTCGACCTTATTCACCACTATATGCAAATCATATAATTGTTTAGGAGTAGGTTTTATTTTTGTTGGATTCGACACCCATCAACCGACAACGGTACCAATCTCAACAACAAATCGATGACAGGTTTATGTCAACAATTCCACATAAGCTACAGAAATTCAACTCCCTACCGACCTCAAATGAACGGGGCAGTAGAAGCAGCTAACAAAAATATCAAAAAGAGCTTCGAGAAAATGACAATAACTTACAAAGATTGGCACGAAATGTTACCGTTTGCTCTCATGGCTTATAGGACTGCAATAAGAACATCTACTGGAGCTACCCCATATTCATTGGTATATGGTACTGAAGCAGTGCTACCAGTTGAAGTTGAGATACCATCATTCAGAATCTTATTAGAAACTCAGTTAACCGAATCAGACTGGGTAAAGAAGAGGCTTGATCAGCTGAATCTGATTGATGAAAGAAGACTTACCGCATTATGTCATGGCCAGTGTTACCAACAAAGAATGGCCCGAGAATTTAACAAGAAGATGAGACCTCGGTACTTTAAAGAGGGGATCTGGTACTAAAGAAGGTTCTCCCGAACGCTCAGAATCCAGAGGAAATTTACCCCAAACTACGAAGGCCCTTATGTGGTGAAAAAGGTTTTATCAGGAGGTGCTCTGATATTAACTCAAATGGATGGTCCAGAATTGAGAGACCCCATTAACACAGATGCTGTAAAGAATGTACTATCCTAGGCAAGGAAATTGAAAATTTGCCAATATTTATGAAAGCCAATGTTCGATATAAATTTCGTTGAGTCAAGTTTTTACTTTTTACAAGCAAAATTAATATTCCTGAATGGTCAATAAATTCAATTCAATTCATCACAACAAATATTCTTAAACACATTACCCACCATATCACCACTGAAAGATAAATGCTGAAATGATAATGAATCTTAATATAGTTTGTGATATAATCCTATCTATTTTTGAACATTAGAACTAAGCGCATCATTAGGATAACATTACCGTCAAAGAGCCTTGCGCATAAAGAAAGGGAGCACATCGAAATTTTCAACCCCGTATCAAGATAAAGAAGAAATGAAGCAGAAGCAAACTAGCATGAAGGTTCGGTTGTTTGGTTGCTATCCACGATAAACTGGCAAGCATATTAAATAAATAACTATCATCATATCATCACATCATTTTAGTTTCAGGTGTAGAAAGCATATTCAAAAGCACAAAATGAGTCAGCCCATAGTGGGGCATTTGTCTAAACATTCCCCTTAATAGGATAGTCAGCCCAAAAGGGGCACTTCCTTAGATCTCTTCCAAGGTCAGTCTATAAAGGCACCTTTCTAGAATCATTTTTATATTAGGTTAGTCAGCCATAGGGGGCACTTTTTGAGATAAATCATCCTAGGTTAGTTTAGCCCATAGGGGGCACTTTCCTAAAACCTTGTTCTCATGGTTAGCCCATAGGGGGGACTTTTGAGACAATTCAACTCCAGTTAGTCAGCCCATAGGGGACACTTTCCTAAAACTTTGTTATCATGGTTAGCCCATAGGGGCACTTTTTGAGACAAATTCAACTTCAGGTTAGTCGACTCATAGGGGGCACTTTCCTAAAAACTTTGTCCTCATGGTCAGCCCATAGGGGCACTTTCCTAAAACTTTGTCCTCATGGTCGGCCCATAGGGGCACTTTTTGAGGTAAATTCATTACAGGTTAGTCAGCCCATAGGGGCACTTTCCTAAAAATCTGTTCTCATGGTTAGCCCATAGGGGGCACTTTTTGAGACAATCCCATCAAAGGTTAGTTAGCCCATAGGGGGCACTTTCCTAAAAATCTACCTCATGGTTAGCCCATAGGGGGCACTTTTTGAGGCATTCAATTCAAGGTTAGTCAGCCCATGAGGGGCACTTTCCTAAACTCTCCCGATTAGTTAGCTTTTGGGGCACTTTTCGGAAATACTCTTCCAAACAGTTGCTAATCTAACAAGACGCTTCTGTTGACAGGTAGCCAACTCATAAGGGCGCTTCCTGAGTAAATTTTCTTTCCAAGGTTGCAAGTCTGATAAGACGCTTCCTATTATCATTTCTCATACATTCCTATATGATGCTTGAGATGTCTCCCGTCGCCAATTAGTCGCCATAAAGCACATTTTTGGGAAGGAACATTACTCTAAATTGTTAGGACCGTGTTACCTGTTCAAGAGGCCAAAAATGGCATCTTTTTTGTCTTTGTAGTCGAGTTTTTCAAACTTTACTACAAAGAGGGGCAGCTGTAAACACCCCATTTTTGCCCTAGGAATGAGTAATAATCAATAATAATCGATTTTCAATTTTTTCCAATTTTTCCCAATTTTTCTAATTTAGCAAAAATAATGGAAAATATTAAAAAAAATAAAAATAAATAGGAAAACACATCAATTTTGAAAAATGATTTCAGAAATAGTAATAATAAGGGATGAATAATTTTTATAAATTTTTGAAATTTCAAAAAATGAAAAAAATCGCATTATATATATGCAATTTGTGATATAAAGAAAATCGAGAAATTGGGCCAGCTCAGCTGGTTCGTGCGTGCGCTGGGAACGTGTGGGAGGCTTGGAGGTCGCGAGTTCGAATCTTCCCCGAGCACCCGATGCAATTATTTTTTCCTTTCGCCTGGAGCTGCCACGTGGCAGCGCGTGATTGGCCGAAGGAAATCACACGTGTTGCACGTGATCGTCTTCCTCACCCGGACAGACGCGAGGAGAAGCCGGAGCAAGTCCGACGAAGGTGGAATCGATCATTTTTTTTCAAATCTTCTAGATTACTAACAAGATAAAGCCGAATCCATAAGATAAATCAAAGAAAAACAATAGATCAACATCAAATCGCCGGGTTAAAATCAAATCTAAAAATGGAAGAAATTCGGATTTATCCAAATCGGCCGATCTGAGCTTATCCAAGAGGGTTTCTGGATGCCTATAAATAGAGGAGGAGTAGAGGAAGCCAATGCACGAATCACAATTGAGAGAAAGTGAGGAAAGAGTGCAAATCGGAGAGCATCGGAGAAGGATCCAAAACTGCGAGCACCGACCGGAGCTAAACCACCACCAGGAGGCGATCTGGGAGTGAACCACCGCCACCATTGGATTCAGCACCCTTGAGAAGCTAGGATTCGACACCTCACTCGTTGCAAAAGGCCGCCGGAACGCCGTGAACGAGCCTCCTCCGCCGTTGTGTCCGACCGATTTGACCCGACCTGATTTCGACCCGACCGACCCGACCCGCGTACCGACCCGGATCCAGGTAAGTCGGATTTTCCGGATTTTTATTATTTTATTTAATTAATTTTTTATTTATTTATTCCGAATTAATTAATTAATTAATTATTTGTTATTTAGTTATTTATTTATTTATTTGTTTATGATTTATTTTTAATAAATAGGAAAATGTAGAAATTAGATTTTTCTAGAATGTAATAATGTAGAAAAGTAATAAATAAGAAAAATAATAATAAATAGATAGAAAAAAAAAATAATAAAAAATATTAGGAAAAATAACAATAAAATTTTAGATTTCAAAATAGGATAGATATTAACTTAAGATAAAATTTTTCACAAAAATCATAAAAAAATTCAAAAATTATAAAAGAATCATAAAAAATGAGTTTTAGCACTTAGAAAAATCCTTTTCTTCAAATAAATCCAAAATTGATGTTTTTCCCTAAAAATCATTTTCAAAATCAGATTAAAGCTTAGGCTTAGAATTTTTTAGAAAAATCCCAAAAATGGTAAGAACATAAAGCAAAAGAGATTTCAAAATTAAAATTTACAAACAAACTTAAAGTTTTCAGAAAAGCGAACTACGGCTTGTTTGATCCTGAGTAGCAGGTACGTAGGCACCCATTCGGGTCAACCCTAAAATGAATGAAAAATTAAATTTTCAAATCATTCTAAAACATAATAAAAGTAACAGAAACACAATAAAACACATTTCTAAATAGGAATAATTTTAGGAGATTAGGTGGTAACCGTAAAGGTTTTAATAGGTTAGCCTCCGGACTTAAAAATTCTGGTTTTCCCTTTTCCTTTTCACAAAAAAAGAGGAAATAACGACGACTAGTGGTCCAAATTAAGACTAATCCGCTCCTTTAGTCTTAATTCAATATTTCCCAACAACAGTTGGGTGGCGACTCCCAAAATCAAACGAAATTCCTAACTCAAGTCGAGGATCTACATTAGATGAGCATAGGATCTAGTCTAGATCGGATTAGGAATGGGAATTCAAAAATTAGACTCGATAGTACCCAACATTATATATGTGTGTATATATATATATACTGGATCTTGTGTCACCTTAAGTCTTGGGATGTCAAGATTATGTTGTATTTGGGGGCTTAAACTAAAGATAATTAATTGGTTGCTTGTAGTACATGTATTGCATATGCGTTTGTGATTCTACATTTGCTTAAATGGTTGCTTGTAGTAGATGTATTACAAATGTGATTGTGATTCTATCTTTACTTGACATATGTTTGTTTTTTATGGTATACTTGTATTGGATATTAGCTCACCCCTTTTAAGGGAAGTCATTTTCAACTGTAGGTACCTTTAGTGAGATAATTGTGTATGATGAGATGAGTGCAGATGTATAGCAGGATATGGGAGGTGATGTCGGGTACTACTATTATTATGATGAGTAAATGTGATGGAAGGCATACATTATCTAGTATATATGTGTTCCTGTTGAATCTATGGATGTTGTTATGGAGATTGAGCTCCAGTTATGTTTTATCTAGTTTAACAACCTATTAATAGTTATGCTTATATATTTGTTTCCTTAGGAGCTAGAAGACTCTAGTTTGTTTGTATTTTCCTAATATGTTGCTCATGAGCATTTGTGTGTCATCACATAGTGGTCACAGGTGATGGGATGTATGCACTTTAAGTTTTGGGCATTACAACATGATATTGCACAACACAATAAAACATAGACTATTACAAGAGGGAAACATGGATTCGCCATTCCTATCTTATCTATGTGTGTGTGTGTGTGTTTGCGTGTGTGTATGTATTGGTGCACACTTGCACACACATATGTATTAGCACATATATGCTAATGTATATATAAAATATGCCATTAACTTTGTTTTCTTTTTAATTATGTATTTTAATTAGTAATTTGGTTTCTCTTTCATGCATTTTCTATTTATTATAACTCTTATTTATTGTACAATATGTTATTTATATAAATAAATTTATGAATTATTACAATTCTTCTTTTATTATGTTGCTACTTATTATGGTGGTTTAGCCAAATAATTTTGTGTTTTGGAGTAATTTATTACTTTTTTCTTCATGGTTTTATCACAAGGTTACTATCAATAATGGAGTTGGTCAAGACAGACTTATTTTGTTTTTAGCATTTTGATAATGGGTTTTGTTACTTTGAAGTAATGTTATTGCTTGGTTGTGTTTAAGTTTATATATATATTATATATAGTTTAAATGTTAATGGTATTAAAGGTTTGCAAATTGTAGGTCTATAGCTTGATTTCGTACTTAACTTAGACAACTAAGACCTATAATTAGATACATAAGACCATTTAAAGGTTAATTAGGTTGACCTACAAGAGTGCCAAGTCGACCAAGGATGACAAAAAGGGCTAGTAGTCAACTAACAAGGGGGCAATCAATTGGTAGGAGATGGGTAGTTGACTATTAGCCCTAAGGTCCACCTTTTTTTTTTTTCACCCTAGTTGATCGTGGTAGGCATGCAATTGACCATGTGGTCCCTTAGGTCAACCATCCTCATGTAAAAACACTATAGAACAACTTCTATGTTTGGAATCAAACTTGAATCAAGATCCAATTTGTGGACTTAGAAGGTAGAGGGCAAATAAAGGGTTGAACTAATTGAAACAAGAACAAGTGTGCAAGTAGAAGTATAGGGGAAAGCTATAGAAGTGATGGTTATAGACTTATGAAGTTAAGAATATAATTAGAAGCACGGAAGTTGTAAGAAGAGTTAGAGCTCCAAAAAATAAGTGTTATTAAACAACGTTTTGAAGGGAGTTTGAGGATTCTTTCAAAAGGGAGGTTGTTAGAAGAAGGGTTTTTAGAAGCATGCATAGCGTAGTAGTGAAGTTAGAACCTAGTCTACATGGTGACCAAGTATCTGAAGATCTTATTTTAGAAAGATATTTAACCAAGTCTTAGATTGGTTTTATGAAATATTCGATATCTTCTAATTTTGGCAAGGTAGGATACAAAATTTGAATATTTAGGATTAGTTTTAGAGTAGTTATTTGATGTACTTCTTATAGTTGTATCCTTTTCATGTAATTTCCCTTTAGATGCTTGTTTTATAATCTAATATAAATATGTAACCCTATGGAGAAGAGTGATGATACTAGAAACTTTTGAATGAAATTAACCCTTTGACTAAGTTTCCTCTTATTAATGTTGTTCTTATCAATCACTTAGTTGGTTAAGGCAAACCTAGTACTTGTCAATCTATTTTTATGGATCATGTTGTACATTTTTATGGATTATGGCAATACATTCATTTTTGTGATTTGTGTGCTATATTGAATCTTATTAACTAGTTAGTAATTAATCCATCAATCGTATTGGAATATTTCTCTAATGCTTAGATTGTATTAGTAGTTGTGAGTTATATCAATTGTTAATTCAATTGATCCTAGTTTGGTTTCTATTCATGAGTCATATTGAGTAGAGATTTGTCCATATATATTTATATTTCTATTTGTTTATCACATAAAACCCATAAAAATATCTATTTTCCACATGTTTAAAACTAAAAAACTCAAAGACCACAACTTTATTCTTTGTTACACTTATTGATCGTGTTTGCAATCTATTTTAAATTCTAGGCATATCATTCTATTTTGTTTTTTTTACTTTAAAGCTCCTTTGATTCCAATTTGTAACAATTCTAATTATCAAACTTATCTTGGAAAGCATCAATAATATTATGTCAAATCTAAAACAACGATTATGAATTTAACTTATTTAACACCACATTTCTTAAGCATTGTAAAGCTTCTTGTTGACATTGATTTTACCTTAACTTTCAAGCTAAACTTTAACAATTGCAATCAATCCCTAAAACTATCAGGGCTAAGAGAAATTAAATCGAGAAAGGAATTGAAAAAAATCTTGTATATACAGACAATTTGACAAAATTCAACACTTCTTTAGAAGAACCAAAATCTTTACTTAAAGACTCAAAATTCTCCTTCAATGACCAGTAACCTCTAAGTAGGATCTTGGCACCCAAATTGCAAAACCCTCAAGTTGAACAACACTCACTAAAGTTTATTAATTTTTCCTCTATGTTCCAAAATCTACAACCTTGAAATATGAGATTGTAGGATGAAAATTTACTATGTCAAGGATGTTTATAGTCATTTTGTGCCGACCTATTAAAATGTACTGTGTAGTATATAATCTTTTTATAACAAGTTTTTTATTTTCTCCACATGTCTTTGTTGTTGAATTAAATTCTATACGTAACGTATTTTAATAGACTACCGTGATATGATTATAGTATCCTTAATACAGCAAATTTTTATCCAAATTATGCGCACAAGCTTTAGGGGGAGAGAGAGAGAGAGAGGCGAGAGGTTTAAAAGGAAAAAAGAGACGAGGTTTGATAGTTTTGGAAATTGAAAGGGAAAAAAATATAAACCCCCCATGTTTGAGGCCTATAGAGAAAATTGCCGGATCATCCTTATTTTTTAGATTTTTTTTGAGGCACTCCAACACTATTATAAATCAAGACTGTGGATTGGGAAATAGAAAAGAAAAAGAGAAATATCTGAAAATAATATCACAGCACAACAAAGAATACAAAGTTAATGCTTAGTCGTTGTAACAGTTGTAACCCAGTGCAAACCACTGAAGCCGTGGGATTATTTTGTACTCTGTACCTATCTTTTATAGCTGGAAATATCCACATGCCGATTGCCGACTTTGGAGAACTTTTTAAATTTAAAATTATCATCTAACAACCCTGGAGGCTTTATAATGAAAGGGAAAAAAAAAAACGTGCCGAAGTATTAAAAGTTCGAACTCCCCTCTCTAATCTTTGTTGAGCTGGTGGGCGGGAAAAGGATAAAAATAATATTTTTTTAAAAATAATTTTAAAAATATATCACTTTTATAAATATTTTAAGAAATATATCAATTGAAATCAGTGCACATAAAATTAGCATTTTGAATGTAAATTTTGATTAAAATAGGAAAAAGATATGAATGGAAAAGGAGAAAGATAGGAAAAGGAGATGTGGGACTAATGATAGGTTGATAAAATTGATATTTAAATATCGTTTTTAGTTTTAAGTAATATATATTTTAGATTATTTTTTTTAAATAATGTATTTACATGATTATTTTTGAAAATAATATATATTTTTTTTCTTTTTCCGAAGCTGGGTTTGTATTACCGTAGTAATTGCAAGCGAGCATTTTTGGGCGAGATAGGATTAGTAGGTTGGGAATGGAAATCGTCTGACAAATTGTGATAAATGGGTAGTAGTCCTGACACAATTATTGTACCCATGGTTCGTTTTCCACATTTGTATGTTACTTAAGCTGAGAAAACCTAGACATCATAGAAGAAATACGACAAGGACGATTTAGTCTACTCACAGTAGCAATGATAACGTGTTCAATTATGTTTCGCTTTCCGACCTGACAAATAAAAGTGGATATTTTTCTTTGTCCATTTCACACACTGCTTCAACATGGCCTGGTTCATCCATGGAACTTATGTCAAAATGTTTTAATATAATCCATCAGAGTTCAAGAACTTGTTAAGGAGAATGAGTACACTCCCATCGCGGTTTCCGACTATCATGCTCCATACTACACTCGAATAGCTGTTATTTTATCAATAGGCTTTATTCTGTTTTTAAGCTATTTGAAGCATTTCATGTTCACAATTCATTATGAACTTCATTGCTAAAATGATAGTACGACTAGGGTATTTCTTTGAACTATATCCTGGCCACCGTTGCCGTCGTCCTGAGCAACTTCCTTGCCAACCATTCTGTTCTTTCGGCGAGACTTGCTTCGAACCCCCCGAACTCACTCCGAATAAAGTCTTGCTTTTATGTAAACATGCATCATATGATTTTGGTTAAATTATTTTATCTTAGCGACAAGGACGGTTTTCTCTCTCCTGTTTAGTCTACTCACAATAGCAACGATAACGTGATCATTATGTTTCGCTTTCCGACCTCACAAATAAAACTTAAAGGGAAAAAATAATAGAAATTGAAAAAAAGTCAGAGAAAAGCCTATTCAATGCAAATGGAAAGCGTCTACTTGTATCAGGGAAAATCACATGATAAAGGAAGAAAGTCTGGATCCAAATTCAAATAAAGTATAAAAGGCTTTATTGGTGCAATAAGGAACTAAATGTTATTGAAAATGGTGTAACTATGTGTGTTGCATTTAGTATATTTAATTTGGGTTCATGTTTGGTGTGACATTCGTATGTGTGTATGCAATATCTCCATACTAGGTTTTATAGCTTACCCATTTAGGATTCAAAACATTTTAGGTACAAAGGATACTTAGAAGTTCATGCTGAAACTTTGCTATGAGTTAGATTGTAATAATTTGACCGTCAATTACATAATGAAATAGATTAAATTTAAATTGGAAACCATAGAGTTATGAAGTTTCTTAGTTTGAAAAATTTGAACTATCAATTGTAATTAATAAATTTCACAAGCAAATTTGTATTAAGATCTTGGGATTATAAATTTTAAAAGGGTTTTTTTTAGGTTTTATTTAAATTTTTGAGCCTTGCATGCTCTTGCTATGGAAGATTATGCATCGGTTGTACGCTCAGGGGGTATGACATATTAGTTGTATTGAATAATCCTTACTTTTAAAAAAATTAAATCCTCCTATATATATTTTAAGAAAAAAACCCTCTGGGGTTACTTCATCAATCGTTTGACCTCATCATGAAGTTTGGATTAAATTTGGGGGAAAAATTTTTCAAAAACCCAAAATCTAGTTTTTTTTTTAACAAAGGGTATTACAAAGTTTTTAAAAAAATAAATATATGACTCTATATTTTTGGGTTTTGATTTTATCTTTTTAATCTAGAGAAATAAAACCCAAAAATTTAAATTCAAATGTCTCCATTTAAAAAATTTTCAAGCCAAAATAAACAAAAAAAGAAAAAATTTGGGCTTGGTTAGTTCAATTTGACACATTTGTCCTTATTAACCCCTTTTACTTCCCCATTCCCCTTTCCCCCCCTTTCCTCCTAATTATATTCCTAATTCAAATCTTTTTTGGCAATGGTAGTAACTATTGAAAACCCCCTTCTTCTTCTTTTCTTCTTCTTCTTATCATAAGCATTTGCAGGGGTCAAATTTGGATTTTTTAAGGGGGGGTTGATGGGGGTCCCCCCCCTATGCTTGGGAAAAATTTCTTTAAAAAAATTTAAAAAAAAAAATATTAAATGTATGTTTTTAAAAAGCAAATTATGACTTAATAAAAAAACATAGCAAAGGGGGTTAAATTTTGGTTTTATAGATTTAAGGTCTTGGTTCAAACCCCATAAAGTCATTTTGTTTTTCCCCCTATGCATTTATTGCTTGAGTGGCATTTTTTTTTTTTTTTTTTTTTTTCATCTTTCTTTTTCACAAAAACCAAATTTCATTCATTGCTAAAATTTAACAAAAAAAAATTTTTTGCTATTTTTTTATTGGAAGTCTTTATAAACAATAATTACATTGTCCATATTAAAAATTTTTTTTGGTCTTATAACATAAATATTGGTAAACAAACAATTTATGATTTTTTTAAATAACTTTCTTTTCATTAAAATTATGGAAATAGATATGAATTATTTAATGATTGGCCAAATAACTTATATTCAAATGAACTTTTTTTTAGCATTACTAATGAAGCAATCATCCAATGTTATTTTTAAAGAAAAAATCAGACAATATTTTTGTCAATTTGCTCTTTTTGCTTAAAATTTCTTTTTTAAATATTTTTTAATTTTTTTTTTTTGAAAAAAAAATTTTGTAAGTTTATTGATTAATATATTTTTATAAAATTAAAAATTAAATTTCAGTTAATATACATGGATAATAAAAGGTAAGGGTTTATTTTTTAACTTCTTATAAAGTATATTGATTACCTTTAAATTTTTTCTTAAAAAAAATTTTTTTTCCTATTAATTAAGATAAGTTCGCATCCCCTTCCCCCCCTCCACCTGATGTATGACCTTGAATCCGCCCTAGTCGAACTCACACATGCAACTAGGAACGTACACTAACCCCTTTTTTAGCTATGAGTTATGGATCAGACCTCCAACCATTGGATTTTTAAGTATGTATCCCTTTTTTTTAGATAAAGAGGAGAAAGATAGAGAGAGGGAGGTCGATTTGACAATCACCATAACCATTGTAGTGATATTTGACCACTGTGGTTCCCAAAATGAAAAAAAAAAAGGGAAGAAAAAAAGATGAAAACTATGGCATACTCAAATGAATCTTTTTAAGGAAGGTGAGGGGGTAGGGTGGGGGAGGGGGGGGGAAGGGGAAAGGGGTTTAAAGGGGGATGTGGGGTTCAAAATTTCTTACGGGGGGAATGGTAAGAGATGGGAAAAATTGATACCATGGCGCATTTATCCGAGGAAAAGTATCGGGCAATGCATTCCAAAGCCTAGGGGAATTATGGAGGGAAAATGGTCTTATGGGACAAAAGGGCATAATGTCTAGAGGTGAACCCTTGTTTTTATTTATATTATATCATTATATACTAAACACTTAATACATGTAAAATATATGTAAATTGATCTTTGTTTCCTTTTACCTTCTCATTTTCATGTGCAACAAATTTTATAAAGACTTAGTCCCAAACATTTTTTTTCTTTATCAATTTTTTTCCTCTTTTTGTCATTTTAAAATTGATGAAAATATAGAATGCTTAGTTATAGAACTGCTTTACATTAAACTTTTAATGACAATGCGACCATTTCAGTGAACCCCAAGCACTTTTGATGGGGTAGGTACTGTTCTTTCAAACGTTTTCTCGTTTGAATGGAGGAGTGGGGGCATTAGTTTCCTTAAGTGATCGATACCCTGATTTTATATCCCTCGTATCTGAACCCCTGGTTGAGTGGGGCACTTGTGATATTGCCAAAAATAATTTTTTCTAAAAAGCATTCCTTTTTTTTGTTGGGGTTATCTCGTGCCCCAGAAAAATTTTGAACCCGTGTGGATGATGCTTATTTCATCATTGGGACTTTTATATTAATAATATTTTACAAAATTGTTATATACCAATTTTCTTAGTATTTGTATGCTCTAACAAACCACATGATGTAATAGTACACTAAAGTCTAAAGATTGTAAAATAAAACTTTTCTTAATTTGAATATATATATAATGTAATTAAAGAGGGCGCTATTGCAAATTTCATTAAATGGGGGGTTAGATTTTATTAAGTTTAGTTTACTTGCTCCCTTTGAGTGGGGGGTTTTTAAAAAGCCTTTCAGGCTATTCCTTTAAACCTTTTCAAAGAAAAAATTTAACCCATTTTTCCCTTGGCTCTTGTGCTTTTAAAGTAAGATGGGTAGGGACGCATGTTGATACCTTTCCCCTTTTGGACTGAATTAAATAGTATTTTATGATTTAATTTTTTTATAACTTTAAACTAAATGATATGTATAGTTTAAAATTTTTTTTAATAAAAATAAATATTTTGATTTGATTCGATTTATTTTTAACAAAAATCTTTACTTTGCTCTAAAAATTTAAATGGTTGTCTTTTCTGCGAAATGGAGTAATTGATTCTGTTAAAAAAGGGTTGAAATCAAAATATTTGTCTTCCAATGTTTCTTTAATGTGCTCATGAACATCCTTGGTATTATAAAACCACTAATATTTTGATTCAACCCCCTCGAGGAACGTCCCCCTCTGGTTAAATTGGTGAATGAACGGGGCCGGTTCTGTCCACAAGTATATTTTACTTTGTTTCCCTTACTCATTCTTTAGGAGTGGTTACCATTTGCATTGACTAAAAAATTCCCTTGGGCCACTTGTTTGGTCTTCTATCCCCCAAATTCTTTAGGGTTTTTTTGGTTATTATACTTTTATGATATAGTATTGAAAAAAAAATTTTAATTTATTGTTTTTTTTTGCATTTTGACCTAAGTTATTTGGGGAAAAAAGTCTTTTGAAGTACTAGTTTAAAAATTTAAAAAAATTTTGTAATATATATTTGGAATAATGTCATAAATGCTACATAAATTTTCATTTTGAAAATTTTAATATCCAATTAAAAATTTTTTACGTTAGTGTTCCCAATTTAAAATTTCCCCTAATGGTGTTTGTCTAGTCATATAACTTACCCAAATTAGTGCTTGACATTTGGTTGGGTGTATAAAAAATGTCCATCATAAATAATATTTGGGTGCACATGGGGAAGGTAGTAAAGAAAATTTTAAAAAATCTAAAAAATAAAACAAAATAAAGAAAAATTTGGTAGAGAAAATGAAAAGGGGTGAGTAATGGAGGTATTTTTAACCTTTTGCTATTAGAGCATTTAAACCCCTCTTAATAAATTTGGTCTGCCTTTTTTTCCCCCTTTCACACAAAATTTTACACCTTGGGAGACATAGCTTTGGCAAGCCCCCTTTTCTCACAAAAAGTTACACCTTAGGAAAACATACTTTATTTATTTATTTATTTTTTTCTAGTTAGATGTTTGGTTCAACATAGTTTCCATACCCTTATTTTGTTTTGAATGTCGTGTGGGGGAAATTGTTAGTGTATTTGACGATAAGTGGGGCAAAGGTAGTGAAAAAAAGTTTGTGGGTTTTAGGAAGAACTTGAGGTTATTTGATGTAATTTAAGCAAGTAAGTGATTTAAGATGGGGGAAAAAGGGTTTTTTTTGGGACATCCTTGAAGAACAAGGGAGAACATGAACAAGAACACCCATCCTATTTAAGGGATTTCTATATACAACACACACAAAGCATGGGGCCCCAAAACCAAAACCCAGGGGAAAAGTAAAGCTTCAAAAGGGTCTTTCTGTCCAGGTGCCCGGTAGTCCGCATTTTTACAGACATGTCTATTTCACCGAGTCTCTCTCCGGGGACAGTGCCCAGATCGTTACGCCTTTCGGCGGGCCCGGGAAATTACCCGACAAGGAATTTCCCCTACCTTAGGACCGTTTTTAGTTACGGCCGCCGTTCACCGGGGCTTCGGTCCCCCCGGCTCCCCTGTCATCAGGTCACCAACTTCCTTTACCTTCCGGCCCTGGGCAGGCCTCAGCCCCCAACTTTGGCCCTTTCGACTTTTTCGGAGACCCCGTGTTTTTGGTAAACAGTCGCCCGGGGCCCGGTCACTGCGACCCCCTTTGTAGGAGGCACCCCTTTTCCCAAGGGGGTTTTTTGGGACATCCTTGAAGGGAAAAAGGGGGAACATGAACAAGAACCATCCTATTTAAGTATTTCTAGTATACAACACACACAAAGATTACATGATCTTGAATGAACAAAGAAATTTTTGACTAGAGAAGTTCATGACCATGATCATCCCCTAATCCTACCTATGAACCTAGTTTGTGCCCATGATTTATAGACTCTTCTTTTTTTTATCATAGAGAGGTTCATGCCCATGATCCTGTCCGCAAACCCCTTTTTCATACCCCTGAAAATTGATCCCGCCCATAAACCTCATTTTCTTCTTTAAAAAAAGTGTTTTCTTTTTATCTTTTGTCTTCCAATGTTTTTCTAATGCTTCTTTAATCTACAAATAGGATAAATATAGGATAAAATTATCACTATTTAGGGTTTTTAAAATTTAGTTGTTCAAAGCAATTGTGACTAGGTGTTGGATTAGCTAGAGTTGATTATAGTACAAATATGCGACTTTTGGGGATGTGTATACCATATTTGTTGCTTATGGTTATTAGGTTTAAATATTGAAAATGAAACCCAAAAATATATTTGGTTAAATAATTGGGAGTTGGTGTGCTTAGCTTAGCTTAAGGATTTGTAGTATTAGAACCTTATGGGGTACCTATTGATTGGGATGTGGGAACGTCCTTAGTGGGGTTGCATATTGAAATGATTTAGTAGATTTACGTAACTCATGGGTGCTGGGACATGTCAACACCCCATTTTTGCCCTAAAGATAAAAAAAAGATTAATAATAATCAATTTCCAATTTTTTCCCAATTTTTTCCAATTTGTCACTAATTTAGCAATAATAATAAAAATGTTCAAAAAATAAAAATAAATAGGAAAATACATCAATTTTGAGAAATAATTTCAAAAATAGCAATAATAAGGATTAAATAATTTTTACAAAATTTTTGAAATGCCAAAAAAAATACAAAAAAATGGAAAAAATTGCATCTCATATATACAATTTGCGATGTAAATAAAACCGGGAAATTGGGCTAGCTCAGCTGGCTCGTGTGTGCGCCTAGGGACGTGCGGGAAGCCAGAGGTCTCGAGTTCGAATCCCCCCGCGTGGGCTCGGCAAAAATTTTTCTTTTTTTTTTCCCTAGAGTTGTCACGTGGCAGTATGTGATTGGCCGAGAGGAAACACGTGCCTCGCACGTGGTCGTCTTCTTCCTCGAGCCCAGCCGGAGAAAAATTCGACAGAAAGTCCGATAAGGCCGAAATTACTGGTATTTCTTCGAATTTTTTTGGATTTCAATAAATCTAAAACCGAATTATCCAGATAAATCACAAGATTACAACAAATCGGCATCAAATAGGGCTGGATAAAATCAAATCTAAAAAACGAAAATTCGGATTTATCCAAATTGGCGGATTTGAGCTTATCCAAGACGGCTTCTGAGCAACTATAAATAGGGATTGAAGCAGGAGCAAAGCAGACAGATCAAAAGCGAGAGAAAGTGAGAGAAAAGAAGAAACAAAG